>CM060980.1:11302500-11852500 GCA_030765065.1 Deroplatys truncata | reverse complement strand
ATGAGAAATAAACTGTAGCATTCCATATCTTAAATCATAATGGACTTTACATAGGTCAGTATACATCATTCACCAGGAACACATTTACCATCAGAACGCTGCATCATATATGAATATTCATTACTCCAAACAAAGTTTCCACTGTTCCGTGAGGCAGTGTGTTGTTCTTTCTTTCTTTTCCTCTCTCTTTTTCTTTCTTTCTTTCTTTCTTCTCTCTCCCTCTTTCTTTCTCCCTCTTTCTTTCTCTCTTTCTCTCTTCCTTCCCTCCCTCCCTTCCTTTCTTTCATTTTTGTTTTTTTATATGACTTTTTTTTTGCTCAATTTGTATGTCACCTTTAACATCTTAGCTCCTATGAGCAGCTTTACCTTTGGAACAACTGCTCATTGACAATGCTGTTCACTCATGTTAGTCAATGAGTTTATACTGCTTTATGTTATTTTTATAAACATTAAATTCATATACTTACACATTCACATTCTTCTGACTGTAGGGAGAATGGGAAATAATCCTGCTAAAGAAAAATTCCCACTCTCCTGCCAGAAATTGAAAGCAAGCATGTTACCTGCCAGACCAAAAAGCCAGTCCAAATATCTAATATATGATGGTGTAATGTGTGACTTATGAATATCTGCTTGATTATAGAAGCAAGTTTCTGTATCTTGCATCAGTCATGGAGCTAGGTGGAGATCTTGCTACATTCTGGAATACCTCAGTAATGGTAGACAAGGATAATGACTGGCTTTTTTGAATGACATTCTTTAATGTTTGACAATCTCTGGAAGTCAAAATGGAAGGGTGACCTCATTTTATCAGTTGCGGACATCCCATCTCATTTCAGCTTCATTGTGGCGTCAGAATCAGTTGACTTATTTGTGTTTAGGAGGAACAAAACTGTTCACTTCAATTTTATTATGCTGGAGGTCCATGGGATCCATAGAGTGTATTATTTTGGTCTCTCACACTGTCTCAAAATTTTTTTCAAATAACATGCATGTTTCATACAGTAGGTAATGTCAATATTCTGCAAATACTAAAATACTCCTCTTCCAGAAGATATCGGTAGCTTTTGATCATATAGGGTGTTTACATTTGTAAAACTAAGTCTAGGAGAATTACTGGAATCCCAAAAACTTCCCTGTACAGAAATATGAGTTTACCATTTTGTTATAATGAAATAATATACCATATATATATATATATATATATATATATATATATATATATATATATATATATCCTAATACATATAAATGATCTAAATGCTATTAAGAGTGATCAGGTAATAGGGGATATTACCTATATAGTGTCAACTTTTTATTTAGTAAGTTCTGAATATCAAATCTTATCAGCAGCTTAGTTTTATAAATTGTGAAGATAAAGAAAAACCTACTTAGTCCATTTCCATATTTGCAATTATGACAATGATAATGGTAAACACATTATTCATTATATTTTCTAGTATATGTAAGCCAACAAACATTATTGACAGCTAGTCTTTAGTAAGTTTTTACCCAAGCTGGAAAATACTGCTGTACCTACAACTTCGTGCTTATTGAAGTTTACTCTGATGGTTATTTTAATTTGTTTGTTATAGACACCTTCACTCAGAACTTTCAAGTCACAGAGTAAGATACATGTGTTGATAAAATATACTCTTCTAATCCAATCAACAAATGTAGCACTCTCATACTGCAACTGCTTCAGAGCATAGATAATATTACATAAAGCGTTTGAAATACTTTTTGAGATTATCTATGTTTAATGAAATCTGAGCAGTCTTACTATTTCATATGTTTTAGTAATATTTTAGTTCACACCAAAATAAATACTGGAACATTTCAACATAGTGTTGAAAATTTGTATCATTATTAGTGTTTTATTGTTATAGTTTACTTTTCCATTTATAGGAATTCGAAGCTGTGCCTGTGATATCCATAACTTAGAACCATTCCGTGATTACAAATTCCGAGTACGGGTAGAGAATAAATATGGAATCAGTGATCCATCACCATTTGCTGTTACATTCAGGTAAGATTTTTTCCTTTGTATTCATATGATAGTGTGTCCATTTGCATTCTTACATAAAAGTATGTCAGCTTTTTGATGACAGCTATTTTTCCACCTAAACCATTTCACTTTCAACTACTTTTCTCCTATGAAGATTGCTCTGTACATAGCTATTTTTATTCTGTGTGCAGATTTGTAGAATAGTAACAACTTCAGTGGGCAGCTCATGAGAAAGTTTCATCTACCCCATTTTCATTTATATTTGATAATTGAGATTCAGATTTTATTCACCATTTGCAAATGTTTACAAGGCTTCGCCAGAACAAAATATAAAAACTGTTTATGTATACATTTTAAGTGCATTAATACAAATTGCCAAATTGCTATATATATATACAGATGTTTTATATTATATCAACTTGCTACTATTGACATTTGCTACTTTAGATGTTTACATTTTACATGCATTAATACTTACAGTTATATATACAGATACTTTACATTATTGGACTAGCTACTATTGAAGTTAGCTGCTTTATATTCACCAATTGAGTAGAAAGCATTGTTAATCAGGTAAGTCTTTATTGCTTCAATTTTCTTCATTTCTACATTTATTTCTTTAATCTGCTGAGGTAAATGGTTGTATAAATCTTTTGCATTGCTTTCAATACATTTTGTACCTAGCGAGCCTCTTAGTCTGTTCCTAAAATAGTTCAGTTTTGTTCTTGTGTTTTGTTTCTGTACATTCATATTTTTGCTTCCCTATGCATTCTTACTCTATGATATATATATATATAAAAATAAGGCTCTGTGAGGATTCCGAGTTTTTTTAAACTCCTTTTGTTGAATTTCTTATTGAAACTTTTTAAACTATTCTTATTGCTCGTTTCTGTAATCTAAGTATTCTTAATCTTTGTTTCTTTCCTGCTGCTCCCCAAAGGATGTTCCCATAATTTAGATGTGAGTGTACAAAGGCATAATATACTTTTAGAGCACTATCTTCATCCATGACTTGTATTACCTGTTTAAGCACATATATACCCTTATTTATTTTGTTACTGACCTTTGCTACATGATTATTACATTTTAAATTATTATCTATAACTAATCTAAAACATTTGTCTGCGTTACTCAGTGAATTTGTTCATTTTGGATTGCTAGTGTTATGTTTGTCTGCATTTCATTATTTATTCCAATTTGCATCCATTCCATTTTATTTGTGTTTAGTAATATTCCTAGTTCTGATATGTATGTTCTAACTACCTCTAGTATTTTATTTGCTTTATTTTATACCTCCATCGCTGTTTTACCTGTTACCACTATAGCAGTATCATCTGCATACCCAAGGCTAATCCTCCCACCTCCTGAATTTTTTATACAAATAATTTATATAGAGTACAAATAGATACAGTCCCAATTTGGACCCCTGTTGTACTCCATGTTTTATATGCTTAAAGTGAGATTTAATTTTTCTCAGATTTCCTTCTATGTTATGCATTATCTCTACACATAGCTCTCTATTTAACAAGTATGAACCTAACCATTCTAGTGGGGCGCCTCTTACCCCATAGTTTTCTAATTTCTCTAATAGGTTTTTAATGCCCACACAGTCGAAAGCTTTGGAGAGATCGAATAAAATTACTACCACTGTCCCCTTTGTGTCTATTGCTTTAACAATTATACCATTTCCTTTGCTAAGTGCATGTATTGTAGATTTCTTTTTTTGAAAGCCGAACTGATTTTCAGAAATTATATTAAATTTATTACAAAAACTCTACAGCTGTTCTAAGAAATGGCCCTCCATGATTTTTGAAAATACTGAGCAGAGTGATATAGGGTGATAGTTTTCCACTAGTTGTTTGCAGCCTGTCTTTTTGTAAATTGGTCTAACTATTACTTGTTTAAGTTTATTTGGGAAAGTTTCTGAGTTAAGGCTCTCGTTTATTATGTGAGTAAAAGTATTCACTATCTCATCTTTACAATATTTTATCATCTGATTTGAATATTCATCCAACCCACTAGAATTTTTACATATTAGTATGTTTATCTGTTTAATGACTTGCTCATTTGTAATTTCTCTTACTACCATGAAGTAACATACACTTTTTACATTGGTGCTTTTGGTCATTGGTTTTCTTTATTCCAATATTTGATACAAAGTTTATATAATAATCACTGAATGCATTACTTATATTTATTGAGTCTAGGTTTTGACAGTTATGTTTTACAATTTGTAAATTTTCTACCCATTTGTGTTTTCTTTGTGTACAGTTTTAATAATATTCCACGTCTTTTTTATTTTATTTTCAGTATTTTGTAATAATCTTCGGTTGTGAAGCTTTTTTGCTTCATTGATCACTGTATTTAGACTACTCTTATAGTTTGCTATATACCTGTAAGACTCTCCATTTAGTTTGTAAGCTTTTAAACTATTTAAGAATTTCATTCTTTTTATGGATTTTTTTATCCCTTCTGTACACCAATTTATCTGTTTATGCTAGTCACAGACTACTTTGCACAATGGTGCTGACTGCTCTAGGATCATCTATTCTGTTAGCTTCATGCACATTTCTGAATACTGCCTGTTTAAGGTTGTTTCTTAATGATTTTAATGTAGCTTTATTTATTATTCTTTTTGCTTCTGTTATGGTTTTAATTTTACTGTCAATGTGTTTAATGTTTTACTCTCCAGTAATTGCCCAAAATGGTCACTAAGCCCTCCCTTTGTTAGTGAGATGTTGATATCTTCTCTCTTTAAGTTGGTATAGACATGATCTATATAGGTTGGTGTGTGTTGTGTTACTCTGGTTGATCCTGTTTCTATTAGCTTCAAATTACATCTTTCCATAATTCTAACAATAACTTTTTCTTTTTACTTTCTGTTAACATATCTATATTTAGGTCTCTTATTACAATGATTTTGTTATTTTTTACCATGTCGCTTAGGCAAGTTTAAAGTTTTTGAAAGAAATTGTTTTTGTCAGCTGTTGGTGGACTGTATATACCTAGTATGATAAGTTACCACCAGCTACCAAATATTCTCAACATCTTGAGTGTCCATCAACATTTATTGAATATTTTTTATTTCACTTGGTCATTATCAAAAATAATATCAAGTTCGTAAGGTAAATCACTTTAACTTATTCTGAAAAAATGCCTATTATTCCTCTAAGGTTTATACTGAAAAGAAACCTAGCATTACAACTAATTTATTCTTTAATTTGTGACAGGTTTTTAAATATAATATATTTTTAAACATTATATGTTTGGTATTATTGTTTTTTTAGCATTGCATGAGCATTGAGTCTATATTACATTTTCAGGGTACAGAATAGAAGAACAATAACTTTCATGAAGTATGGGCTCAAAATAATTCATTAATGGCTTTGTAAAAATTTTGAAGTATTAATAATTTCAATGGTATATAACAAAACAAACTCTGTTAATAAGCTTGCTAATGTGTTGGTTCAAAATCAATATGATTTACATTGTAATCAACTCCTCTTGATGTAATTTTGTCTAGCGTGCCACAGCACAACTGCTTCTGAAGAAATTCCTGAGAGAAGTAGAGATAAATATCTGTAACTATCGATTCCTTGTTACATTGTCATAGTTCAAAGTAATCACTATGTTATATGTTGTTTCTCCATGCAGAAGAAATAAAACATACATGCATTCTGTAGCATGTTGTTTATATATTATTAATGGCCATGGTGATTTAATTTGGAATAAAGCATAAATTAAATTCAATATAATTGTCTTAACATGATGTCAATACAAAAGCAATTCACAATACATACAGTTAATAACAATAACAAAAAATCAATAGCAATTGCATGAATTAATAAATGTCAATACAAAACAATATGAAAATCATTTGCATTATATAACATAATACATTAGTAACCATTTAACCCGTCATTTGTCACTAAATGAGCATTTTGTTCACACTATTGATTTTGATTTTCTTTTTTTACGGTAACAACTGCAATAAAATCTTCTCGCTCAATCTAGCTGTCTTTTAAACTTTCCTGAAGCAGCTGTTTAAGTTCGATTTAACAACAATCACATTAACAATGGTTTATGCAATCTTCATCCAGTTGCGGCACAGCTGTGAGCAGTTTGCTCATCAAGCGACAAACTGTGCTATTCAATTGTTGTGCAGTCCGCAATCATCCTGGCTTAAAGCTGAAATGTAGAAGCCCTATTTTGTGTTCGTTAAAAATATTCCTTCATTTGAATTGTTTTCATCGATATTCAGTTACGTTTTTACAATGAGTCAAGCAAAAAAAAATCCTTCTTTTAGCCTTACAACAGGATGGAAGGGATTCTCAAGGTATGTTTATTTTTATTTTTACTTTTTGTTATAATAAATGTGTATGTAATTACCATATTTTTAATGTTTCTTTCAACACGGGTTCAAACACTGCCATTGAGAATTGAATTTAGGGCAACATTAGATGTCATAATCAATAGTGAAACATTTTCTAACATGATTTCTAACTACTTCTTGTGGTGTTGTTGTTGTTATCATTATTATTATTATTATTATTATTATTATTATTATTATTATTATTATTTTAGGCATCCCTGCATGGGTGAGTGAAACTAGTACTTCTGTTGGCCTAGACAGCGGTGATTTGAACCAGGAAGAAAGATTAGATGAATGTGAATCTGATGCGCCCTCTGAACATAGTGATCATATAACTGATTCGGAACAATCTGCAGGAGATGACTCAGAAACCGAAAGTGATTTTCAGCTGACAGGTCTCTCATATATCGGAAAAGATAAAATAACAGTATGGTCCATGCATCCACCATGCCCCAATGTTTGAAGCCCTAGACGTAATGTAATAAGAACACATCAAGGTTGTAAAGGAGAGGCAAAAAATGCAACTTCAGTCACAGATGCATGGAATTTATTCTTTCCTGAAGAGACAATTTTACATATTACAAACTGTGCTAACATGTATCTCCTAAAAATGCATACTAAATATGCAGGACCGAGGGACTGTCCTGATACAACTCCACATGAATTAACTGTTATAATTGGTATTCTATACCTGGCGAGCTTGAAAAAGACTGCTCATATCAACATCCAAGAGCTTTGGGCTGATGATTGCACATCTCCAGAATGTTTTCGTGCCGTGATGCCAAGTCGCAGATTTTATATTCTTCTCGAGGCTCTACATTTCGATGACATAAGTGATAGAGCTGATAGTAAGAAAATCGATAATCTGGTGCCCCATTAGAAGAATATTTGAGGAATTTGTCGTCAGATGCATGAATAATTATGAATTAGGAGAAAACACAACCTGCTACAAATGCTACCTGCTTTCCAAGGAAGATGTAAATTCCGCCAGTACATTCCATAAAAACCATCAAAATATGGAATTAAAATTTATGCATCGGTAGATTCTGAAACATATTACATTTCAAATCTAGAAATCTATCCAGGGAAGCAACCTGAAGGTCCATACCAGACTGATAAAGCATCTAGTGTTGTGAATAGAGTAGCAGCACCCATCTTGAATAGCGGAAGAAATATTACCATGGATAATTATTTTACATCTGTTCCGCTAGCCTTGGGGTTGCTACAGAAGAAAACTACTATGATCAGAACACTAAAGAAGAACAAAAAAGAAATTCCACCCATTTTTGTAAATAATAAAGAGAGGCCAGCTTGTAGTTGTATGTTTGGTTTCCTCAAAATGGGGTTCTAGTGTCATATGTGCCTAAAAGAAACAAAAATGTGCTGCTTCTTTCAACTCTACATTCTGGTGATGAAATTGATGAGGAAACCGATGACCAAAACAAACTGCACATAATTACCTTCTACAACAAAACAAAAATGGAGTTGATATTGTCGATGAACTGATATCTCAATATTCTGTATCTAGAATTACCTACAGGTGGCCAATGACGGTATTTTTTTGGCTGTTGAACATTGGTGTAATAAATTCTCAGATAATTTATTTCAGTAATACAGAGAAGAAGTTAGCACATTGAATATTTTTGAAACATTTGGTTCTAGCACTTGTAAACCCCATGTGAGAGTCCTTCTGTCTATTTCAAATTTGTCAGACAACTTGCGAGTCTCAATGAAGAAAATTGTTGATAATGAAGAGGAGAATGCAGAAACTGCAACTACTGTGACAACTCCTGGTGTATGTTCACTGTGCCCTTGGCGAAAGAACAGAAAAACCAAGAAAAGCTGTTGTAAATGTAGCAAATATTTGTGCAACGAACATGCAAGATTACCTGTGATAAGTGCCTTGAGCTGCCAGTGTTGCCACCATATCACCATAATTTGTTTTTAGGAGTACCTATATTGAATTTGTGCTATATTTAGGTATTGCACATAGTACCATATTTAACAAACACTAAACTCATAATTTTGTCAATGAAGACATTGGATTTGAATTTCTTTCAAATACCTACATATACTACATTTAGTCAACTGCAAGTTAATATTCTTTACTTTTTCTGTGAAGACCAATAGTTTGTGATCACTTCAAAAAAAATGTCATTTGTAGTAGATTTAGAAAATTATAATTTACGTGTTATTAAATTGTGTTTTGACATAATGTTATCTCTTGTTATGTGTATTTATTACCCTGAGCGAAATGCTCACGGTGCAAAAAACCGTGTTACAACAATGGTAGCGACAAATGACGGGTTAAAAATATACATTCATATAATATGTTTTAAGTTTTATATATTAAATTTTCTTATATTACAACAAATGAGAACACTCAGTTACTGCAAAAATACACTTTATTTATCACTAGGCATGCAATGTAGCGTAAATGTTATACTTAAGTCTTTTTAGCACACACTTGAAGTACAACACAACTGAACTGTTGTTAGCTCACAACTGACTGCTCATAATTAAACTCCACTGTCCATTTGCACTGTCCACATTTCACTTCTAACAGCACTCAATTCAACTGAACTCAACACTGAACTGACTTTGCTGGCAGAATGGACCCTTATATAAATCTCACATATGAAGCAGAACGTTTTGAGAACAAAAACCTACCAGAAGGGCCAAAAGGAGTCCTAGAGTGGGAAAGTGGCTCACAATGGCTATTGTTCCATGCACTCATTGTTTTAGAGGGGGACCAACCATTAGCCCAACCTGAAGCAGGTAGATGAAGCCAGGAGGTGCTCTCAATTCTGGTCCGTAGGAAGTTAGCAGGTGTGGTCACAATATTCATTCTGTTCAAATTGATATACTCCATTGTAGAAGTCCTGAAGCAGATTTGTTCTTATGCCTACTAATGACATTTAGCCATTTTAATGTATGGCTTTTAAGTTATTTTTAGAAAACTAACATCTATGTTACTCTGGTAGCTATTCTTCTGCTTTCATAAAAGTAAATGTAATAATGATTTTCATTCATACTCTTAAATTCTTTTATAAAAGCAGCCAGCAAACATATTGTCGCAACCTGAGGGTTGTGACTGGGGAACATAGCTTACAGGTGAAGATAGATTGTAGAACAAACAACTCGCAATGTTTCCTGGTGGCCCATTTTATTATATTAACTAGAACATGATGATACTGGACTTCAGTTCCCAGCTTTGGGTCTTGAAGAGACCAGTTATGTATTTAACAATCCAGTCCTGAAGGGACTTAACATTCAGACTTAAAATGATGAAGGCTCAACCCACATAAAATATAATGATATGATCCTTAAGTATTACATAAAATATTGTGAGTTCCCCTAATGGGAACTTACCTTGGAGAGTTGTCAGGTATCTTGTTGCAGGTGAGTTCAGAATGAGAACGACCCCCAGCAAGGGTCTGCAGCTCCTTATAAAGAAAGTCACTGACTAGGGGGGGGGTCTCGACAATCATGCCATGAGCATTACCAAGTATGGTGTGCCACCGCCCTGAAAGTGCATGGGCTCAGGATTTCCTAAGGGTCATGTGATCCATACGATGATGTGCAGAAAGGCACGTATTCCTAAAGAAATGTTGGCATGGTGAAATCGCTTTTGAAATACCAAGGGAAGTGGCAGAGCATGGTTTCCTGTTATAAGTTAGCTTCAACTACAATCCCAACTCAAGAAAGATCATGAAATATAAATATGACCAAATGTGTTAAAATGTAAGGGTTTGCCCAATATAGTAAAGTATCAAATCTGTGACGAATTATCTTGCTGCCTGCAACTGTATGCGTGACAATATTTTACAGTCTGTGTTTTTCTTCTATTTATTTATTCATATTAAACAGTTTGTCTCTTAACCCTTTTAAAAAAATTGGTATTAATAAACAATCTGGTTACAGTCTCTTCTCTACCTGCTATATTTGCTGTGATCTTTGAAAAAGTATCAGTTCCTATGAATCTATTGTGTTCTTTGTTGTTTATATTCCCAGTAAACCTTATTTTAAATTTGTGGCATTATCTATGCTAAAGAACTTTAATATATTTTAAACTTATATACAACATTTTGTGCTTTATTTTTCATTTACTTATTCAATTTGGTGATTTATCTTTTAGACAAAAGCTGGAACCTGAGCCACCTAAGTTCTTTCCATATTTGGAGCCCGGAATTGATTTCCGCCCAGAGACATCACCATACTTCCCTAAGGACTTTGATATAGAGAAACCACCTCATGATGGATATGCACAAGCTCCAAGGTAAGCCATTCTTCTAAGAGAAGTATAATTATATATTTCTTTTTTATTTGGAACCTATATATTAACATTTCTGAAGATAATTTCATGAACATTATCTCAACAGGTTCCTGAGGCAAGAAAGTGATACACAATATGGTGTGAAGAACCATAACTGTAACCTATTCTGGTTTGTGTATGGCTATCCAAAGCCAAAGATGGCTTATTATTTCAATGGTGAATTAATTGAAATGGGAGGACGCTATGCTTCTAGCTACACAAGAAATGGTCAGGCTACACTTTTTATCAATAAGTAAGTTTACAAGTCTTTTATTTCTAGTGATGTTTTATTAATGGCTCTACCATTTGAGAGCACTAATAGTCTTATAAGTGATCTTGAACATTGTCCTTTGCAAATCACCACTACTGAAAACAATTAATCCCTTCAGATATTTATAAAGAAACTCTTATAGAGTGTTTTGGCAATAAACAATGATATCTGGAACTGAATACCTGGGAAAGCATACACTAAACTTAAAGGATGATACTGAATCTTGAGAATCCAGGGGCTTTTAAAGGTCACATTAAAAAAGAAATGTAGGCATGTGTGCAGTTGATCTAGAGAAAGTTATGATTATCCAGCCTTATTACAGAACCAAAATTTCAAAATATAATAGAATTCTTGGAGCACTGTAACTATATGCAAGAAGAAGAGATATGAGAACTTTTCTCCTAATAATAATATTCTTCCAAGGACAGAATTAGCTATGAAAATGTGCATTTATTTCCCTTCCTACAAAAATATATATCTATTTTATAGAGCAGTGTATAGTACATTTTTATTTTATTAGGTCCATAATATTCCTTATAACTGCAGAAGCCCACATCTTTATTAATTGCTGTTTTTTTTAAGTTGTTTCATTTATACAGCCCTTTTTAACTTCTATGGTCAAATCTGGGGCTTTGACTTGAAAAACCACTGATGATGTTATAACTTGTAATGTTTGGTTTTATTAATTTTTACATTGAAGTACAATCACTCCACATTCTTACTTTCAGACTCAATGCAGTGTGGAGATTAGTGCTAGTTAAAGAAAAATGCTGACCACACAACTACAGCTGCAATTGCAACTTATTCCTGAAATTTGCTGCATTTCTTTTTGTTTTATGCTTCTGTATTCTTTCTTACTTTCATAATTTTAAATTGAATGTTAATAATGACATGGTATTTACAGAATACTGCAAATACAAGCTGTTCTTAATGAAACATTTAAGTTTAAACAAATTTTTAAATGCATACAACACAACATTCACCTCCCATAATTGCCTGTTAAGCATAAGGAGAAGATCTGAACCCAGAATCTTTGGATTTGCAGTCAGACTTGCTGATGACAAGAATATGGATGTGTCAAATTAGTTCCCATGGGTTGAAAATACAATAAATTATTGCAAGACAACATCATTTACTAATAATAATAATGGAAAACTGAATAAATAAATTGCATAATCGCTGTGTGTCTTTATAAAAATAGCACTGAAAATTGAATTCTGTTCATACCACAATATTTTCTCACCTATTTATTTCCAATTATCATGTAGATGTTTGCATTTTTACCAACTAGTCAAAGAGTTGACTTTTTTTTCATATCCTTATTCAGAGATAAAATCAAAGTTCTCTCTAAGAAGAATTATAGTTTTATTTGACATGTGTGAGTAAGGCATGTCAAAGAACCCACCTCCAAAAGAAAATAAGAATTACTTTTATTATGAAAATTAAAGTTGTAATTAAAATTTTCTGTTTTCTTTCAGAAATATTTTTAGGAGACCAATGGTAAATTTTGTCTCTTACATACCAGAGTATACTCATGTGTCATACCACATATATTTTCTGGAAAATATGCCATGTTTGAAAGTGTGTTGCATGTACTTCTTGCTACCACCAATGGGGTATGGTTGTAAGAGTCTGTTGTAAGGGAGCAGCAAAAAGCCATTAAATTTAAGTCTATTTTATTATGACATGTGCACAAAGTGCAAGTATAAATGTTTAATGTCTTTGATGAAGTGATCTCCCAGTTCTTACACAGTTCATTTCCATCAATGGGGTAGGCATAGATGGCATTAAAGTGCTTGTACATTGCTAATGTGTGCCCTCTACTGCTGAAATGTAGTTAGTAAAAATATTTCCCACACTCTAATGTGAATGAGATCAAAGTCACATGAACAGAGATAAGAAGAGTAGGAAGGGAATAGCAACATCTTCCAACTCTCATGCTTCCATTATTGACTGCTGTCAACAAAAGATTTATATTGAGGACATCATCAGCCTTCAAGAGCTGCATTTACAGTTCATCTGGTGGTAACAGGCAAGGAACAAGGTAGAAGGGAATATGTTTAATGCACTTTCAAATGTATTTATTAGATTTTGAGCATTGGGACACGTGCATGACAAAAAAATTTTTGCCCTGATTTTCATCCCTCATATATGTTTCATTAAAATGAAAATTCTCTTCTTAGAATGTTAGAACGAGATGTTGGTGAATATGAAGCTGTGGCAACTAATGAACATGGAGAAGCAAGACAGAGAGTTAGATTGGAAATAGCTGAATATCCACAATTCATCAAGCGGCCAAGCGAAACAGTTATCATGAGCAGAAAATCTGGTCGAATTGATGCAAAAGTTATTGGTGTGCCTTACCCTGAAATAAAGTGGTACAAAGATTGGCAGCCGCTGGCTTCCTCAAGCAGAATTAAGGTATTATCAGCACTCTAGAGCTTCACATGATATGTAAGATACCAGTAGATTAAGTATAGAGTATTTCAGTTCTCTTACAAATAAAATGTTACAAATGCAAATCACCTAATGTTAAAGGATTAATTTAGCATAACTTCAATTGTAAATCATTTTGCAATGCCTAAAACTTATGTTACTAATTTTGGAGCTTTAATTTGCTTTAATTTCTTAACACTAGAATGCCAAGCTTTAAGTGCCTCCTACAATGTCTGTTATTTGATTGATTTTATTTGAATTGATCTCTACTACTTTTTATGCATTTTTTATTATTTTTCTCACTGAACGCCATGGTATCTTTTGCTTATCACCTCCAAGTCTAGTGATGGTATAGAGGGAGTGATTTTGCTTCTAAACTGTGAGCCAGGTTCTAATCAAGTTTGCTTTTAGTTTCTGGTGTGAGCTTGTGTTTACTTGCTCAGTATTTAAATGCTCTTCTGACTCAAGGCTGAAAATATTTCTTACTTATCGCTTACCAGACAACAGTAATGATGTAGAGGGAACAATATGGCTACTGAGCTGTAAACTAGGTTTAAATCCAGCTCGAGTTAAGCTTCTGGTTTCTGATTTTTGTATGTTCATGCTTTTTTGCTCACATATATTTAGCACTGTCTACCCCTAAACTCTTTCGCCTATTCATTTAATTTGTTGGTAATTCAGTGATGCAATCGCTACATTTGTTCATTATTTTCTTTACCTTTTATAGGTCATTTCAGCTAAACTATTTTGAGTAAAAAGACAGGGGTTATTTATCTTTTATTTTAAGTATACACACATGTTTCTTCCTAAATTAGAAATACAATAGAACCTCACTTTACTAAACTAAAGATGGCACAGAGTCTTTTCAATAATTTTGTTTTTTCTTCAGATAACCAATGGTAACAGTTTTAAGCAGCAAAAGGAAAAGAATATAAACATATTCCAATTACATGTAACAATGTTTAATAAAAAAACTACTACTACATACAGTATTAATGTTTATCTTATGGTATTTACAAAGACTATTTCATAAAATCAGTAACTTTTTTCTGAAGCTTCTTTTCACAGTGCTTGTGAGCAGCTATATCATGCCACCATTTGATAAGCAAAAGTCTGCTGATGTTGATTCACTGGTTTGTTCCACAAAACGCAAGGCATCCTAAAAACAAAACATTCTGTATTATTGATAGTGTTGTAACTCAGTATTTCCGTTTAAGATATGGATACAATGTGAAGATTGTGGTCTGGTTTATTCTCCTTGAATTGCATTTTCAATTCTTTTCAAAGTCATGCCCAATACGTTTTACTTATCCTAATGTACAAATTAGGTTTGAGTATCCCTTAAGAACTACATCCATTTAATCCCCTGGCATTTGTGAGAGTAGTCATTTTTGTGCTAGATATTCCTCCCCATCTTCTGTTTTTCTCTCCTTCTCTCTCTTCTTAAAAATTTTTCTTTTACTTTTCCCAAAAATGTATTTCTGATTTTTCTCTTTCCCCTTTCATTCAACACATTTATCACTAAGGTTTCTCCTGAAATATTATTTCATTTGTGTTCCCAAATTTATTTTCCTCCAGTTTCTTATCTCTTTACATTGAATTAAGTGGTGAAAAATACTGTCCTGTTCCCTGCACATAATATATTATTCATTTCATTGCTTCTCATCTCTTTCTAAAATAGTGCTCCTGTCCTCATCCAAGCTAATCCTTCCCTCTCTTGCTGTATTACATATATCTATTTGCCCCTCTCTAATCCATTCTTTCTTTATTTTACTGTATAAGCAAAGCACATTTTTATTTTCTAGATCTCACACCATATTTCCTGTTATCTATGTCTTCTATCCTATTTCTCACTTATTTCCAGAATACTTTTTCATTTTCTTCTCCTTTCATCCATATATCTTCCATCTCTAGTTTCATCAATATTTTCTCTAGCTCCACCTACCAGCACTTCTTATTTCTAATTATCTTTAGTCATTTCATAAATATTTTTGGAATATTCTCCCCCTTATTCTTTACAAAGCTATACCGTATTTAAATATTCTCTCTAGGATCACTCCCCTTCTTTACCTTCCTCCTAATTCTACCATTGATACCCCTTTTGATGCCTGACCTGCTTAGCTCTAAAATCTCATTACAGTACATTCTATATTTATTGCCTACTTTTTACTTTCTCTACTACATATAGTAGATAGGAGAAGTATTGCATTCCACCCAAAAATTTGATACCAAGGTTTCACCAGAAATACATGTTTTGTGGTGTCCTGAATCCAAATAAAGAATTTTAGGAAACATGTCCATGTGTGTGTATGTCTGTGTATTATCTTTGTGTCTGTCTGTCATTCTGTGAACAGCATAACTTAATAACGAAAAATTGGATAAATACCAAACTTGGTATTTGAGTTTAGTTTCTTCCAAAAATGCAACACAAAAATTTTCAGAAAATCCCCCCATCCCAGACTACCATTTACATGGAACATTTTTCAAAAATTTTGATTTTCTCAAAAATGCCTCTAATGATTGTGGTTAAAATATCATATGTTTAAGATATTTTTATGACAAATGAAATGTATATCTTAAATTTTCTGGGAATGTCTCCAAAAGTATTCTTCATTGTGAACGACTTTTGCATAACTGGTAAACCATAAGAGATAGACAAAATTTTACTGCACAAAAATGTGGATGTCGTTAAAACACACAATTTATGTCCTGTACATTTGTTTTTGTCCAGTGAACCATTTCCAAGATATTCCTTGTTATTTGTTTGAATTTTCTAATACTTACATTTTTTTTCAAATGGGAATTCATAATTTGTTTTTTTTTATGTCCTGGACATGCAAACAGAATGAAATACTCCATATAGCAACCAGCTCTTAAAAGATTTGACTATCACTTAAATCCTACTATATTTCCCTTGCATCTACAAGAAAATTAGCAATAAGATAGTTTCTGCAAATGTTTATCTCAATTAACATGAAGTAGATGGAGAATAAGCATTTGTAAAAATAGATTGTAGAAGAGTAGAGAAAGTCATGTGAGTGCAACACATCGGATTTTTGTCCATGTCTGATGATGATGATTTGTGTTTAAGGGTGCTCAACTAATAAGTATTAACGCCCTTTCCTATGTCTGATATCACCATATTTCCATTGCATATAACAGTTTTGTCTCATACATCTCTCTAACCACTTACTGTTGAGCTATGGTAATTTATATTTACATATTCTAATTCATGTCATTGTTGCTCTACCTTTTGCTTCTGTCTTTCTACCATGTGCTGTCCAGCTTCCACGACAACTTAATCTTACCCACAAATAGTCAAATTCTTTCACTACTTCAATTTCTTTTCCATCCAAATACCATTTCTCTTTATTTAAAGGTGAGTCGAAATTGTTACACTAACATCCTTTTTAAATATGTTTCCGTTTTTTAAACACTGCAATCTTAGATTTGTTTATGTTTAGTTTTATCCCCCATTCTAAGCAGAATACCTGAATTTTGTTAATTGCCTCTGAAGTCTTATTGTTGTGAAGGCTCCCACCATTAGGTCATCTGTGTGAAGCAATCCTGGTATTTATTAATCATTACCACCAGGCAATGGCCATTGCTTTCTTTAACTCTTTCTTATATGTCATTTATAAATAAGTTGAGCAATGTTAGGCTTAAGTAGTCGGAAGCTTTCATGGTCGGAGTCAGAATCATAGCTAGGAGCTGCTGGAGTTTTGATGTCCAGACGTTACTGAAGTCTGATACTTTAGCATACAAAATGAGCGCTAACATGGAGAAATCACGCGAACCAATCAACGATCATAGCAGAGAAGCCCCGCCACCAAGCATACACACCTTGCTCCAGCTGAGCTAATCCCCTGTGAGCAGCCCTGGTATAGATACACCACTTCCAGCCATTGATTCTGTTGTGCTTGAACCTTCACCAAGAAGAATTACACTATGCCACAGATGATGTCCAAGAAACTGATGATGTAGACGAAATGTCTGGACATCAAAACTCTAGCACACCACGGCTTATAAGCCCAGAAGAAACTTTTAGTTATTATATTAGGCTTAGGTTACATCCTTGTCTTGGTCCTATCTTCTATTCTACCGACTCAACCCATAATTTTCATATGTTATCCCACATTTAATGTTTCATATATTTTCTCTATTCCACTAATAAATTCTTCACTCACCCTTCTTTAATCAATTTCCACTCTAGTCTGTCCATATTTATTGAATCAAAAGCTTTTTCAAAGTTTGCGAAAAAAAATACATATATATTCTACCCCTTTTATTATTTAAGTATTACTAATTATGCTACTCAACAAAAATGTTTTTTCATACCTCCACGATAAAAATAGATGATTCTTAAGAAAAAAAAGTGCACTGATTTGAAAATTGCTATAGAAATGTCCTATCACATAAGGTTAAAAAAACATAAAGACATTTAGATTCTCCGATATGCAGATTCAGATAAGATATTGTGTCACATTAATTATTGTAATATATGGTACAACATGTATTCATGCCAGATTAAGATCAATTTACAAATGTAGGTAGTTTTATATGCATGCAATAATATTTGGGCCATATATTTTAAGGGAACATACCTGTAACTTTGCTTAAAAGTGTTTTGGTAGTAGGTGGTTTCCTCTTATAGCTCTGCCCCACAGTAATCCCCATTCATTACTCGATCCTTACAACCTTGTTACCTCTTCTGTATGATGGAAATGTTTCACTAAAACTCTTCCCTTTATTCATCACTCAGATTTTCAGGAAGAAAGTCTAGATATGAATGGAGGAAATGCATTTTCAAAGACATCAGCAACCCATGTCTTTGTAGCATTTCAACAAATTTGTTACCAAAGTTTTATAGTTTTTCTCCTTTGTGTTTCTGAGAAAACTATGCACAATCCTTTTTAAATTATTGCCAAGCTGATCATTCAACCATTTGTAAAGTTTTCTCAAACATTTTACTAGAACATCATTCTTAAGTACAATGTGTGCAACAGCTTTAGTGGTCGTTACATCGTACTGGAGTTGTAGTGAATCAGAATGGTAACCTTCCTGTGAGGAAGATAAAAACAAATTGTTAAGTTTAACGGTAAACAAAAGTGTTTGTGAAAATTGATTAAGTTTTTATTTATTTCTTTAGTTGTATTACCTAATGAGTTGAATTGTAAGAAAAGTGATGTACTGAGTCACGCCTATCTAAAATACTTAAGTAAACATGGTCACTTTGAACACCTGTTTTCAAATGGTTGAGCACAGAAACAGTGTGTTTCTGGACATGGGCTCCTATTCAAAACATGATCTATTCAATCCCCTCTACAAGCCCTAAAAGTTTCTAAGGGAAATTTCTGAAGATCCTGTATATCTGTTTCCTCCTATGCAGATCCTCTTTGGTTGGTTAACTTCCACTCCTCCATATATTGTTAATGCATATAATGAAGAAAATTGGTGACAAACTGCATCCCTGTTCTAAGCCCATGATTTACCATTAAGGTTTTTCATTGTAAAAGCTATAATATTATTAGTATCTTATAAGATAATAATTATTATATTATTATATAATTTATAGTATTTATCAAGTTTTCAGGTATTTTATAGTAAGCAAGTGTATTCCATTGCTTCTTCCATTCAACTCTGCCATAGGCTTTCTCATAGTCTAAAAACTGTAGATGCATTGGTTGGTTGAACTCTCTTATTTTTTCAATTAATTGTTTTAGTATAGTTTGGTATAGTTTATTGTGCTAAGAGTTTTACAATTTGATTGTCTACTGCACTTTGACCCTGGTCACTCATTCAGTAGACAATCACTACAGTTTATTTACATTTTATAATTTCTTGTCAATAAATTATCTTGTTTTTTTCAGTTTTTTTCATGTGCCATTTCCACTTGTTTTTCAATTTTCACTTATTGGTTACTTAACCATCACATATTCACTATAGTTTTCCATTCAAAGTAAGATGCGCTACCTCTTACTTTTCTCTTTCCACTGTCCAAAGCCATTTATTTTTTACTTTACACAAAAACTGTCCAATGCTCCTAGCGTCCTTTATATCATTTCGATCATAAGTGTATTTCTATCCCCCTTCTACCACTTCTTATTAAAAAATTCTTTTCTCCAGTTTTATGTTCCTTGGCACTTAAATACTATGTGTTCAATGTCTTCATTACCACCACATATTGGACATTGGTTCTGAGGAATACCCTGTCTTAACCCTCTTAGCCTCCATGCTCCAGTTCTTAACCATGCAATAGTTTCTCTCTCTTCTTTATTTACTATGTCTATATATTTTTCCCTACCCCATGTACTTTTCATTGGCCTATAAGAAACTAATGAACTCTTTTCGGCAATCTCACTGAACATGATTTGTATTTCTATATCTTCCAGTCTTTTCCTCGCCTTTTTTCAAAAATTTTTCACATTACTTTCCCTCCTTCTCCACATGTCTCCTAACCCATTTTTCTCCAAAATGTTCCGTAAATTACTTACCCATCCATTATTCATTAAACTGTTCTCTTGGTATTCAATACATTGTCTTAACACATTACTTTTTCCTAGATTTAAAATTCTGAACCAAAATTTCAAAGCTCTTTCCATTATCTTCTCCTTAGTTGCCACCCTGCCCATCGCTAATTGTGCTACTTGTCTTACTTCTCTGACTTCGGTAACCCTAGTATTTCTCTACAAAACATCCTGTGCACCACATCTATACTTTCCCATCCTCTATCTAATCCCCATATTTCTATACCATACATCATTTTTGCCTCCACAACCATCTCATAAACTCTTTCCAGCCATTTAACATTTATATTAGGTACTCTATATTTGCAGCGTTTTAGTATAAATATTGCATCTATACATGATCTCCCTTTATAGAAGTCGCATGGCCCTTCTTGTATAAACCTTTCTGCTATGATTGAAGTTTGGCTTTTAATATTGATGAGTAGATTTTATAAGGTGCATTTAATCAAATTGTAAATCTCTTAGCACAATAAAACAATATATATATATAAGGATATACCTCTGTAATTACCACAATTCTGTTTATCTCCTTTTTGTATACATTGATTACTCTTGCTAATTTCCAATCTTCTGGGATTTTTACCTATACTCCAAATATTATTCAACAATTGTATAACTCTCTTTTTCTATTTAGTACTAGCATATTTTATGAGTTCCATATTAAGACTATCTGTGTCTGGTGATGTCCTTTTCTTAACTTTCTTGAGGGCTTCCTCCAGGTCTGATATCTTGATGGTATTATACTCTTCCACATTACTTGTCTTCATCTGATAAGGCTCATTTCCATTTACTAACAACTGTTTTCATAATATTTTCTCCATTCTCCTTCTGATATAACAATATCTATTCTAGCCATATTAGTAGTTTCTTGTCATAGGTTATCAAATATGTTAAATCCAAATATTTGGGCTCCAATTAAATCATGATCCAAATGTTTAACAAACTGCTCTGAGCCTTTTTGATTTGCTTCTCTTGTGAGCTTTTGTACTACGGCTCTTTGTTTTTTATACAAGATATGATCTTCCTCTTTCTTTCCATTAACCCAAACTAAACATAGCCTTTTCTTCTCCTGAATAGCTTGTTTTAATTTGTCATTCCATATCTTCAGACTTTTTGGACATATTATTCTCTGTCTTCCAAGCACTTCTTCAAACACTTTCACCAATATCATCTTTAAAATTTCACAATCATGTTCTACATCACCTGTTCTTCCTCTTATCACTTTATCCATTCTATTTTGATATAAATGTGTAATACTTGGCTCCTGTAATAGTTGTATTTTAAATGAAGATCCATCATCTTTAGATCTTTTTCATAAAAATCCCCTTGGCAGTTTTATTTTTGAACTCATAAGAAAATGGCCAGTATCCACTTCTGCTCCTTAAAAAACTGCATATCTTGAAAATATGGCCACAATTTTGTATTTGGAAGAATGTAATCTATGATAGACTTTTATTTAAAGGTGAGTCGAAATTGTTACACTAACATCACTTAAGTTTACTCACTTAACATGTTTCGGGAAACCGTTGTATGGGAACAACGGTTTCCCGAAACATGTTAAGTGAGTAAACTTAAGTGATGTTAGTGTAACAATTTCGACTCACCTTTAAATAAATTCAATACACATCACTGTTTCTAGCTTCTTTTCATTACAATACATACGTATGATAGACTTACTTCTACATTCAGCCCACATATATTTGTGTATATCCTAGTGTGGGTAGAAGGCGTTTGTTATCCTGTAATTATTGTAAGTACAAAGATGCCTAAGCTGAAATTCTTTAAAATTCATGACATTTTCACCATTTGTTCTAAAAATATTTGGTATTTTTGTATTGCTGATCCTGGCATTAAAACCCCTGTGATTATTACATAATCATCTTTTGCAACTATCTCTATAACCTTCTGTAGTTTTTCATAGAGTACATATGTCTCTTCCCTCTGTCCTTCAACTGGAGCATATACACCAATGATGTTAAAGTATGATCTTCCTGTTTTAAATTTTACCATTATAATGCGGTCATCAATCCAACTATATCCTATTATCTGTAAGTTCAATTTTTTATGCATTATAATTACCATGCCTGAGGAAGCTCTTTTATCCTTACGAACTCTCAAGTACAGATATTTGTAGTCTCCAATCTTTTCCAAACCTTTTCCTTGTTTCTTTGTTTCTGATACAATCAATATATTGAGTTTCCTCAATTTCATTTCCTCTGTGACTTGCATTACTTTGTATGTGATACCATTCCATGTACCAATTGTCATTTTGTCTAAAAATCTAGTACTTTGTCTATTGCCAATGTTATCATCAAATGAACCTGTCTGCCCTATTCCTTTGATTTGCTGAGTTTTAAATGTTATATTACAAATTCAGAAATATTATATTATGAAATATTTTAAAATATAGAAATTACTATCATCCTTTGCTCTAAGTAGGCCTCATTGTTTGCTTATCTTTTACAGTGTGGCCACACAATGGCTGGTAGGTATCCTGGAATATTTACTTTTATTGCCTAGGTATTGTGTTCTTATCCTGTGTACAAAAAGCATACAGCAGGGACTTATCTCTTTAGGCAAGTAAAATATATGAACAAGCAGAAATTGGGAAATATTGTTTGGAAAAAAGAAAAGGCAAGGTCACTTCTCTTCCTCTTTCCTATTTCCTTTCTTTAAAGGAAGAGAGAGAGACTGATAGACACTTTGCCATTTTCTCATAAAGTTGGTCAACTCACAGAACAACAAAACTATCATTGAAAAGGTATAATTAGACTGAACATTTCAATACCATAGCCAGGATTTTAACAGTGGACCTTCCAGTTTTCATCTGGTTATTCTAAACAACTGAGCTACCATGGCAACATGCCAGCTTCACATTAAGTTCCCCAACTGTCTCACATTTTTCCTGGTAAACCACTATTACCCATGAGTATGTAATGCAGGAGTTTCAGAATGGAGAACCCCTGTGTAATAGACCGTGCATAGAGCATGCACATACATGATCCGGGTTGGGCATAAAACATTCATTCTGTATATGTGCTGAATCACTAGATTAAACAAAAGTTATGAAATGTCAAGAAGAATGAGTTTTCTTTTCTATGTCAGACTAATATATAAACTTTTCTAATCAACTTGGTATATCATTTACTAGCTTTTGTTGATTAAAATTAATATGAATATGCTTTTAATTATGGATGTACAACTTATGATTTAAGTTCACTTTTGCATAATTAAAAATGTATACTTTGGAAACTACATATTTATTTCAGAGGACTGTGGTTTAATTTGTCTTGACAGAATTTTCTATATGATTTCAATTCCTGTTTCTTTCTGCCTTGGGGTTATTTGTGATAAACAGTTTACTAGCTATTCACAGTTGTTTATATTACAGTTTCTCATGAATTTTCCCATGCTGTAGCCTCAAAAATGTTTAGGGTTATTCATGATATTTATATGATATCATGATCTACAGCAATTGAAATAGACATCATGCTGTCCTTATAAATATGAATAAGTCATATACACACATTTAAACTTCACTTACATCAGTTGTTAAAATAATGGAACATCTTCCAATTTAAAAACTGATGTAAGTAAAGTTTAACTGTGTATATACAACTCATTCAACTTATAAAATGAAAACTTTACATTAATACTGCTTTCATTTTTAATACATAATGCTGTCCTGTTTATTTTACTTGATAAGTTACTCCATAAATACCATGGCTTCACTCTGCCTCCTAAATGATGTCTATGCTCAAGAGAAGATTTTGAGGTGCAAGCATACCACATTCATTTTAATGTTTTCTTCTACATCTGCCTTTGAATTACCAATTGTTATTAAGGATCTTAAACATTTGACTTTGAATAATTATCAATAAATTTCTTCATCCATTACAGTTTCAGTTTGTTCTTTTTCTGTCATATCTGTAGATTATTTTGTTTAAAAACTTAGCCAGAATTTTCTATATTCTTGCAGATTCAGTTTGTTGAACCAGAGACTTGCATCTTGCTGATAAATGATGCAATAACCAAGGATGAAGGGTTGTACAGTATAAGTGCTCGTAATGTTGCTGGGTCTATTTCAAGCAGTGTAATGATTCATATTGAAGAAAGTGAACAAGAGTATGGAATATTAACTTACAACAAAGGGCGCAACATTAAAGCTAAATCAAAACCATATGAGGACTATTATGATATTGGTGATGAACTTGGAAGAGGAACTCAAGGTGTCACATACCATGCTGTGGAAAGATTAACAGGTCAGTGCATTTTGTGAGTTATTGATTAATTTTTCTGACCATCGTATATAATCACAAGCAAAAGGATTTAACCATTTTGTTGGTTATAATCCTGAAAGTAAAATACAAGCATTAATTATTCCATTTTGCAGAACTTGCAAAGAGAATGCTTTTATCTAATAAATAATGTTTAGTTTCTACTCCTTGTACTTGTATGCCTTAATATGTACTAATTAATGCACTGTAATATATATTTCAGGACGCAACTATGCTGCAAAGATTATGCATGGTAAATCTGATTTACGGCCATTCATGAATAATGAATTAGAATTCCTGAATGTGCTTAACCATCCAAAGATAATTCGTTTGCAAGATGCCTATGAAACGGACAGAACATTAACACTTATCACTGAACTGTATCCTTTTGGACACTGCTATTGCCAAACCATTGCAAATATTTAGTATTATGTCACACAGAAAAGATATCAATAGATTCTTATAAATCAGAAAATGCATAATATTTTGAATGATTCATGCATCTACTATTCATCTGAACAGGAAGGAAGAACTAGGAACTTTAAAACTCTTAGGTTTTTAATTAATTTTGAAGATTTAGAAGCTAGTAACAGTGATGTGTCATAATTTAAAATAAAGAGAGTTGAAGGTTGTTACACTACATCACTAAAATGTCTTAGGTTTCGTTAATTCTCTACCAGACATTTGTTTAAATCTTTAAGTACCTACAGTAAAGCACAAGAAACTTTCTGGGATCTTCATGAATTATCAAATAATGTTAAAATTTTGCATATTTATACTGAACTTCTTCATTATATAATACTGCAGGGTTTTTTTTCTGCACTATTACAGCTTTCCTGTTAATTTCTACAAAACAGCTATGATTTTAAAGTATTACAACTATTTCTGTAGGTCTCTTGCCTTCATGCAAGAAACTATACTATTGCTAGAGCTGTAAGATATTTGCTCGCTCTGATTAAAGAATAGATTTACTTGATTTCATGACATATGTTGTTTTATGATAAAGTGCCTATTTTGAAGTTTCTGTTAGGCTTTAAAATTTCTAGCTGAGAATAAACTATATTCATCTTGAATGTGGCTAAAGCACAGAGTCGTATACTGTGGCTACAGTGTGATGTGTTAAAATATAGTAGAACACCGATAAGTTAACTATAAGATGTCCTTAGCATCATTAAGTAGGATTAGTTGAGCTTACTTGGTTTTACCTAATATTTATTACTTTGCAATCCACTTGGTTTAAGAAGGCATAGGTAAAAGGTATCTGTTTTCAGAAGTAGTTATGAAGTTGGTTTGTTTAAAATGAGAAACATCAGAGAACATCATGTTGACAAAGGCAGATGTTGATAATGTAGATAATTATAATGAAGCACATAACTTTGACAGAAAATATGTCAGCAGATTGAATGTAATTAATACAATATTAGTGCATTAGAGTTTCATATTGTATGAAATAATTTTATAACTATAGTAAGATGCTATTCAGGTACAATTTCCTTTACTTTAACTTTCAATCACAGAGGAGCTGGTGGTGAACTACTGGACAATCTAACAAAACAGATACATATCACTGAAACAGATATAGCAGGATATATTCGGCAAGTGCTATGGGGTTTGGAGCATATGCACATCCAGAATATTGGTCATCTAGGGTTAACAGTGAGTCATTAGTGAATATTATTATAATTTTTGTTCTTTGTTACCAGGTAGTATAACACAAAACATAGATAAATAAAAACCTGAAGAAAAATAAATTTCCATCAAAAGCAAACTGAGTATGTGAGAATAAGAGAAAGCTTCATAATGGAAGACAGCTAGACTGTATTTTCTGGTTTCATCTGCGTGCAGTTCTGATTCTGTGCTTTCCCTGTAATTAAAATCTTTAATTTTTTATACTTTTTACTGTAATTATGCTGTGGTGCATCTCATTTTTCACTACATAACATATTTTCACTTTTTTGCTCTTTAATGGCTTGCTGAGGTTATTTTTAATAGACTGTAGTGAAAAAGATACCTTTTCAAATTTTATCTCAGAATTCCTTTACACCACTACTCTCACAACTTAAATATTTACTGTGTAAGAGTAAAATTACTTGATTTTCTCTTCACTAATTAGTTTGAATTTGTTGTGTTATATTCTTTAAAGTTGCTAGTCTTTAAGTTAAAGCATTCTCCTTATCCCTTCATTCCTTTGCTCTCACATTTATTTCTATTTACCCATTTCTGCAGTTTTCTGTAAAGGTACCCTTTATTTCTACCAAACTCTCCTTGCATTCCATTCATGCAATCTTCTACCAAAGGGGCCTATTTATCAGTTTATAAATTCTCATATATTCTCATTTAAGTAAATAGCCCCCTCAATTACTTTCCAATAAGAGATAACCAGGGTGACTAATGAACTTATTAATGTGATTTTGTTGAGCAATATAGCACCATAGTAGATGAGTGGGGAAAAAAAGAAGGGTAGAACAAAATAATCATGCATTGCATTCACATGACTTTCTCTATAACTCTTCTATAAACTATTCCTACAAAAGCTTATTCTTCCATCAACTTCTTTTAAATCTCAATAAAATCTCATTACATATTTACACGTTTTGTTGTAGGTGTAAGAAGGATACAGTAGGTAATATGTAGTCAGATTTTTACTTTCTCTACTATGTGTAGTAAGTAGGGAAAGTATTGTAGTCCACCCAAAAATTTGAAATATCAAGATTTCACCAGAAATACATGTTTTGAGGCCCCCTAAATCCAAAAAGAGCCTTTTTAGAAAAAAATGTCCATGTGCATGTACGTGTATGTGTGTTTGAGTGTGTGTGTATGTATGTATGTATGTATGTGTGTCTGTGAACAGCATAACTCAAAAACAAAAAGTCAGATAAATACCAAACTTGGTATTTAGGCTCAGTACCTTTCAAAAAACAACACAAAGATTTTCAAGAATATACTCCACCCCCCAGACTGCCCTTTAAATGGAAGATTTTTTCAAAATTTTGATTTTCTAAAAGTGGTTGTAACAATTACAATTAAAATGCCATGTGTTAAAGATATTTAGATTACAAACAAAATATATATCTTGAATTTTCTGGGAATAAGCTGTGAAGTTCACTTCATTTGGAAGAAATTTTGAATAATCTTTTATAACTAGTAGACGTTAAGAGGTAGACAAAAACGTCCTACACAAAAAAGGTGTGTGAGTGTGTGTTTGTGCACATGTGTGTGGGTGGGGGTGTGGGTGGGTGCGTGCGTGCATGTGTGTCTCTCTCTGTCTTTAATGCTCAGGAACTAATAATGAAATTATTCTCCTTCTTGCTTCCCAATATTTTGATGTTAGATTTTCAAAAGCCACAAGAGAGTCACAATTTTTGAGATGTTCCATGTGCACTTCTTCTTTCTTGGAGCACAGTAAATAATTTGGAGATGTTACTATTCCAATTCTGTAAAGATGTTTATGCAAACAATCACATCCTGTGATAAGTCAGAATGCAGCAACATAATATTTTCTTGACTGCGAAAAGGTAACTGTTATCTAACACAGGGGAGAGCCTTTAATTCCTCTATAATAGAGGTTTAAAGCAACCAGTATGGACAATTACCTAAGGTTCCATCCCTCACCTACCCATGATGCAGCTGTTAGTATGCATGCTTATGCATGTTGAACTAAAGGGAGGAGCTACTCATAAAATGGAATTGGTCACCCTGATGACATTTGGTCATTAACCGAATCTGGTATTCTTCCTCTCCCTTACCAGATTCTCTCTTTTCACTTCCCTATCCAGTCTCCCTTGACTGAACCCTTGTTTTCTTCCACCCTTACAGTATTAGAGTATTCTGGCCTATGTGATCATTTCCTCTTCTAATCTTCTATTCCTTCTATCCCTATGTGCTGACTTGCAACAGCACAAAGTTGTCCTCCACTGGCCAAAGGAGGAAAAGTTGAAGATCAGTTTAATTACCTCCCAACTAAGTCTGAAGGACTCATTGACCAACTTCAGGTGTGGTCCTCCAAACATACTGGAGGTTGAGTAATGATGATTCAACTGCCAACTCTTAAAAAAGTGGTGTCACTAAGAAACAGTTGAAAACTGCTCATGAAAGAAATGTTTCCCAAAACACAAATACATAGGTCTCTTTAAAAAACACAATTCTTCAAACAGTTTTTTTGTGGCATAAGAATTTCTGAAATATACGTTACTAAAAGTCCAAACTGTTCCTTGGACATTCTCTTAAATTCCTGTCAACATTCAGTTGCATGGAAACAGTAAGGAATTTTAAGGCCAGCATATAGCGTCCAGCTCTTAAACATTTGACTGTCACCATTCCTTTTGCATCTATAATGAAATGTTATGTGTAATGTAGCTATTTCTGCAAAGGTTTATTTGGATTAAAATGTAGTAGACAGAAAAATAAGCTTTAGTAAGAATAGTTTATATACCCACTAATAAAGGACAGAGGGTAGAGAAAGTTTGTGATTATATCACATCAGATTTTTAAAAATCATGTCACTATGTGATGACTTTTGAATCTTTATGCTTCTTTGCATGACCATGAGAGAAAAAAAGAAAGAAAGACAGACAGACCAAAGGAGGGAGGCAGGAAGGAAGGAAAATAACGAATAGGTAGCATCTTTTCACCTGAGAAAAGTATAAGTATTTGAAAATTCAAAACAAGAGCAATGAATATATCAGAAATGGTTAATGCCACAAAGAATTTTATTTGAATAAATTGTATGCTTTAATAAGATGTACATTTTTTGTGTTGTACTAAGATTTTGTCTATCTCTTGTGGTTTGCCAGTTATACTAAAGTCATTCAGAATAAAGAGCACTTCACAGGGTATTCCCAGAAAATTCTCAATGCACATTTTATTTGTCATGGTAGTTTAATCAAAATCATTAAAAGCCATTTTTCAGTAAATAAAACATAACAAAACATTTTCTATATAAAGAGTAGGTTTGGGTGGGGAAATTTTGTTTAAAATGTTTGTTTGTATTGCTTCTTTAGAAGATGCTGGACTTAAAGACCAAGTTTGATATTTAACCGATTTATAGTTTGAGTTATTGCTGTTCACACACACACACACACACACACACACACACACACACACACACACACACATACACACACACACACACATTTGGACCATTTTAAAATCTGATGTGTTGTATTCACAAGACTTTCTCTATTCACTCTTGAACAAACTACTCTAGCTTATTGTTATATATACTTTCTGTTATTAGAGATAAATTTTCATTACAGATTTATACACTTCATTGTAGGTACAATATGAATACAATAGACTGAAGTGACAGTCAAATTTTAAAAAGTGCTATATGCTAACTTTGAAATTCCATGCTCCTTGTATGACCACAAGAAAAAACAAATAGCTACTTACCACTTGAAAAAGGTACAAGCATGTGAAAGTTCAAATCAATTACAAAGAATATCTCAGATATGGTTAATGCCACAAAAACATTTATTTGATTTAAACTGTGTGTTTTAACAAGATCTATATTTTTTGTGCAGTAAGATTTTGTCTATCTCTTACAATTTACCAGTTATACAAAAGCCATTCAGTATGAAAAGGAGTTCACAAACTATTCACAGAAAATTAAAGATATACATTTTATTTGTCATGGATATATCTTGAACATATGATATTTTAATAAAAAATCATTAGAGCCATTTTTGAAAAATTTTTCCATGTAAAGGGTTTGGGGTGGAGGAAGTTTCTTGAAACTTGTCTTATCCTGGAAGATGTTGAATTTAAATACCAAGTTTAGTATTTAACCACAGACATGTATACATACACGTGAATGTGGGCCTTTTTAAACATGCTTTTTTTAACCCCTTCAAGGATACCCAATGAGAATAAGAATAAAAACACAAATGAAAAAATACTTTTGTTACTTTGGAGCGCGAACCTCTGACTATGCAACTCAACCATATCATGCCACAATGTCTTAAACTGCTCGGCCATCTGAACACATGATAGCTGCAGCATTGTCTGATCTCATTAATTAACAATGAGAGTAAAAATAAAAAAAAAAATTTACTTTGGGGCGCGAACTTCCAACTATGCAACGTAACCATATCATGCCACAATGTCTTAAACCGCTCGGTCATCTGAACACATGATAGTTGCAGCACTGTTTGGTCTCATAAACCGCCGCGCAATATAGGGAGTGAATTGTTTTTAAAAATAAGGGCTAAAATACATGTTCTGCACTCAATTGAAACCTGTCAGCATCCAACCGTGCCGTCACACCGCTTGCTTTAGTTGGGCCCTCCCCATCCATTTCCACAGTTTCAATTGAGTGCAGAACATGCATTTTACCGAGATTCGATCCTACGAATCCTTGGTCTTGATAGGTTAGCTACTCCTATCGTGCCTTAGACCGCATGGCCATAAATCCCAATGGAAGCACATTGCTTCCTCTACCCATCCCCTCAGACTTGTAGGAAAACACTTTCCTAAAAGGGTACCACCCACCGCAAAAAAGTGGCATCTATTTCGAAAGTGTCTGGTGTTTTGCAAAAAAAAAAATTGTTCGCAAGGAAGCTAATATGATTTGTCATGAATGTGATGTGCCATTGTGTTTATCTATGTTTTGAGGTATACCATTCAAGAAGGAAATTTTAAATGTAGAATTTATTCAAATTTATTATAAAAGAAAAAAGTTATAATAATTAAGGTTAAATAAGCATTAAGTCCATGTAAATCCATATGCTTTCTCCTGCATTTTAACATGGACGTCATATGACGTCCATATCCCCGAAAGGTTAATGCAGGACCTCAAAACATGTATTTCCAATTAAATCTCAATATCAATTTTTTTAGTGGAATGCACTTCTTCCTCTACTTGGTATATTTAAGTAGTAGAGATTGTAAAACTGGTTTTTTGGATTCAGGAAATCTCAAAATGTGTATTTCAATGAAATCTTGATAATGAATTTTTGGATGGAATGCAATACTTTCTCTACTTACTATAGGTGAGTAATAGAGAAAGTAAAAATTCATGTAGGAAATCAAATTATGATTGGATCTTTATATATATACTTCTTGCAGGGAAGTATATTGTGTTTTATCAGGAATACATTTTCTTGAGTAATCTATCTGCAGAAAGTTTACTTTCCTTTAATAGTTGAATATAGTTGTAATGCTATTCTTTTTTTGCTGTGGCAGATAGGAGATCTTCTTATATCACATCCAGGAGGTGATGATCTCAAGATTGTGGACTTTGGCCTTGCTAGAAGAATTGCATACGGGAAGCTTGCTTCATTAGATTATGGTAAACAGCCAATGCACGTGTAATAAAACAACTTTTAATGAAAAATTAAACACAAATAAAAAATAGTGTTAAGAGAGCGATATTGCTCAGTTATCATAAAATAATTCTGTTTACAATTAGCTTTTGCTCATAAAGATAAACAAATTACAGATAAGTAAAGCATTTGATTGTATTTATTAGTTGTTTTTATAGGAACACTTTGCTGTTTTTAACCTTAGATTATTTTATATTATTGGATATTCTGTGTAGCAAGTTTATAGTATCATAACCATGTAGCTAATGAATTACATAGGTAGTTAAATTCAGACATAGCTATAATGATAGAATAACCACTCACAGCACTTTTTTGAGGATAGTTCCACAATTTACACCATCTCACGTATATTTATTCATTGCAAAAATGTGTTGTTTTTTTTCACTTAATCTTTTTGTGTTTGTTGTTAAATGAAGTTGACAGTAAATTTGATGTTCAATGATACTACATTTTCTGTGCTGTTATCTAGGTTATATTGCTTTACTTGCATTTTGTTCACCTGCATATTTTATTCATTCACTTTATTTTACTTTTTGTATAACTTGGAGGGAGTACCTATTGCTCCATAGTAATTTCCAATCATTCCATCATTGTTCATTTAATTTAAATTAATATAATGAAAATGCATGGTGCTAATTGTAATTACATGTCATTGCTTGGAGGTCTTGTATATTTTCAGTTTGCACTGTTTGTGACAGATGAATATAATATTTTTGTTTTTGATAATGAGTGCTATATGCCTGACTAAATATGGCAGCTACATGTTTGTGTATAAACTGAAGGTGATTCTTTGTGCTGAAGAAAACATTAATAGAGTGGTAGAAAGAAAATTTGGAATTTTTGAGAATCTAGTTTGATATTGGAGGAATCAGAAGTCAGCATTATTGAATACCAAAAGATAATTCTCTGTTTTATGGGGCCCACAAGTGTTAAGTTACTCTGAATTATAAAATCAGCTTATATCAATATGTGGAATAATTAGAGAAATAGCAGCCATGCAGCGAGTTGCAAATATCGCAAAACCAGACTAGGAAACTCACCCGCAATATACACTTTCCTCACTGGGATTTCAAAGTCAGCAGTGGATGGATTTGTTGTTTCTTAAGAAAGAAGAGACTGCTACTATAAGAAGAAGCAACACTGTCCAAAATTGGCAAAATATTACATTGACAAAATTATCACATTCCATTGATATATCACGAGATTAAGATTTTCTCTCAAATTGGGAACATCAACCATGCACAGATTTACTTCAACACATCCAATAATACAACAATGGAGAAGGAAGCAGTGTACCTCTAATAACATATGGGTCCAAAAAGCAGCAGTTCACAGTAATGCAGCAGTCATAACTAATGGATGCAAACTGCTGTTATATGTAAGTTTTAGAAGAAAATATTCCTTCCAATCTGTAGGGAATGAAACTTCCTTCCAGCATACAAGTGGGGGTGCAAGGAAAGGGGTGGATAGTATCAGATCTTATGCTCTATTGGAGGATTGGTAATGTTGACCGGGAGCAGTATTGAAGAAGTCTCCATGCCATTTGATGTCTAGAGTGAAAACTCTGCCTCAAATAGCTAAATCTAAAACTGATATGGCTGTGATTCCCCATGGACTAACATTAGTGTTTCAACCATTAGATGTCTCTATAATAACTACTATTAAAATCTGTTTAAGGGTCAAATATGGCAATTGTACATTGAATGAATGGCTGGTAGCAAGCATCACTATGTGCTGGGGGAAAATCAAGAAGCCTTAGCTCCCCACAGTGTGACTGAATTCTTTCTTTATAGAGACCTATTTCAGTACACATTGTGGACAAGAGTTTTAAAAAGACAGGAATCTCAAATATCCTCATTGGGTCAGAAGACAATGTCTATTTTTCTGACTGACTCACCAATCCAGGTGACCCTGTAAAAGATGTGTTTGATCTTGACCATACCAGCAGCAATGAGAACACATAGGGTAAAGGGAATTAAAACTTGTGTACTGAAACTTGGAATAGCAGTTTTCATTGCTCACATAATTTATGTATCCCTACTTTAGAATTCAAACTTTTACCCAAAAAGTGCAAAACATATGAGAGTAAATATAGTAACATTTACTACTGAGAATCATGCCAAAAAATGAATGACTCACATTATCACTTCTGTCATTTCTCCTGCTTGGAGAATTCCGTATGATGGCTCAGATGCTGGCTGTAGTGAAATGTAATTTTAGAAAACAGTTAGAGAAGGTTACTGTGATGGTTTAAGGTACAGTTCCACTGAAGATGGTGATAAAAAGCAAAGCACAAAATCAGATTGTACAACAAATGAAGAAATTTTGTCACATACAAGAAGTAAGAAGGAGCATATGTGGAGTAATTTTTCAAAATGCACAAATTTTACAACAGAATTTAAAAATGATATTGAGTAAAGTTTAAAATAATTTATAATTTAAGTGTGGGATTTATTAAGAATTCTGGGTATAGAAAAATAGGATAAGTAGGAAAAATCTCACTGTTTATTTAAAGGCACAGTTGCTAATTGAATTTTTAAAATCTGTGGACTTGTTTCATTTTGCACAAACCAAAGGGACAAGTTGTGTTTTGAAGCAAATTTATACACAAATAATGCAAGAATCTATTCTTTTATTTTTAGACAAATAAGTGATACAATGAAATCAGTAATCCTGGAAAATGTTCCCAACCAATTATTTAAACATATAACCACAATCAGATACTTATTTTAACAGTTACATACTGTTTATTTGAGAAATGTCCAAACATCATTTAAGCAATGCAAATGAAATTATAATTAAGGAGGACATTTTCAAACATTATATAAAGAATACAGTCAAAATTAATACCTAACTTAATTATATGTCTATTTCTTCAAATGTTCAAAACATTATATTAGGGAATTTCTTAAAAATCATTACTAATTCAGCAAATTCTTTTCATACCTTATACTTTAATAAATAACAGGATAAAAACTAATTTGTAGGTACCTAAAGAATCTGCAAAGTTCTGTTTTGGTTTATATTCATACACTATCTAAGGAATACAATCAATATTAATAATTCACAAAAATCTTTAGATATTTCTTACAAGAAGCAGTAAAAAGTTATACAGTTTTAATATAAAGTGAAAAAACCTGTTTTATAGCAGGTATTAGAAAATCAAAAGATACCAACCTGACAAATATCACAATCAAAAGTAGTTTCACAGACTGTTATCATATTTTGGTTAAAATGTTGAAATTTGAATGAATATTATGCTTCTTGCTCCTCTTCAGAGCATTTGATATCCAAATCGTCCTCCAAGCAATCACTCTTCCTCCTCAGCTTTCTCTCCTACTTGTTTGTTACATCATTTTCTCTCTCAAATAGATCAACATACAATTTTATAGTTTCATCCTCCTTCCAGCTATTACCAAAGTATTGTTTCAGAAGAGTGAGTAAGCGTTTCTTTCCTTTTCTGATTTTTATCAAACATATTCTTCTTTAATGAAACATAAGGGAATGGAAAAATCAGCAATGGCTTCATATTTCTGGGAAACACATTATGAAACAAATAGACCCAAAATTAGTGAAGCATATCAACAGTACAATAGTTCTAAGAGTGTGGGAGAACATCTTCATCCATAAAAAACAGCAGCAATTTTTGAATGTTGATAGTATCCTGGTGGAAGAACATTTGATTAGCAACTTTCCAATCTTGACCACCAAGGACAACCAACATTAACCTTCAGCATCACCAGTGATAACTAGCTCAATATGGAAGCAACAGCTCCTTGTACTTAGGTAAAAAAAAGAAAAAAAAGAGAAGAAGAACCTAATGAAAATGAAGAAGCTGTATAGTCAAGCCCTTTTGCAATTTGAAATCCCCAAAGGCTTATTTTTATGTGTTTGATTTCATCTTGGAGCACACCCTGTAATTGAAATTTGTATTCCATGAATTATTTTGATGTCTATCCCTCTTATGTTTGTGATGAAATAATTTAACATTGAAGCTCATTGTTCGTAGTTATTGAGAAAACAAAGAACTTTCATAACTTATTATAAATGAGTTAGATGTGGCTAAGGAAAATGCAATGATAAGACAACTGAATCCCAGAATTACTCACGAAATGCATGCCAAATATGTATAAGAAAAAAGAGAAATTAAAAGTAAAGCAAGAATTAAAAACACCAAGAAGGATGTCTTAGGTAGTATTGTCCATGGCTTGTGTTCAGGAAGTTGGCATTCAATCCCTGAGGTGGCAGATAGTCCTGACTAATGATGTTTTGTGGTTTTCCTTGGTCACTAAGCAAATACTGGGACAGATGCTTATGTGGTGGATATGCTTTGAGGAGAGAAACCTCTCTCTCTTTGTGTCTATGTCTGTCACTCTCGCTTTACACACACACACACACACACACGCACGCATGCACGCACGCACATGCACACACACACAACCACACATACACACCCACACCCACCCACCCACACAAGTATACACCCTCCACACGTACAACATGCATTACACCAAAATCTGTTACCAGTTCAAATCGACTATTTTTATGCAAGAATTGATGAATACAAGTATTTAGCTTGAGCTTTACATTGACAGTTAGTCTGTCATGTTAGTGTTCAATAGGGATGGGCAGAAAATAACATAGCAGTTATCTTAATTTAATGGCTACCAAAGTAAATAGGTATACAGTAATGGTTACCAAAGTATCGAATACAGAATAACTAGTTACTCAATAGCAGTTACCAAAGTAACAAAGACAACTAGTTATTATGTTAATGGTTATTGGAGACCATCACCAAGTCTGGGTGACATCATTGACTGCATGTGCATTGGAATAACTTAATAGGAGCTAGTTACCTCAACTTGTTTACAACTTGGACCATTGTCAAATGGAGTTACAAGTACTAATTTGTTTATTACAGCATGTTGCTCATCGCTTCAAATATAGGTCACACCCCACAAATGACAGGTCAGTCAGCACTGCATTGTATTAAGATGGTTATTCACATATAATTATAGGTGCATAAGTTTTTATACATCTTGGGTGGATGGGTGTGAATAAACAGCTATTCTGTTCAGTATTAAAATATACACAGCCTGCTAAGCTCAAACAATGGTGCAAAAATTTTAACCATGGTGAATCAAGATCTATAGTTGTTCATCAAGTCTACTCTCTAAGATTTCTTAAAGAAATATGAAGTTTCTCCGACTTTTTAATTTGAAAAGCATGCCTAAAAGTGTGTGTTTCCGCTCTTTTGGATTTGTCATTATACATATTCATACCTTTAACCTTGCATGGCAAACAAACAAGGAAAAGCTTTCAGATATATGACAGTTAAATCAGTATTTTCCAAATCAAACCTTAAAGTTGAAAGGATTACCTCATTATCATTACCATATACATTATTCACCATAATTGTAAGCTGAATATTATTTATTAACATTGCACAACTGCATGCTTCTGACCACGATTTGCATGAATGTAATGATTTTTCATTTACTCAAAACTGTTCCCATCTGCATATGCTAAGAGAGGGGCACTTGAGTGCCTATAGCTTAGCCAGTAGCAAGAAGACAACATGGAACAAATACATATGTGTGTGTGTGTGTGTGTGCACATGCACATATAGAATGTAGAAGTAACTGCCAGTGCATTTGTGATTATAAACCACCATAGTAATCAAAGTGCTGACATAGCTAGAGATTAGATTGTATCAAAATATCAAAGTAAATCTGTATCAACATCTTTCATATTGTAACATACACACAGCTAATCTTACTGGTAACCATTATTGTAATGTAACTACGAACATGATAACCTTGAAAACAAATAACTTAATCATTACTGGTAACCCTTACATATAGCTGTTAATTCACTGTAACCGTTACAGTTATAACTGTTACTTGAAAATAACTGTTTGTCTCATTCCAGTATGCAATGTTTGCACTTAAATTTGTTAGCCTTATAATTTCTGACTACTTCAAACAGTGTTTTAAACTTTTATACATATTTTTCTTTTTCAGGCATGCCAGAATTTGTTGCTCCAGAGGTTGTTAATGGTGATGGTGTTGGTTTACCTGCTGATATGTGGTCCCTTGGTATAATTACTTACCTTCTTCTTTCTGGACATTCACCATTCCGTGGAGCAAATGACCGTGAAACGTTAACCAATATTAAGGAAGGAAAGTATGAATTCCAAGATAAATGGTTTTCAAATATTTCTGCAGAAGCTAAAGACTTCATTTCCCAGTTGCTAGTATATCAACCTGATGGCAGGTTAGTGAAGCTTTGTAACAAGGTATATTTATTTTAATACTGTCTCTGAAGGATAGTAGAAATGCAAATGGGTTATGAACAAATTTTAATTTATAACTTTTGTAATTTTAATTTATTTCCTTTGCTAGTCGTAATTTCATGGCAGGAGAAATGTCAAAATAAATTAATATGTACAAAAACAAGTGCACACAAAGACAAAACAGTAACAATAAAAATAGTTTAAGAAGGATCAATAATGGATTACAATTTAGCTCCATGAAATAACATATCATCATCATCATATTATATTATATAGCTAACTCAAAATAATAGACATTCCTTTATTTTGTATCTGTATATTCTCCCTCCTTGTTTCTACCTTTAGATGGCATATTCAGTTCTAAGTCACATAAAGCAGGAATTTTACAGATGAGCAGTACAAAATTGTCCAGCAAAAGTGTGACTTCAAATACTTTGATTGGTAATTGATGAGCTGTAGATGAAAGAGGTGGTTATACTTGCTTTATGTACTGTCCATTCAGCAGTTATAGTGTTCTGCACCTGAAAAAATGTATACTTTAGTAAAAATTAATGCAGTTGTTTTTTTAATCTCAGTTCAGAATTACACTTGCGAAATTTTTGGAAAGGTGCTAATGTAACTTGATATTAAAAAAAGTTGTACGAATTCTCATTAACTGAAAGCTGATGAGAAAATTATTTTTCTTTATGATATTGTGAGCATATAATTCAGGATTTGATAATAAATTTACCATATTGCTCTTTTATGTGAACCAGTAAATATTTTAAGTACATAGAGTGGCTAGTGATACTGGCTGGAAAATGTTAATTTTCTAAAATTTGCTCCATTTCTGTGATTTAAAATTTAATGTTATATTACTCTTAACAGAATCTCCACATAATACAATTGTATAATATAATGTCTCTGAGTGGAAGCATGCAGTAGCAGGTGTTTTCAATTAAATTTGCAGATATTCTCATCTTCAACTAATAGAGAAGAAAGATGATTTTATCCAGGTTGATTGCTGGTTTCTTAACATGAATATCCCTGTTTTAGTTCTGTCAGTTTATACATAAAAACTTTATTTAGAACTTGTTCAGGATTTTGAATCCAAGCATATAAGATTTTCAAAGGCCCTACATATTTTACACTGGAAATTCATTGTTATGCTTTAATTTTCATTAACCAATAACATATCAGTTTTAAACCAATTTAATAGCATATTCACTGTGCATATATTATGACATTCTCCTCGTCCTTTACTGCAATGAATATGCTAGTGAATTTTGATGAATTCTGAGCTATGTTGTTTGGCAAATACAGCACATCATACTGTTCAAAGTTCAAGAAACATTTCACTGTTTTGAAGAGTACATTATTCACAGGTTTAGTTACTATTTTGGTTCCTTTTTTGGCCAAACTATCTACTACTTCATTTCTATATAAACCACAATGTAGCCGGATTCATTGTATTACAATTAATTTGTCAAGATTGATTAACTGCTTGATCATATTACATATATTTTTCTTTGTTTTGTGTGTGTGTATATATATATATATATATATATATATATATATATATATATATATATAACCAGGTGAGTTAGCTGCCCCTAGGTATTCATATCTATGCAACCCACAGTTTATAGTCTAATGTGAAAACATTCCGCCTTTTAGCAAACAAACTGTTATTGTAGCTCTGCCCTTTTATTCGGTACCATACGCAATCCTCATTAACGATTAAAGGCCTGAATGAGAACCAAAGAGCTGCAAAAGCCTTAAAAAAGACGGTGTTTCATGGATATAATGCTTGCAAGGAGATAGAGGAACATTTTCCCGATGAGGGGAATAAACTATGTGAGTTCTGGTGAGTGGTTTAGCTGCCGGAAAGTGGTGAAGCAAAGGTTAGCTTCAGAGGTTCAAATCTGATACAAACATAAAGTTGTTTTGGTTCTTTTCTTTCTCTCCTTGTGTTTATTTTCTGTATTTTAGTGTACTACTTTATTTATTTTTGTTACTGGATTTCCTGTGAGCCAAAGACAAGAATTGCAATCAGATAATTGCATATCATGTTTACCCTAATAATCTGTACATATCTGGTGTTCTAAACCATGTTACAAAGTCAGCTTTCATTCTCTTGGGTACATATCGATGATATTAAATATAACAGTTTTTGTATCATTTTTAAACGTTATGTTTCACTTCTTCTATTCACAAAGAAGTTGTAAATGTGCTAAGTTCATGGGTAAACAGAATAATAAATTGTTAAAGAGCGTGGATTTCATCAAGGAAGTAAATGTTGAAAATGACGACCCCCTTCATCAATGCACATTTATGTACGTTGCCAGAAAGACCTTCTTGCATGCTGTAACATGTGCAGTGTAATCTGCCTGCATTCTTCATGTATGAGTGTGCCCGTATATGATTTGGGTTTTGTGGTTCTTCTTTACTGTGGAAAACATGATGATTATTCTATTTTGTACACTCTTATAATGTTATCAAAAATGTTATTTATATCATAATATCAAATTATAGGCCCAAAGAGATAAAACAAAAGGTAATAAAAAGTTTAAAATTCACTCGAAGGATTTGAACCCGAATTAAAGTGGCACAGTGTTAAAGCAAGCATGATAATACCATTCGGCCAATGCTACCTTGCAAGCTCAGGCTCATATAGGAATTATTAATCGCAGAACTAGACCCCACCTTGAATCTTTACATGCTTTTTGCAGCGGCATACAGTGTTTTGAGCTCAGTTTGGTAGTTTTAATTCAAACAAATAAACTGCACCACTCATTACAATTGCTGCATGATCTGAAATATGCCATAGTTTGTGAAATAAGAGAAATTATCTACCTAATACTTACCATTTTTTGACAAGGCTGTACATTGGCTAATGCCTTAAATTCAATTGGTCGCACTGATTTGATCTGCCATTTTGTTTTCAAATGGTTTTGTCAACCGATGCATCTGATAGGTTGTTCTTTCAGGGGCCCCGTAAGGGGGGGGGTTGCGACCCCTTCAGCTGCCGTGGTGCGGGCGCTGCGGACCCTTAGCACTCGTGGTACTTCTGACGTTACCAGAAGTACGCTGGGCCGAACATTTCTGAGCCCCTCCCGAAAGGGAGTTGTTCGGATTGGGTTGGACTCGGCGGGGCAGTGGTTCCCGATACCCATGGGTTATTGGGTACGCTTGGCTATGTTAATTCTACCCAGGCGGGGTTGTGAGACGCCTCGAGACTCTCCGGCACCAACCATGAGGGATAGCTGGTAGACGGTAGCTAGAAACTGTCGGCCCCACCGAGGTTATTCGGTAGTCTCCCCCAGTTAGGGTTCGCCCTGCTGGCCTGACGCGCGTAAGTGGCGTATCCACTTCCGTCCCTGCTTGGAAGGGTCGGTGCTAGAGCTTTCTGGCCCGATTTCGACCAGGCATGGGGGGGGGCGGTATATAAAATAGGCACCGCTCCTAATGGAAAGCCCCACGAGTTTACTCCTGGGTATGCGAGGGTGTGGTCTCTGCGTTGGCGGACCCGGTCCTGTATTTGATGTTCTTTCAGGGGCGTTTTCAAAGGGGTGTTAGATGTATGCTAAAGAATAAAAGATTGTAAAATTGGCTAAAATTGCTCCTGAAACTTCCAGTGTCAGGGTGGGATGTTTTTTGCATTGACATACATAGCGATTGCATTATGTCCCATAAAACACTTATACACTGAGTTATGTATCCCTCCTCTATAAAGTGTTATGCAAATCAGCCATTAGAAGGCATTCAAGAAAGGCGTAAGTCACATATGTCGCTTAGCACATTGCATAAATTCAAAAATAAATAGGTGCAGCTGACTCACCTGGTATATTGTTTGTTTTTCAGATGTGTCTATTGGAGAGCAAAACATAACCAATTATTCAAATTCTTGCTCAAGAGCACATGCATCAACTTTCTTAGCCACACAGATTACACAATACAGTTCCATTGCTATTATAATCAGTTGTAAATATAATCAGTTGTATTAAGAAAACTGATATTTGTAATACAAAAGCATAACAGCTTAGTTCATGCAAATTGTTCATTATCTCTTTCTTAGGCCTTTGCAATTACAGATAACGCAATGGCTAGAGTCGAGGGAGTGGAATGTTGTTACTTCCTTGTTCTATACCAAGATATATCTTTTGCAGAAGCTAAAATACAGAATATTTATAAGAACATTTAAATTTTGTTTCAGCTTAAACATCATTTTTTGTTCCTTCTCTTTTATATATATATATATTTATTTATAAAAACATTTAAATTTTAGTTTCAACTTAAACATCCCTTATTTTGCTTTCTTTATAAATTTTTGTGAGAAAAAGATATTTCTATAATGTTCTTAAATTATGATAAAATAATTATTTCAATAAATAACAACAAATCAGATTTAAAGTTTTGACAGTTTACAATTGGTTATAAATGCATACATTTGTGTTTTGCAGTTTTATAGGAGAACAAAAATAATTTTCTTTTGCATTCTTTTTCCCCCTATAGAGAAAAAAAAATACTATTCATATAATTTCAGAACTACAATACACCATTAAGGTATTCAGCCATGATTGGTTGATTACCTATTGCACTGAAGAATGTGTATACTGCAGATGATAGAAAATACATATTCTTGTAATCATTATATAAATTCTCATTTACCTTCCTATTTTCTTGAATGTCCACATAATCACTTTCTCCATAAACAAATAATTTTCTGGTATCCAGTGGTCATTACTGTCATTACCATTGTTCCTTATACGAGGCTGAGCTCCCACAGGCTACCTTTTTTTCTGTTAAGATTCTGTGTTGGCACTTAAATTAATTATCCATTAAGATGTTCAATAGCACATAGCACACTCGAAGTAATCCAGTATGCAACATTCTGCATGTATAGCAATTTTGTTTTTCTTCTCTGTAGACAATATTAATAAAATCTTTAAGTTACTTGTCATATCTACACTAACATCATGACAACAGTTTAAGGACTGACACATGTGCTTGCAGAAATATATGCACGCTAGCCAAATAAAATTTATTTCCATCTTAATGTATAACTGCTGCTCTTTTTAAGACATTAATTCTTATAGTTTTTGTAATATTTAACTTTTTATTTACAGAATGGATGTAAAATTGGCATTAAAGCACCCATGGCTCAACTTTGCAGATAAAATGCCTCCTGATCAATATAAGATCAGCACAGAAAATCTGAGAAATTATTACAACAACTGGAGGTAAGTATATTTTCACACAGAGAATAAAATTTGCTAGAAAAACAAGCATTAATATAGACATACTTAAGCAGTTAAAGGTGAATATAAATTAATGTATTATCACCTGTACATGCTGTGCTATTTCATCATCATTACACTCACTGTAAAGCAGTTTCTCAATACTTAAAGCTATTTGTTCAATTTTTTTTTTCATGTACACAGGGACCTCATTCATCTGGTCCTAATTAATCCAGATTTCTGGTTTATCTGTATTGATTTTTGCTTACTTTTTCACCACAAAAATATGAGCCCTTTGATAAATACATTTATGAAAGTATACAGTTATAATGTTGTGACCGCAGGTAGCATAGAATCGCCATCAGTTGTATGCTTCAAGCTATACAGAATGAGAAAACTAAACTGTGTGAGATTATTTTCATTCAGACAATTGCTTCTGAGCTTTAATTCGTAATATTAAAGCATCACTAAAACGTAATTTTACCTGGACATGTTTTGAGGCATATTTACCTCATTGTCAGCATTCTCCAAATGGTGCATATTTTTCCCGGTTTTGGAAGGGATTGGCTTTGATGTGATTGGTGCTTGTGTTATGAATTTCTAGAGAGTACTGTATGGTGGCAAATCAAAATTTAGGATGTTATTTTGGTTTTATAAGGTGTGAATTTTCTCCCAAACATCTAATTCTGCTGTGTATCTTGCAGTCTTTATGAGCATTATATTTTGTACTGTTTCATGGTTGGTTGACCAGAAAGGAGGAGCAATGGCAGAATTGTCTATTTGTTTGTATTTAATTGTTCTTAGATGTTCTGTTGGCCTTGTTTTCAGATTTTCTTGGTTTTTCCTATGTAGAGTTGTTGCAGTCTGCACAGTCTTTTTTTGTAAGTGCCAGATTTTTGGTGTTCTGGGATGGGGTCCTTTAGATTGGTGCACAGTATTTATTGTAGGCTAAAGTTGGTTTGAAAAGCTAATGTGATTTTAAATTTGTTGAACATTTTTTGGAATTTGTGATACAGTTCTGGATGGTATGTAAATTTCTTGAAAGTGAGTTTGTCTTTTGTTTGACTTAGACTTGTGCTGTCTGTAACTTAATCTTGGGCTGTCTGTGATTTTTTTCTGTTGTATGAATTTTTTTATTTTCCTGTCTTTTAGTTGTGGGCTGAAACCACTATTTCATGCTGATGATATTATATGTTCATAATCAATTTTATATTCTTCTTCTTTTAATGGTGTGAAAATCAATCTGTGGGTTAGGCTGTTCAATGCTGTTGTTTTTGTGTAGTTGTCAACTTGGGTTGGTTCCAAAGTTTAGGTGATTGTGTTCTCTGATTATCCTCAAATCTAGAAAAGGTAAGAGGTTGTTTTCTTCTATTACTTGGTGAACTGGATTGGTTTCTTCTCGATGTTTAGTAGTTTCAAAGCATTTAGTATGAAATGTTTGGTAGTATGCCTAAGATGTCATTTACATATCTATGCCACGTTTTGAACATGTGTGTTTCAAAATAACTCATGTGAAGGTCTGTGAGGAATGGTGATAGAGGATTTACCATTGTTAACCTGAGATTTATTGGTACGGTTGAATGAAAATTAGTTCTGGTTTATGCCTGGCTCTGTTAGCTTTTGGTAATCCTCTATTTATTTCTATTTTCTGAATGCCTGTTTGGATTAATCATTCTGTTAATTGTTGTAGCATTCTAGGTATGGGTACATTTGAATACAGAGCTGTGACTCGAATGGTACTGATATGTCTTCTTATTTTAGTTCTATGTTTTGTTAATTAGCTCTACTGAACTGTTTTATGCTCAGGCTGGGGTATTCTGGTAAAGTAGAATATTATTGTACCACTATTTTGAAGGTTTGTATGTGGGTGAATCTATGTTGTTAACCATTGGTCTCATGATATTTCCTGTTTTGTGGGTTTTTTGGAAGTGCATACAGTCTTGTTATTGTTGGATGTTCTGGTTTTAGTTTAGATTTTGTATTCTTTGAGATTATTTTGGTTTCATTCATTGTGATGTTAAAGTTTTTTATGCAGTCTTTTAGTCGATCTTTTTTACTTCTATGAACTGTTCTTTTTGTAAGATATTTTCAACTTTGGAGATATAGTCAGTTTTGTCTAATATTCTTACTGCGTTGCTTTTGTCTGGTTTGATGTATATGACTGGTTTTGATTTTAAAGTGTGGATAGTTTGTTTGTCTGTAAAATTATTGTTTATGGGATTCATACTTTTTAAGAGATTTTCACATTCGTTTTTAATGGATGTTTTGTCTTCATCTATTGTGCATGCTATTTCAATGTCTGCTATTAAGTCTTTGATTTTGTTGAAGTGAGTTATGCATGTTTTTAAGCCTTGATTTAGTGTTGATATTTCTTTAATAGGTAAATCTAAATCAAAACGCATCACAGCTTCTAACTTCTGTACACAAACCATATGTCTCATTCATTTTTATGACAGGCCTGACAGCAATCATAGACATCTCATCTGGATGGCTTTCACTTCTTTTCTCTCTAATTTTGCAGTGAACCAACTTTCACTATTGTTGAGTTTGTATTCATTTAATGGTTGGTTTCATGATTATCCATATTTTTGTTCATTTGGATTACCTCCAGTCCCATCTAGTCCAGATAAGTGAGATTCTTGGTACTGCTGAATTTGTCAGTGAAAACAAATTATTCTTTGTTAGAATGAAAGAAGCTTCCAAGTCACAGGAACATTACCACATAACACAGCATATGCAAACTATATGAAATGTATTTAGAAAGCTTATATTATTATACTTGAACCCAGAAATTATATGCATCTATTAGCACTAAGAGCAGAAACAAGAAAAGGCTTGACATAAAAAATTTCTGCATATGAAATACAGTATTATCCCACATTTAAGTTCCTGTCTTTAACATTTCCCATCATTTACAACACTTTTTGTTGGTTCCCTCAGATTTCCTATGTTTACAGTGTATAAAAATCCCCATGTTTACATTCAAGCAGGAAAAATTAAAGTAAAACGGCATCACAACCAGAACCACTTTGAGAACCCAGGCATGATGACCGACTCAAACAACCATGGCCTGACTTTCCCTCATAGCCAGGCATGTAATGATGTTTTCACACATGTTTTGTTATCTCTAGCATTTGTTTTTCTTCTGAACCTTTCATGCTTGGAGAAGCTAAATTGGTGTAAAATCATGAAGCTATCAAGTGATTCTGCATTCATCTTGTCGAAGCTTATCATTTCATGATTTACTGCTTTTAGGCTTGCTCTTGTTGCAGTTATTGTTGGTGATTCATTACATTTACAGTTGCCTTTTATTTGTTACATATTTCTTTTGGCTCTTTGTTCTTATTATCTGAGTTGAGTAGCCAAAGTTATTTGCTGCAATCTCTTTGTTATTTGGTTTATATATTTGTTAAACCTTCTTTGTTATTGTTTTAATAGTATTTTCTTTTCTGGTTAGTAATGCAAAATATGAAGGAAAGAAAGAATTTTACAATTGAAAAGAAGGTTCAAAATTTGCAGTAGTGCTTTAGTTTTTATTTATCCTCTATTTGTTTTTATGCCGGGTAAATGTGAATGTGGAAGGGATTCCTCAGAAGGGATTCCCAGGATAGGGTTAACAAAGTCAACTTCCCAACAAGTACCTGTTCCCATTTAACAACATAACTATTTGTATATTTAAAGAAGCAATGAATACACTAATTAATTAAATGATTGTTCTTAATTCCTCTTGCTGCACATTACATTTAACTGTTCTCTGTAATACTGGAATATTCAATCTTTAAATATTTCAAATGCAATTTACAGACATCCAGGTAAAATAGCATAAACCAGAACAATGAAGCACAGTAAATTCCAAAATATTCCCCTTAAAATGTGCCCCCAAATAATCATAACAAATTAACACTAAATCTAATTCTGCACTTATTTCCCAAGAAATATTAAATAATTTAGAGAGATGAACACTGAAAAATGAAATGATCAGAAAGACCAAAAGTGCAAGCACTTGCCCTAAGAATGACCACATATCTTTAGAAAGAACTCACCAGGGTATGTGCCGCACACAGGTGAAGCTACAGGGAACAAATCTCAGAGCTAAACAGCTACACTGCATAGCTAACTTTAGTTTAGGCAGACACCACCTGGCAACCCAAACAAAAGAGGGACGGGCAGCATTCATATCCCACACATAGCCTTCATCTGTGTAGGTATGAAAGCTAAATCATACCAAACTGACACAAAAGCCCCCACATCATCAGGCCCCTCCTTCTCAGAGAAGTAGCAAAAGATAATGGCAAGAATAAAGCTAAATGGAGAAAAGGAAACACTCTACTCACACAGGGGCACTGACAACTCCACCAGTCTTAGCATTGTATAAATTGAGAGAGAAAATAAGCACTAGCCATCATTCCCATAAAATGACATTGATGATTTTAGTACAATAATCGATGTGGATGAACCTCACCATAGGAGAAGCTGTAATACTATTGCTGAAACACAGGAGTAGAGGAATGGCAAGACAATGGAAGAGAAAGAGTGAGCCTGAAACAATAACAAACGAAACACATATGAGGCATAAGCAGAGAGTAACAATATATAGAACAAAATTGCCTGATTGAAACATATAAGAATGTTTAAAAATAGAAATCAGATTCCTTTGTTTTTCTTCCTTTCAATTTTGTATGCAAAAGCTTAAGCAATTTTTTTTTTAAATTAAAAAGTAATAACAGGCTAATTGTGTAAACATAATAGCTTAGTACAATAGACATTCTAATATGAAACAGAGTGCACCCTAAAATCAGCCAAATAGTGGTACATATTAACTGTGTATAATTAAAGTGTATTAAGCATGGCAGGACATATACAACATAAACACAACACAATACATGCATGAAGAAGTTAAAGAAATAAAGAAAGAAAAGAGACAGAAGACAAGAGGAAAGTAAGACCATGAGAAGTGACTGGTCACTAAAGAAAACAAAGAGAAACACCAATACAGACCTGTTGTCACATTTCACAGTCAGGTGGAGCAATAAGAAAGGAAAACAAACGCTCCTTGGCAACCAAAACATAAACACCAACATGAAACCAAAACATTCAATATGTGTACACTAAGACATAAACGTAAACAAGGAAAACAAATGAATGCAAAACCATAAACAAAAGCCTTTGATTCTGTTCAACTGCAACATGTGAGCCAAATCTGGCGGAGGGCAATGGATTATTTTCTGGTTTAAAACTCCTTAGCATGGCTTCCTTCAGAAGGAAAGTAAAGCCAGTGATCCAGTGTTGTAGATTTATGGTACATAAAAGAACCTCAAGCCTGATAAATAGGCCTCTGAGAAAAATTTTCAGTCTTTCATGCCCAATATGGAATCGGATGCTAAGAACCAAAGTAGTTAAAGAGCGTCCATAAATAAAACTCAGTTTAATTTAATTTCCTCCTCACTTCACCTGGCATGTATCATGTAGTTTAACTAACACACCATTATACATTGCTGTAATGTTGTAAGGACCAACAAATCATGGAGCTAATTTGGCTGTATAAGGTTCTTTCTTTGAACTAACTAGATATGTCCTGCATCTAAATGTTTGTGCAATAACATAGGGAACAGGTCTTTTATTGTAATCATAATGTTTCTTAACTAATTTGATTGCTCGCCTCAAGTTATTAAGTGCCTTCTTCCAATTTTGCTGGAGTACTTATAGCATAAATTGCTCAGGTAAGAGGCCATTCAAAGCCCACAAGTTAGACATGGGAGAACTAGGTGAATAGGTAAATAACAATTGAAATGGAATCATATATGATTCATGTCAAGCACTATTGAAAGCTTATTGAAGTTTACTTAAATTTACATCCCATCTGTTATGCTGCTCATGATAATAACAAATACCATATAGTACCAATACAGGAAATGTGGATGATTTAACATGGGAATTGCTGGTGACATGTAATAGTGTCACCACCTAGCGTAACTGTCTGGACTACATACATCAGCTGCTTTAGCTACATGGAAATGATGCTGTGATACATGTTGTGGGGAATAATGATGCCAATTTATGCATAATCATATTATGCATTTATGCATTTCATTTCAATGTAGGCCAGAAACAAGGATGCAAGCATTATATTTCGAGTGTGGATTGAGTTAAACTTTACAGGCCACTCAATATAGTTATTTGTATTAGCCTTCATTTAGACCTACATTAGTGGGAAGAGTATCAACTCCAATAACTACAAGATATGCTTTGAAGCTCAATGTGTTTTGTGATGCTGCTGAATAAAAAGGCATGTTTTGAAGAAAAGCCAATTTTGACCGAGAATCTGTCAAAGCTTAGCAAAACTGCAATCCAACATGCGTACCATTCAAACCATCTTAAAACACAAAAATTTGAGATTTTATCTTTCAATGAAATGCTGTTAGGCCTTCATTCCATATTCATTTTGGAAAGTGCCAGAATCCACAGAAAAAAAAATGTGTAACATATATTTTAAAATTGCCTAAGCTAAGCCAAAAATTGCAAATGAAGGCATAATTTGACTATAATCATATAAAAATATTTATTTGAACAAACAGCCACAATTTTCCATATTGTACTTAATTGGTTTTAATTGGAAAGAGTATTGCAAATTGTTTTAAAGATGTAGCACTGCTGTAAAGCATACAAGTTTTGTTTCAGATATATGCACTAATTGAGTTTGTGGTTCACAACTCGTTTCTTTTTATGTATCACTGTTGAAAACTACTTCATACAGTAATAGTTCAGAAAGCATTAAAAAACTAGGGCTAATTTAATGAAGCTGCAAATCACAATTTTACAGGAAAACAATGTTTTAGCCATGAATAAAAAATGACTAGCTTTTAACAACATATTATATATTACTGCATTTTATATGTCAAAGTTCCTTAGAGTTAATGTACCTGTATATACTACATTTCTACATTTGAAGTATATTTTATACTTTCTTTTTCACCTGAAACTAGTTCAAATTAGTCTAGATATGTATTACTGGAGAATACTGACCCTAAATGAGTGGGCTGAAAGAACCAAGAAACGTATAGAAAACTACTTGATATTAGGGCTTCAGTTGCCTTTTGTATTAAATAAATCATTTTTCTTTACTTTTAATGTTCAGAATCTGTTTTGAGCTATACATAGTGTTAGATCCATAGAAAGGAGTTTCTGAGTATACAAAATAAAAGAATTTGTCCTGAGTGTTTTGTGGCACCATGAGATAGAATAAAGACAATTCCCTGGCAGGAAAAAAAAGTATATGTATATATATTGATATAAATTGTTCGAATACACAAAAATAAACCTCATTAATTGTTAATAAATTACTTGATATTATTGTATGTATGATGAGAGCTGAGATATAACATTTTGCTAGGATAACTACTTTTACCTCTTCCTGAGAAATGTGGATTTTTGGATTATTGAGGATATGTATACATGATTTTTCAATTCTTTGGTGTATTTTCATAGTATGCCTTTATGTTTGTAGGTAATTTTAGCGACAGGTAACCTTGTGAAGAAGCACTGGTCGCATGCTTTAAAACAGTATTTTATCTCAAGGAAATCAAAAGAAAGAAATGACATTTGTTTGCCAACTATAATTCTAGCAATTAAATACTGCACAGCTTTCCATCCCTGAAGGTTGTCATTGCTAAAATCTCAATAAAGCAAACGTAAATCCTATTACTCTATATTCTCTGCTCAGCTTATACAAAACCTCCTGACCGCTATGCTAGCAGTACTAGCATTCCCTGTCTACACTTTTTTCACCGAGTTTCCTGTGTTGGCACTGTGTGGTATTTGATAATAGGCAATCAGGGTGATTCTTGGGATCAATGTTTGATAGGAAACTTAGCTGGTCGTTGCATATAGTGCAGCTGAAAGTATGAAGTGACCATTCTCTGAATATATCTCATGTATAAATGGCAAATCTTGGGGATTGGATCAGACAGTTTTGCTGCGATTATATCATGCACTGATCTGATCCAAGTTACACTATGGGTATATCATGTATTGTTCAGCACAAACATCTTTGCTGAGAAGATTAGACACAATCCATAACCACGGCATTCATGTGGCCATTGGTGTTTTTCCAACTAGCCCAGTTATGAGTCTTTACCTGAATCAGCAGAACCTCCTCTGCGATATCAGCATGATATCCTGTTAGGAAATTATTGCTGCAGTGTTAAATGTATGTCTATACATCCAATGTTCACTTCCTTTTTCAACACCACGCTGGACAAATATTATAGGAACAACTCCACTAATCCAAGTTTCATTTCTGGGAGCTTCTTAGAAAGCATGACCTTGAAATGCTAAGTGTGTTTCCTAAGGGGCAGAGAGTTTACCCCCTTGGTTATATGTGACATCTCACATAGACCTTAGGATGATGGCATACCGGAAGTCTATGATACATACTTTTAGTATCTGCACTTGTTTTTTACAATTTTTGCCAGGTTACAATAATTGAGTTTTTATCTAAACTGACAAATTTAAATGTTCCAATGATATTGGATGTGCTTATGTTCATGGAACCAAACCCACACATTCAGTTTCAATGATAGCACTTCCATTTATACTGCAGAGCTGTATGCCATATACCGAGCCATTTTTATGTGTACCGTCAAAAATTGGGAAGCTGTCTGATTTTAAGTGATTCCCTTAGTGCACTTTAGAGCCTTTACTACCTGTACAACTGCCGTCCCATTATTCAGCAAATCCAGAATGCCCTGCATGTTTTATACGCTTCTGGCATAAATGTGGAATGTGCTCGGATACCTGGTCATGTTGGCTTGCCAGGGAATAAACTTGTGTATTTGGCAGCTAAGGCAGCAACCACAGAACCCAGTGTTACAATATCTCAGGTAACGTTGGAAGACTTTACGCTTGTTGTATGGAAAGCAGTGCTGTCATGCTGGCACAAGGAGTAGTTAGCGCTCTGCGGAAATAAGCTTAGAGTAGTGAAGGACATTCTAATAAACTGGGTAACTTCCTCTCCCGTATCTCATCATGAGGTCATTTTGGCTTTGTTGCATATTGGCCACTGCAATTTTATGCATGGTCACCTTTTTAAGGGAGACCCTGCTCCTCTTTGTTCACTGTGTAGCAAAAATCTGTCAATCTGTCATATGTTGCTAGAACGTAATCCCCTAGCACATCTTCGGGACACTTTGCAACTGCTGGCTAGTCTTGCAGCAGATTTTAAATTCCAGTTTACATTGTACATTATACATCAATGAAAGGTGCAGAACAGCAGTTGATAAACAGAATGATATTTCTATTTTGTGCTCCTATTCTTGCTCAAGAGCAGCCAACTACTGCCAGAAAAGATCCAAGGTCATCCAGGCTTTTTGATTGATATCACAGGAGGTTGGCAACAACAACACATTTTTTAATTAATGAGGCATTTTAGACTTCCCTATTACAACATGGTAAAGCTAGTCAGAGTACTATCATTGGTTCCTAACATCACTGTGAGACTCATTTTGCTATGATTTCTACCATGACATTTCTCACCTTTGAATGCCAAGATTTTACTGGGCAACTCACCAGAAAATAGTCCAGTTTTGTCCCAAGTTGTAAATGTCCATGGGTTCATATTTCCCGGTCAGCTCCTATAATTTTTCCTGATCCACTCTTCAGCACATTGAGCAGCCCAACCATTGGATGTGCTCACATTTTCACTCCCAAAAACATTGGCCACTTTATGTGTTGTTTCCCTTATGAGCATACCATCAACTGGAACGCCTGCTGCACTTGAGGTTTCAAAACAGCTTTTTACTATTTATTCTAGTTCCTCATATTTTGAATATGTTGTAGGTTTTCATTTCTTGTAGCTTAGTTCACATTCTGAAGCACTGGATGTAATGCCTGCTCTGTTTTTACCACTGAATTCAATGTGGACACAGAAACTGCAACGCCAGTGCAACTGCTGCATGTGTTCAGTAAAAGAAATGAACTTTTTCTAAAATTGTGCCAATTTTGTATCATTTATCTTGTGCACCTGCACCAGGTGAAGCCTGTATGTGGGATATGAGCATTGCGTGGTCTTCTTTTGTTTGGGTTGCCAGATGGCGTCTCTGTCTAACATTGAGGTTAACTAAGAAGGTAGCTGTTTAACTTAGGGACTTGTTACCCTGGTTATTTGCTCCATAGTCTTTTTCTCATAAGTGGGAAACACTCATTCTTGCACCAGATAATTGCTTTACAATTTTACATGCACTGGGAATCTTGTTTGTCACAATATCATCATTTGTACCATTCTCATAACAAAACACTGTTTAATGCTGCCTATATTTCTTACCACAGTTTTCTACATTTTCATCTGCTCCTCATTTTGCACACTTAACTTCACTATATCATTTTCTTCTCTTACATATATAAGTGCAAAACTGACTGTTTTGCACTTTTACTTCTTGTACAAATGCATTCCTCCTCTATATGTGTAAACTGTAGACATTTCTTGTTTCATAATTTGCAGGTAATCTTTTGCCCAAATTGATCTATTCTAGCCTCAGTGCCATTATCCTATCACTTCCTAAAATCCGTTGCATTGTAAGTTTTCGTACCATGAAAGACAACCTCTTCATCCTGTATCTTAGTGTTTAGCATTAGTTTCTGGTCAATTTTAACTTTGATAATTAATTGTTCTTTCACATATACTGTGTGCAGGCTAAGGTTGGAAAGGTAGAATCAGACTGAAAAATTCAATACTATGGTGAGGATGATATTGATTTTTCAGTCTAATTCTACACCATTACAATATTAACTTTGCCTACTCATATAGCTGTTAAGCAATAAATACTTTTCACTGGTAGTATTTGTGATTTTAATCCTTTAGATGTGAGACATAGGCTGCATACTGTAAATTCGATAGGTTAGCTAGGTTAACTTAACCCTCCGTCAGGCACGCGCTTTGGTAGAATTCCATTACCCGCGCTATATTATCTTACAACATAAAAATACAAGCTAAAATATGAGTACATATACATTATAAATTGTATTACAGCAAGTATAAAGAAATACATTGCCATTTTCAGGTATACTTACAACTTGTAATCTCAAATGTTCAGTTACTCAGAATCATCGACTATCTCACCCTTGTTTTCCCTGACTAAGCAACTATCGCAAATAATTTTAGCATGTTTGCTCAAACACAGGGATGTGTTGCATTTCCCACATGCATATTTAGTTTGCAGTTCATTTTGTCTTTGTTGCAGGGTTCACTTCGTTTCCTTTTCAATGTGCAAACCGGCGTATTTGACAATTCATCTACTCCGAATTCTTCAGGTTTATATTTTGTCAAAAGGCCTTTCAAATCACCAGGTAGATTTGATGCTGTTGCTCTCCTTTGTAGCTGTTGCAACAGTAAAGCTAAAGATAGTGCTTTCAAATACTCCTGCCTTGTGGGATATTTATTTTGGTTTCCAAGGAAGATAACCCTGGAGTTAATACCTGCAATGTTCAAGATATGGTAAAAAATTACCATCGGTTACCTTCTCGTTATTCTGGCTACATTGTATGTAGCACAAAATTTATCTACTATATCAACTCGAGATTTAATGTCGTAATGCAGGATTATTTCAGGCTTTATCTCAGCACCTTCTGATAATTGTGTGGATGAAATGTGTAGACTTGAGAGCAAAACTGCTCTATTACGCTTTTTTGGAACATATGAAACAAGTGTTTCATTTTTTGTGAAGCCAAATATGCATTCATAATGACTGCAATCTTTTGGAGAAGCGAAATTAGTGGGTAATTCTGTTTTGTTCTTTCGCACTGTACCGACAAAAGAAAGTTTTCTTTTGCACAATTCATTCACCAGTGATACACTGGTAAACCAATTATCTGCAGTAACGTTTCGTCCAGTGCCAGAGTTTCAGCACTACAGCCTCTGCCAAGTTAGTTTGCAAATATGGTCCGTCCGGCTGCTGTCCACAATAAATCTCCATGTTAGTTGTATAAAACAGTTGTGCATCACTCAAACAGAATATCTTTATGCCATACTTGTTTGCCATGGATGGTATATATTGTCTGAAACCACATCGACCACGAAATGCCGGCAACTGTTCCATTGACAGTGACATTTTATCCAAGATAATAACGGTTCTGACAGTTGTTCAGAAACAATGTAAACATTTCTCTAACAGCAACCAATTTATCCAATCTTCGTCACTCCAGTCTTGAGCTTTTTCCATCAAAGCAAATACAGCGTATTAGAAAACTGAATCTTTTTTGTACATAGCCATTCGGAACAGAGGAATTCCAAGATCATCGGTTCTCCAAAGATCATGAATATTCTGGCATCCACCACGAAAAATAAGCCTAGGAAACTTTTATTTCTATTACATCTGTAGATCTTCTGTCTCTTTTACGATCAAATTTGTGCTGCATGCTGCTAATGTAAGTATTTGAGCTTTCAACAATCAAATCAACTATATCTTCAGTAACAAAAAGTTTCCAACAATCAATTTCCGTTTTTGCATTTTTGGCAGCTGCTACCACACCAGGAAGTTTGGTCAATATATTGTGATCTCTTGTCTGTGTTATTTTCCAGGGTGTCTTTTTTTCCATTTTTGTTCCATCTCTTCCTGTAAATAACAACAGAATGTATTGCCAATAAAAATATGATGATGATGATAATAATAATAATAATAATAATAATAATAATAATAATAATAATAATAATAATAAGAAGAAGAAGAAGAAGAAGAAGAAGAAGAAGAAGAAGAAGAAGAAGAAGAAGAATTACTATGATAAGCATATGATGTTACCTATAAAATACATGTTATCACACAAGCTGCTTTCATCATCTTTCTCTTCATCTTCATGGTCAGTTTCTGAATCTAAAGATCTCGTTTTGAGTTTATCTTCAGAATCATCTGAAGTTGTCATCCACAGGCAAAGCATTATCAGCACAAAGTAGGCGATGTATTCTTCCAAATCATTCAGATTTTGTAGATCGTACCTTTTACTCATATTCATGATGAAGCAGTAACAGCTCCTTGCAATAGCAAAGCAATATTGCATAACAGCTAACGAGAAACAAATCTGTTAACAATATGTAACAAGAGCAAATGCACGAGGTCTGGTTGACCTGTGCGACACTTAACTGCTGATTAGTCATTCTTCCAGCTAAACAAATAAACAGATAAGGTTATCGCTGCACCAAATAATCATGCAAAGTGTAATGTTGGATGTCCTAGTCAGGCAATTGCATAGGTGCGTTCGTTCGAAAATTATAACATTTATATAATGCCAGGGGTCTGTCAGGCCCCTAGCGACCAACGGAGGGTTAATTATATATATGTATATATTTTATGGTCATACCTTTTATAAAATAGTTAATCTAGGACTTCTGCTATTGCTTGCATTTTACTTTACTTGTTACTTCTATCATATCAACAATTTTACTGCCATGAGTTATATTCCTTTGTTCCATTCAGTTGTCCCCTGTGCTAATTATTTCCACTCAAGATGAGAGATGCTCTTTGGAGACATAACAGAATCTACTGTTCATTTAAAGGTTTATTTCCTGCATTATATTATTGATCCTGTTCTATGTATTATGATCATATTGTATGTCATCAAAATTGATAATCTTTGTCTCTGTGAAACCTATGCCAATTTCGTCCTCTAAACTTATTTTCCCTTGGTCTGAAATTATTCCTGGACTGATTTAACTTCATAAATTTAATTTACTCAAATTCAGATTTATTGTATCTGTCATTCATGGATACATGATATAGAATTGTCAACATGTGATATAATGTATTGTGGTATATGACAATCATCTTTTCATGGATTAGGAGATATCTCCTGTTCCGGCCTCATGTCTCTTTCTGCAACTCCGCAAGTAGAGGTCTTACTGGATGATAAGCAAGCGGTTGATAGGATTTTTAATTTTGTGTCAAAGGTAAATTTCCAAATGCAGATTTAGTCATCTTAATAGCAGATGTTTCATACTTCTTGTTTAGTTTTATATATTTATATACAACTTGTGCTATGATTTTTATGTTGATATTTATATATGACTTGTGCTATGATTTTTATGTTGATATTTATCTCTGGCTTTTGCTATGATTTTTATATTCAAGTTTATCTCTGGCCTTTGCCATATTTTGTACTGATCTTTATCTCTGGCCTTTGCCATAATTGGTTTTACAAGGGCGCTAATGACCTAGCAGTTGAGCCCCTTAAACACAAACAATCATCATCGCGTCTCTTTCCATCTTCTCATTGATTTTCCAATATCTCTTTTCCCATATGGTTGATATTTGTATGTCATTTTGGGATATCAGGATTCGTCCATCCTCTGCAAATGTTTTCTCTAGTTTTGAAACCCTTCGTGATTCTGGTTTCTAATGCTCTCATAAAGAGGTCTGCTAACAAAAATGATAAAGGGCTGCCCATAGCTAAACCAGAGTTCTGTTTATAATATTTTACATTAAAGCTGAAGTAGTTTTGCTCATGCACAGGCTAGTTAAAGTGATAGTGAAGGGTTTCCCCTGGCTATTCATAGTATGGTATCATTAAGTTGATGACATCTTTGTGATTGGCATAGAAAAACACCTGGAAGATGCACTTAAGCTTCTAAACCTACAAGAAAAGCCAATAAAATTCACCATGAAGAGAGAATGTAATGGACAGCTAACCTTCCTCAATCTTAAAATCATCAGGAAAGAAAACCACTTAACATTTTGCATATTCAGAAAACCTACCCACTTCAATAGTTACATAAAACGCAACAGTTACAATCCAGTCCTCCATCAACATGAACTACTCAACAGTCTTGCACACAGATTAGTTAATGTGCCCATGAGCAAAGAAGAATACGATCAGGAACTGAACAATATAATAAACATAGCTACAGAAAATGGATTTGAAAAAGAGGTAATACATAAGAAAGTAAACAGAGCAAAGAACAAAAAGAGAATCAAAGACATCAGTACACTCATCTCAAACAAAGAAGAAAATATAACTTTGAAGAAATTCACATACCATCAGTTTTCTATAAATTCCAAAGGATCTTCAAACAGCACAACATCAGTGTAACCCCTGAAAAAGGATACTCCATAAAATATATATTAAATTACAGATTAAAAATGACATTCCACAGGAACACAAGTCAGGGATACATAAGATAAACTGTAATGACTGTGAAAAATTCTATATTGGAAAACCCAAAAGAAACATTAAAACAAGAGCAAACGAACACATTAGAAACATAAATCAAAAACAGAAAGAAAAATCAGTAGTAGCTTGTCACTTTTGGAAGGAACAACATAGCATCAATAGAGATGCCAAATTACTTAGAAATATCACAAACAAAACAGAACTTGTAGTCTGGAAAATATCCATACCTGGAAAAACAAGAACCATGTCTTAAACTTTGAAATCCCAGGTGACATCCTAATGCAGAAGTTCATCCAAACACCCCCAGAGACAAACCAAACCACCACAAGCAGCAACTTCAGCAGTCAACCTGGAACTGATGATGGGAGCTATTAACTCCAGAAACATGTCTTCCTTTTTTCAACAAATGAGTGATTTAAGTGTTACAAATTCAACTCAGCTTTAACTAAATTGTTACAACATATAACTGTTACAAAAGTCCACCATACTTAATAAAACGGCTGTAAAACTTTGAAAATTTATGTATGCAGTGGAAGCCATAAATTTTCCCATGAAAACAGAAGTCATCATTAAAGTACATGACATGGTTCTGTAGAATTGCAAATGAAGGTGTCAAAAATGCCTGAAGTCCTAAGCATTACATGGGAATGTGTGTTTCATATTTCGAGAGAAGAGCTGGAAATTAAAAGAAAGTATCTGAAAGATGGGTGCTGCAACTGCTGACTCCAGATTAAAAGAAAATCTCTGAGCAAAATTTGACATGTTTTCAGAGAAATCCAACCAACTTTATGTGTCAATTTGTAACAATGATGAAACATAGATGCACTCCTGAAACAAAGCAGCAGTCTAAGCAATGGCAACACCAAAGAAGGCAAGGTATGTGAAATCAGTCAGGAAGCTTATTACGATAGTTTTTTGTGATGCCAAGGGTGTGCTGCCAATTGATTATCTTCCCCCTGGAAAATCTATCACTGGAGCATATTATGTTAATCTTGTCAACCAATTCAAGATCAATGTATGTGAGATGTGAGAAAATGCTGGGGTTGTCAAAGAAGAAATTCATCTTCCATCAAGACAATGCTCACCCACATGCATGTGTTGCATTTGCTTTGATGGAGACCATATTTAAAACTAAGAATAACTTTAAAAATCTATGGCATAAATTTAATTGAATCTTGAATTGGTGAATACTCTAAAACTTCACTTACTTTAAATTAATGGAACATGTTACAAATGCACCACTTGCTTTCATCTTCAACTTTTTTCTAACTGTATCCACTGACTCAAGATTCAATTAAACTATTGTTTCACTTCAATGTCTCTAACTTCTGAATAACACTATCTATTGCATCATTTTGTGCTTGATTTCAAGAACTTTTAAGTGACTGATACAATGAATTGAAAATGGCACATTTCTAAGCAAAGGGCTATTAATGGAAAAAATCTGATGTGTTATACTCACATGACTTTCTCTACTCTTGTACAAACTATTTTTATAAACGCTTATTCTCCTTATGCTTCATGTTAATCGAGCTATCGGAATGTCAATCTTATTGCTAATTATCTTGTAGATGCAAGGGGAATATGGTAGGTTTTAAGCGATAGTCAAATATTTTAATGCTGGTTGCTATGTGGCAAATTCCATTCTCTTTGCATGTCCAGGACATAAAAAAATGAATAACGAATTTGAGAAAAAGTATAAGTATTGGAAAATTTAAGGGAATAACAAGCAATATCTCGAAAACGGTTCACTCAACAAAAAATATGCATATAACATAAACTGTGTATTTTAACGCGATCTACATTATTTGTGTAGTAATATTTTGTCTATCTCTTATAGTTTACCAGTTATGCAAAAGTCGTTCAGAATGAAGAACACTTTTGGAGACATTCCCAGAAAATTCGAGATATACATTTCATTTTTTATGAAAACATCTTAAACATATGATATTTTAATCAAAATCGTTAGAGCCATTTTTGAGAAAATTAAAATTTTCAAAAAATGTTCCATGTAAAGGGTACCCTGGGGTGGGGGGATTTTCTTGAAAACCTTCGTGTCGCATCCCTGGAAGATACTGAACCTAAATACCAAGTTTGGTGTTTATCCGACTGTTCGTTTCTGCGTTATGCTGTTCACAGACACACACACAGACACACACACAGACACACACACGGACATGTTTCCAAAAATGCTTTTTTTGGATTCAGGGAGTCTCAAAACATGTATTTCCGGTGAAATCTCGGTATCGAATTTTTGGGTGGAATACAATACTTCCCCTACTTACTATACGTAGTAGAGAAAGTAAAAAATATATAAATATAAAATATATTTATAAATATAATATATATAATAAATATATAATTATAAAATAAATTTTATAAATATAAAAAGTAAACAGTACCTTAATGGTTCTTTGTGACTTTTGAGGGCTGCTAAAATTTAACAAAATTTCTTATTCTTAAAAATATTCCAGTTATATGGTAAGTTATATGTTAAGCGTATATGTTAAGTTAATGAAATTTGATATTCGAAAAAAGAACTTGTGGGTTTACTGTGTTTCATTATTCACTAGTTCAGTACATTGCTTCAATAATTTTAATAAAGGTATTAATAATGTGTGATTTTAGGGACTGGTACAGCAATGCATCTTGTCGAACATGGTTCAGAAGACGACCACTTGGTGGTGCCTTCACTCATCCATCAAAGATGGTTTATCCCCCAGGATATGTATACACACCTGAGTCAACTCCTGAACCTAAGGAAGCTAAGCAATCCAGAACATGGGAAGCTCAAGTACCATCACGAGAACCTTTGGATTATGAGATAGGACCAGTAAAGTCTGAAAGCCAGTAAGTGTACATTTGATAGGAATTTCTGCACATAAAATCACCACAGTGATTACTATCTACAAATCATACCTCCAAAATAAAATCTTCTTCAAGTAGATTTAAGCTCACTGTTAAGTAAGACATGTTCATTATATGTTTCGTAGCACTGGCATACAGATGTATAGCTGTAAAATATTTTTCTCATGAGCTCATGACTAGACTAAGGATTTCTTTAATTTCAGTTCACAAACAGAAGTATTTACATAAAAGTGCAACAACATATAATTTGAAATTGTAGACTTCCATGGCCATTGTTCGTAGTAAATTCATTGTCTTCCAGTGAAGGCTGTGTCATGTTTGATAAACGTCTAACATTTCGCCCTTCATGTTAAGGGCTTCTTGGACACTGCCAACAGACCATTGCATATACTCATATTTATACTGTAAATTACAGTCCCCCCTACTCATGCTCATAATTGGCTGGTAATTTGCCAATATTTTATGTTCTGTGAGCAAAGTTTTACATGCTCCATTAGGGGGTTTTCCACCATCTCTGTTCAATAAACTTTTATGCTTAAAAATGTCTATACTTTCTTGTACTGCTATTCTATGTGAGAAGCAGTCACATATAACTAAAATCTCAATATTATCAAGGTCCATGTGGTGACCTGCTTTGTGAACATGTTCAGCCAATGCTGATCTTTTGGACTGTCCGTGTTTTAGAAATCTAATATGTTAGTTGCGTTGAGTTAACTTTAATCTTTCTGTCAGGCATACGTATGTATGACTTGCCACAGTCACATGTAATTTTGTATACACTTCAGTTGAGGAGTGGCAAAATTCTATTTTTAACTCAGCATGTAAAGGATTTTAGCCTTTAAAGAGGCATATATCTTGCTATTATTTTGTGACAAAGTAGCAATTTTGGAATTCTGTTTTTTCACTCTATCTTCATAAGGAATAAAGGCCCCATTTTTGTTTCTTTTGTGTGCTCTACCATTTACTTTTTTCTCCTTTTTATTCTTGTTCTTTTCATTTTGGAAGATTTTGATAGGTGATTGTAATAATTGGTGGCCCAAATAACCCTGTTAATGTGTTTTATTTCTTTGGAGTTATTCTGCATTGCATATTTGGCAAGCTCGCTGATACAATGTGTTAGCCATTGCCCATTTAACTGACTGTGGGTGGTGTGAGGAGCCTGGCAAATACCTCTCAGTATGGGTCACCTTATGAGATGGGGCAATTTAACTTCTTCTTAGTCTTATCCCATTCAACAAGAATGCCCAAAAAAGGAAGTTTGCCATCCTTTTCTAACTCAGTCAAACTTAATGCTTTTATGAAGATTATTCAAGTATTCCAAAAAATCAACATTTTGGTTTCCCTCCCATACTGCCAAATTACAAAAATGTTGTCAACATAACAGAACCATAATACTTGTTTTAGAGTATATGTTTAATAGCTGTATTTTCAAAATCATACAAACACAGGTTTGCCACTAATGGTGACAGAGGCAAACCCATTGCTGTGCCCTCCACTTGTTTGAATAACAGTCCATCGTAACTAAATTATGTTAACGATAGGCAGTGAGCAATCATCTCAAGCAAATCTTAAGAAAATGCATTGGCTTTCATTCATTAATTATCAACAGAGAATCCTCCACCATGATGTTAGTGAAGAGAGATTCGATGTCAAACCTAAGAAGAAAATGGTGAGATTCTAGTTGGAAATATTACCGTGTATCTACTAGGTATGCAGAATCTCTTACATATATGGGAGTTTTTCCAACAAGTGTTTGCAATGTTTCAGCCATACAGCTATTAAAACAAGTAGAGGGCATAGCGAAGGGTTTGCCTCTGTCACCACTAGTGGAAAATCTGTTATTGGAAGATTTTGGAAAGACAGCTATTGAGTCGTACCCTCTAAAACTGGCTTTATGGTTACATTACATTCATGACATTTCATAATTTGGTGGGATTGAGGATATGATTGCTGATTTTTTGCAACACTTGAATAATCTTCATAAAAGCATTAAGTTTACAAGTGTGTTAAAAAAGGACAGCAAACTTCCTGTTTTGAACGTTGTTGTGGATGAAACCAAGAAAAAGTTAAATTGCTCTATCAATAGCCGCCCATACTCAGAGGTATATACCAGCCACATCACACTACCCACCGCCCCATAGGGGGCTACTATGGTAGGTACAGGATTGACGCTCCTGGTGATCTGAGCCACACTCTCAATTGGGTTCCTCTAAGGGGTGAGGGGGCTTATGCCAAACGCCCAATCAACTTTGGTCCACAAGTGTGTTAGACCAACCACCAGTTATGAACTTCCAGAACACAGTCTGAAGGATACAGCTGTGTAGGACAGAGGAGGGGAATTGCAAGGGGTGACTGGGTAATGCGTAATTCCCAGCCGCTGAGTATCATGTAGGACTGTGTTCGTATCCGCTGATAAAGGTCAGTTCCAGGGAGGGGCCATTGAATATACTGTTATATTCCTGAAGGCGATTGGGTCGCTCTGTCTATGAATTGGGAGGTGAGATCCTAAGGTGAAAAGGTCCAGGCCATTCTCCACGAACATTCTGGCATCCCGTACATTATCGACGTCATCAGATCGAGGGCCCGATCAATGTACATCAAAATCAATTCCCACCCAAATCAGCTGGTCAACACTCTGGGAAATTACAATCAGAGAGAGCCACGTCGCTTGCCATCATACAAACTGCCAAGGGACGCCATTGGTCCGCTCGGCTAAGCCACGCCCCCATTCACCAAAATCGATCAAAAGGCATCGATTCTTGGTAACAATGGACAAGTGACATATCACCCGTAATCAAGACGGGGTTAATTAAATAGTACCTCGGTCACCATCAAATTAAGTGACCGATTAAACAAATTAGGCGGGAGGAAAACGCGCGGCCATCTGATTGGCCCGCGCGCCTACCCGTGGGCGTGTCCCATCTATCCAAACTGAACACAAAACCCAAAATTTTACATTCCATCTCGAAAACACAACCTTAAAACAAAAATTCCTGCAGAACATACACATCCTAGTGCTCATTTCGCAGGTTAAGCCGCAATGCGGCTCGGTACTGCGGCAACTGACACACGACCGGGGCAAAGTCCCCGATCGTCCTGACATTCCTCTGGCCTCAGGACTCTCACCTAAGCCGGGGTGGCACCCAGGATGTGAGCATACCACCGGAGACATGAGCACGACTCTGTGGATTTTTTGGTCCCACATCTCACAGGGAAGATTCTTTCTGCTACTGAGCAAGCTATTCCACCGTGGACTGCCAACCCCAGTCGATTTCCAACCCCTTGGTGCACGGAGGAATGCGGAAATGCCATTCGTACTCCAAGGCGTGCTCTTAGGGTTTTCCAGCATCGTCCCATACTGGATAACCTAATCAAATACAAGAAAATGCGTGCCAAGCCGAGACATGTTATAAAGGATAGCAAAATACACCATGGAGCAAGTTTGTGGCTTCATTTAATCAACATACACCTTCCTCTGTCTTTTGGGATAAGTTAAGGCATGTGGCTGGAAAATCGACCCACATACCAACTGTCCAGGAGATTATGAAAGACCGCCTTTTCCGAGTAAGGTTTGGCTAGGTTTTTAGGACCTTTTTTTTTCTCAGGAGAACGGAGTACTTCAGGGATCGGTACTAAGCGTTACAGTATTTGCTATAGCAATTAATTCTGTCTCGAACTGTGTCCCTCCAGAGGTATCGTCATTCTTATTCGTAGGTGATTTTGCCGTTTATTGTACTTCTCTGCGTACGCCGTTTTTAGAACGACATGTGCAGCAACGTTTAGATAATCTCCAAGAATGGAGTTATAAAAACGGCTTTCGTTTCTCAACTGGGAAGTCTATCTGCGTGAACTTCTGGCGTCGTAGGAGACGATTACCACGTTCTCTCCGATTCGGTACAGATTTGCTACCATTCTCAGATTCTATGAGAATCCTGGGGTTGACGTTTGATAGGAAACTTGCTAGTCATTACATATAACACAATTGAAAGCGCGAAGTGACCGTTCTCTACATATCTTGCGGATATTAAATGGCAAATCTTGGGGAGGGGATCGGACAGTTTTGCTGAGACTGTATCGCGCACTGATCCGTTAAAAAATAGACTATGGGTGTATTATTTATTCTTCAGCACGACAATCTGAATTTGATGTGATTAGATGCAGTCCACAATCGTGGTATTCGAGTGGCTATTGGAGATTTTCCCACTAGCCCTGTTATGAATGTTTACGCCGAATCAGTAGAACCTCATCTGTGATATCGGCGTTATGTCCTGTTGGGAAATTATTGCTGTGCGCTTAAATGTATGCCTCAACATCCAACGTTCCCATTTTTCACACCGCGCTGAACGAAAGTATTAGGAATAGCTCCATTAATCCAAGGCCTGTAGGTATTTGTTTCCGCGAGCTTATTAAAAAGCACGGCATTGAAATGCCTAGCATGTTTTCTATGGGGTAGAAGGTGTTCCCCGCGTGCGACACCTCACTTAGATTTTGGAATGACGTTATACGGGATGTCTATGATGACTATATTTAGTATCCGTACCTATTGTTTTAAAATTTTTGTCAGGTTACAGTGACCGAATTTTTATCTACACCGATGGATCTAAGTACACCAACGTTTTGGATGTGCTTAGATTCATGGAAACGAACGCCATACATTCGGTTTTCATGATAGCACATCCATTTAAAGTGCAGAGTTGTATGCCATGTACCGAACCATTGTGTATGTGCGTCGTCGAAAATTGGGTGACTGTCTCATTTTGAGTGATTCCCTTAGTGCACTTCAGAGCCTTCATGAGCTGTACAACTACCACACCATTGTTCAGTGAATCCAAGATGTCCTGCATGTTTCATACGCTTCTAGCGTTAATGAAGGGTGCACTTGGATACCTGGTCACGTAGGCTTGCCGGGGAATGAACTTGCGGATTTGGCAGCTAAGGCAGCAATCACAGAACCCAGTGTTACAATATCTCGGGTAACGTCGGAAGACTGTAGGTTTGTTGTGCGAAGAGCGGCGCTGTCGTGCTGGCAGGAGGAGTGGTTAGCTCTCCGCGGAAATAAGCTTAGGGTAGTGAAGGACATTCCGATACATTGAGTAACTTCCTCTTGTATATCTCGTCGTGAAGAGGTGATTTTGACTCGGCTACGTATTGACCACGGCAACTTTACGCATGGTTATCTTTTTAGGGGTGAGTCTGTTCCTATTTTTCTGCTTTGTAAGCGAAGGTCTGTTGGTCCGTCACGTGTTGCTAGAGTGTATTGCTCTAGCACATTTTTGGGACTCTCTGCCGGATGGTCTTGCAGAAGTCTTAGCGGATGATAAGCAAGCGGTTGAAAGGGCCTTTAATTTTGAGTCAAAGGTTTAATTTTCAAATGCGGATTTGATCATGTTGAATTGAAGTGTTTCATACTTCTCGGTTTAGTTTTATATATTCATACTTCTAACTTTACTGTGGTTTTTATATTGACCCCTATCTCTGGCTTTTGCTATGATTTTTATATTTGGGGAGCGAATCGGACTATTTTGCTGCGATGTGTCGCGCGCTACTCTGATCAAAAATAGACTATGGGTGTATCAGTTATTCCTCAGTATGACCATTTCTTCTGACGAGATCAGGCGCAGTCCATAACCGGGGTATTCGAGTGGCTATTTGTGCTTTTCCCACTAGCCCTGTTCTGAGTCTTTACGCCGATTCGGCAGAACCTCCTCTGCAATATCGACGTGATGTCCTCTTAAGAAATTATGGCTGTGCGCTTAAATGTATGCCTCAACATCCAACATTCGTTTTTTTTCACACTGCGCAGGAAGAACGTTATAGGAATAGCTCCATTAATCCAAGGCCTGTAGATGTTCGTTTGCGGGAGCTTCTTAGAAAGTACGGCATTGAAACGACTAGCATGTTTTCTAAAGCGGAGAGGGTGTTGGTTGCGTGCGACACCTCACGTAGATTTTGGAATGACGTTATACGGGATGTCTATGATGCCTACATTTAATATCGGCACTTATTTTATAATTTTTGTCAGGATACAGTGACCGAATTTTTATCTACACCGATGGATCTAAGTACACCAACGTTTTGGATGTGCTTAGATTCATGTAAACGAACGCCATACATTCTGTTTTTATGATAGCACATCCATTTAAAGTGCAGAGCTGTATGCCATATACCGAACCATTGTGTATGTGTGTCGTCGAAAATTGGGTGACTGTCTCATTTTGAGTGATTCCCTTAGTGCACTTCAGAGTCTTTATGAACTATACAACTACCACCCCATTGTTCAGCTAATCCAGGTTGCCCTCCATGTTTTATATACTTCCGGCATTAATGTGGAGTGTGCATCTCGTCATGAGGAGGTGATTTTGGCTTGGTTGCATATTGGTCACCGCAATTTTACACACGGCCATCTTTTTAAGGGTGATTCTGCATCTATTTGTCCGCTTTGTGACGAAGGTCTGTCGATCCATCACATGTTGCTAGAGTGTATTGAGTCATGTTGAATTCAGGTGTTTCATACTTCTCGGTTGTTTCACATATTTATTTCTGACGTTTTCTATGATTTTTATATTGAGCTGTATCTCTGGCTTTTGCTATGATTTATAGATTCATCTTTATCGTTGTTCTTTGCCATGATAGTTTGTACTGATCTTTATCTTGGGTCTTTTCCAGATCTGTTTTAAATGAGCATGAATGACCTAGCAGTTGTGCACCCTTAAACACAAATCATCACACAACCCACTGTAGTTAAATAGGCAGTGGGTAACACATTGTATCAGCGAGCTTGCCAAATTTGTAACGTAGAAACACTCAACAAAGAAATAAAGTACATTAACAAGGTTCTTAGGACAAAGGTTATTCCAGTCAACTAATCAAACCGTCCAAAATAAAAGGAACAAGAATAAAAAGAACAAAAAATGAAATGATGAAGCACAGAAAAACAATTGGGCCTTTATTCCTTACGTAGATGGAGTGACAAATAAGATTTCAAAATTGCTACATCGCCATAAACTAATAACATAATATATGTCAATTAAACATCTAAAATCCTTTACACGTCCAGTTAAAAATAGAATTTAGCCACTCCAATAAACCAAAAGTTTATTGAATAGTGATGGTGGAAAACCCCTTAATGGAGTATGGGAATCATTGTTCACAGAATATAAAATTAGTGGCAAGTTACCAGCCAATTAAGAGTATGAGGAACTGCACTTTGGTCCATTGGCAGTGCCCAGAAGAAGCCCTCTACATGAAGGGCAGCACATCAGTAGTTTTATCAAACATGGCGTGACCTTCACTGAAGATGATCAAGTTAAGATGTAATTTTTTTTTTTTTTTGCTCAAGTGCAAAATGAATAAATGAATATTTTAATGTCAGTTTTGATTACATGTGCTAATTTTGTAAACAAACGACGAAAAACATATTTGGGTGAGTCAAAGTTTATGTCAATCAGACCAGTTAGTTTTAATGCCTTTTACTACATCATTTGGAGTACCAAATGTATGCTCTGCCAAGCAGAAGGTGCAATGAACAGCATGCCAGTTTGTAAGTAGTCATTCATTTAAGTTGTGCATTTATTTTGGCTTCCTGTACCACCTGTGTGGGTCAATTGTCCCTTTTCCAAAAATATTATGGATACTGAACCTCACCATAGTGGCTCACTTTTAAAGGAATTTACTTGCTGTCAGCCTGTCTTAGCACTTGACCATCTCCCCTGTATGTACAATAAGAATACAATAGTCAATATTCCGCACAATAAAACAGCCAATTGGATTAGCCTATTAAAGTGAATGAAAATGAAGATTGCTAATAGAGTGTTGCTAACCCTAGCAACAAGCTGTTAAATCTAGAGGATACTGATTGCATTTGGCAATAAAATCTTCTCAAAAGCAACAAAACACTACTTTGGCATCTTTAATGTCTACATAATGACACTTCTCAAGGATTTTTGTAGTTTGATTGCACTTAGATACAACAGTATTTATTACACATTCACAGAGCCTTTTTATTTGATAATTTAATGCATCATTTTACTAGAAAATGGAGAAAATTAGAAAATGCAGAAAACTGATTTTATACCTCCAGAGAAAAAGCCAGGAATTAATCAAACTCATTGTGAAAATTGTGATAAGATTACATTGGAAAAACTAAAAGAAATACGGGCACCTGTTTCAAACATTATTAGTATTTTATCAAACACAAACAAAGCAAAAAATCAGCAATTGCATCATAAACTCTTTTTATTTGGCTGTTGAAGAACAAGACCTTCCATTCTACAATTAACAAAACACTGTGCTCTTTTTGCTTGTAAAGTAAAGGTGGGTCTGACAACTTCTTCTCTGCCCCAAGATGTTTACAAACTATAAAGAGCAAAAAAAATCTGGAGAAAGTCTGATGCGACTACAAGACCATGCACGAGGCGCTAACAGCCGCGTTGAGGATGGAGGCGGCCACGGTAACAGCTATATCTACCTCAAAAACCAGAAGCATTCGATAACACGAGCACAGAGGATCAACCCAGGGGCTTCAACGAAAATCTTCAAGTGGTGTATGTTGGGGTGTGGCCAGCCAGGACAGCTAATGAAGCATTGCCCACACTAAGCCGTCAAGCAGGCGGAAAAAGAATAAGTGCCAGCGTGACGAGGGGCCCGTCTGGTCCGTCATCATCACCCCTCGATTGACGGGCAGGAGGATGAATAACTGCCTGATCGCGTACGTCTGCATACTAGAGAAGCTCTGCCGGATACCGATGGACACAGGACCAGTCGTGACCGTAATCGGACCTGACGTGGCGATGGGCTTAACCTCAAGGAAGCCCAATCGGTCCTAAAAGGTAGTGAAGCATCGGATTTTTCATTTTCCATGGAGGAGGAGGTCCTCTGAGGTTGTCCCTGGGACAGAGCATCGTAAGACGGTGGGTGTTTTGGGTGTTCATCACCGGGGGTGTGACTGCGGGTGTGATACTGGGACTGGATACCTTTAGGAGCCAGTAGGCAACGGTCGGTCGACGTTGGCAGAAGGATTTTGTGGAGACATGTGCGCTCCGGAGTTCCAACGAACATCCTGGCATCTACGGGATGATTCTGACGACGAATGCAGTTGTGCGGGCAAGAAGAGAGATGGTTGCGAAGGAGCGTCTGGAAAGCCAGCTTACAAGGGACCTGGTTATAGACTGGATAATGCTATTGGATGAAAAATGCGTCGTCAGGGCATTGTTGTTTCCTGGGAGGAAATTCCTGCGAGACTGCCGATTCCCTCGGACACCGATTAGGACAAAAAGGCCGAACGGAGTTGGAATGCGAGCCAGTTGCGAGTGCATCGTCGTGCGACGGATACAAGGAGCCAGTACTGTCGCAAGACCTGGTGCTCTAGCTGGAAGTCTTGTTGACGAGGGAGGCCGACAATAGTAGGGTCTGCCATCTACTTAGGTAAAACCAGTCTGCCTTCAGCCAAGGTGACAGCTATTACGGTTACACTGACCGAGTACACCTGCACGTCAACACCGGAGACGCTCTACCTATCCACCAAGACGGGTTCCTCTGGCGAAGTGTAGGTACGACACATGCTGGAAGACATGAAATCCAGGGGATTATGGAAAAGTCTGACATTCCTTGGTGCTTCCCTGCCGTCCTGGTGAAGAAGAAGAAGAAGAACGGTGAGCTACATTTCTGCGTGGACTATAGGAAGTTTAACGCTGTCACCCGAAAGGACTGTTTTCACTTACTCCGATTGACGACAACCTGGGCACTCTTGCTGGTGCCCAATGTTTCCTGACCTTGCGCCTGAAATCGCTATACTGGCAAGCGCCGCTAAGGCCCCAGAGACAAGGAGAAGACTATGTTCTCGACTGGCCAAGGACTTTCAAAATTTACTATTATGCCTTTAGGCCTGTGCAACTTGCCAGCCACTTTTCAGTACCTAATGCAATCAGTGATGAGGGCCTTGACTTACGAAGCCTGCCTGCTATATCTGGGCATCGTCATTGGCAGCACTTCGAAGACCATCTCGAGAACTTGACCAAGGTATTCCGGAGACTGCAAGCAGCCAATCTGAAGCTGAATGCAAAGTAGTGCCAACTCTGCTGCAAGGAGGTTAATTACCTGAGCCACATAATCTTAACTGGGGTGGCCACGGACCCGGAGAAACCTCGCGTTGTGAGAAATTGACTTCGCCCGAGGGATAAACAGGAGTTGAGCAGTTTTCTGGGTCTATGCAGTTACTACCCCGGTTCGGCAGAGGTTTCTCTAAATCTCGCCCTCCGTGGTGTAGTGGTTACCATGCTATCGTCTAGTTCCCGAGGTCACCGGCTCAAACCCGGCGGAGGGCAATGGACGTTATCGGGCATAAAAATCCTTAGCATGGCTTCCTACGGAAGGGAAGTTATGCTGATGACCCGTGTTATAGATTTACGGCACGTAAAAGAACCTCAAGCCTGACAAAAAGGCTTCTTAGCAAAATTACCGGTCTTTTACGCCCAATATAGAATGAAACGCTAAGGAGCTCAGCAGTTAAAGAGCGTCCATAAATAAAACTAAATTTAATTTTAATTTCCTGAGGAGGGAACAACTGGCGGACGCCAGCTTGGGACCGCTCCTGGGAGAAGTGTAAGCAGGAACTAGGCCAAATTGGGAAGATATCTTAGCCAGGGGTAGTGTCTGTATATCCTACTGGGCTCTATGGGATTCACTGAAGCCCAAGAAAGGTGTTGTTCAGAGTTTGGAAGTCACCTGACGGGAAGACTCAGAGAGAGAGAGAGAGAGAGAGAGAGAAAGAGAGAGGTTGATCCTTCTTCGAAGCAGCGTTCCAAAATCCTGGAGGAAGTACATGCAGGGACTTGGAGGATATCTTGGATCCAACCGAACGATTGAAAAGCTCCGACAAAGGTGCTACTAGTTGATGTTACAGGCGGACGCTGACCAACCACGTGGTGCTGCCAGTGTCATGTATGTGCGTCGAGTCACGGTCCACAGACTAGGAGAGGGGTCGCATGCAGCAGTCTAACTTGGGAGCATCCTTCGAACGTATCCCATCAACATAGCTGGACCGTTCCCTGTGTCCGACAGGGATAGCAAGTATCTGTTGATGGTCATGTATTACCTCTCCAAGTGGCCGGAGGTGAATGCCATTCCTAATCAACAGGCAAAGAGAATTACGGACTGCGTCATGAAAGAACTCTTCTGCCGCTTTGGAGTACTGTTAGAGCTCACAGCGATCACGGCACTAACTTCGAGTTGAACCTGATGAGGGAAACACAGGAGCGACTTGGAGTGTAGAAGATGCGCACACCGCCTCTCACGCGTAGTCAGACGGCATGGTCGAAACGGTATATCAAGATTCTTGAAGAACACCTGAGGAAGGTCGTGAACAATCACCATAGGGAGTGGGATGTCAGGGTACCGATTTTCTTGCTGATCTTCCACTCGTCCACATATGATACCACCGGGTTGACGCTAACCAGCTTGGTTTTTGGCAGGGAGCGATGTCTTCCATGCGACCCGATGTTTGGGAGCCCCCCTGGAGTAGAACAGCCGGGCAATCGACTACGTGGAGAACCTCGTGGACCCATTTCACGGTGTTCACTAGATAGCCCGTCAACACATCCAGATGGCAAGTGACCAGATGAAGAACTGTTACAAACGGCAACTCAACAGCCAAGATTTCCAGCTCTGGTGTGCTTGTATCGCCCTACCTGGACAAAGGATGTTGCCCCAAGCTACAACAATCATGGCAAGGACCGTATTGTGTGGTGAAGAGGTTCAATGATGTAGTCTACTGCATCCAGTGGCTGCTCCTAGAGAAATTGCTGGTGGTACACCTAGATCATCTAGCCCACTATGACAGTGCTAGTAGAGGAGCCCAGCCCTGAGGAGGGAGCAACATGACCACACACATTAAGTTTTCTATAGACCAACGGTATGAGCGCCTCCCGGTTCAACTACCTGGCCGCGGGTTAGGCTAATGGCCGTTCCCCTCCAGAACAATGGGCTTGTGGAACAATAGCCATTGTGGCAAAATGCCCTATTATGTCCCCTTACCTGTTCCAGAACATTCGTTTTGTCATGTTCTAGTAGGTTCCTCTTTGAAGGAACCTCTAGATGTTTGCACTTTGTATACATGGCGTATATAAAGGGCTGCTCTTGCCAAGACAGACAGTCAAGAAGTTACAAAGTGAAAAGTAGACAGTGCCAGCCAAGTTCAGTTGTGATTAGATGTGTCAGTTGCATTGTGTTCCAAATGTTTGCCTGAAGTAACTCAGGTGTAGTGTTTGTGCCATGCTGGGTGTTTAAGGGTAAATGAAGTATGTTCCACAGTAACTGCTGTTCTCCTTCATTAAATATAATGTTTTTCTTTGGTGACAAAATTTATACATAATTATAAATCAAGACGACAGATGAATTTACATTGTTTACAAAGAACTTAATTTTGTTCATGCAAAAGTTGAGAATAAAGACTACACTAATGACTGCACCTCTACAGTGATTCTCAATAAAACAACAAAAGAAAATCTTAAAAGTTTGCAGTAGAAGAGGCATCCAAGAGCCAATACTTTCAGCATGTTCCCATTTTACATCAGACATGTCAGTCAAAGGTATTGTGGAGGTAGGTGAACTATTGGAACAGGTGGACCTAGAAGCCAATACTTGCAGTTCAGTGTCCCATGCTGACTTGGATTCTATTCCTAACCCACTGTAAAACAACCCTTCAGCTCTTCATCTGGATGTATAATTGTTTTTACAGTGAGAAGAGGGATGCTTTTGAAAAAAAGAAAATTGCTATGCTTAATTACTTAAATTTTGATTTTGGTTGCAACATTCCATTTAGTGTGGTGGATGGCAAGCATTTTAAGGATATGCTATAGAAATTGCAGGCATCCTACCACCTGCCTGAATATAAACAGCTTTCAAACATACTGCTTGATGATGCTTACAAAGAAGAACTTCAACACATGTTGATTGTAACTCATTTTTACTCATTGATAGAAAAGGGTTATCACAACAGTACACAGTGTTAGCGCAAGTACTGGAAAATCAAGAAGTTTGCTTCTGGAGGCTTTTAGTCTCTCAGGTGAATCACACACAGGAAATAAATGATGTGTTATAGTAAAGGAAGCATCTGAAATAGGAAAACCATGAGTTAACACAAACATATACTTACTGTGTCCAATAATGGGAGCAACATTGTAAAAAGAGCAAACTTCATAAACTGTCATTCTAATTGTAACTCACATACTGAAAATCTACTGTTTAAAGACTTGTTACCAACAATCATCTCATCTGCAGTAAATCAAATACTGGAAGCTTTAAAACATTCAGATCACCAGCACAGACTTTTATATAATGGTGGTTATAGAATTGGTTTAGCCTTGGACACCATCTGGTGCTCTCATCGAGATATCTGAAGAATAACATCATAGCAATGCATAAAGTGGAACCATTGTTGAATTCAATAAAATTTCAACATCAGTAAAATCACTCTTATTTAAAGAAAAACAATTGCAGTCTTAGATCTTGTCAACTCCCTTATACGTGTTAAGGTCAGAAGGTAGTGTTGCTGATCTAGCAGAATTATGGTTGGTCCTTCAGTTAGCTGATAGCCATGCTGACAAAGCTGCATCTTGTTGAGAAGCTGAGAAAACAGTCTGTAAATGGCAGCAAATCCCCTTCACTCATAATACCGGGGACAGAATCTCAAAGAAGAACTCTGTGTCCAAAGTAGAAGGATTTATATTGGAAACATTGAATGCAGAAATACTTGATGACAGTTTCAATAGTGTGGGGAAAAACCAAGAATATTTGGTGAACTTAGGGCAAGGGTTTACATCCCCAGAACCATTCTGGTTCATTGCTAAGGGGCGCCATTCAAAAGTAACACATTTGGCTAATAAATTAGTGAACATTCCAGCTTCATCTGCGCAACTGGAGAAGATATTTTCTAACTGTTCTTTGTCCTTAAAGCTAACAGAAATGCCTATCATTTGAAAGAAGAAGATGCTAATACATGTTTATTCCTCACTTAAAAGAAAGATCAAGTATGTGATTATTACTGACCAGACAAGGTGGATTGTAGCATCCTCTTAAATTATTAAATTTGGAACCATAGAATATACACACACAACACCACCAACATTATCCCACTTAACCATTGTTGTGTACAACCATTCTGTTAATTCAGGTCTTCTACATATTTCTATTTTATTGGATAAATTTTCAATGACTCAATGGGAGCCATATTAAATATACTTAAATGTTCAAAATTCATGGTCTTTTGTAGCTGCTTCTATACAATTGAATAAAGTAATCAATCTTCAAAAACAAACAATATTCCATGGATACCCAGCCATTCTGGTATCACTGGAAATGAAATTGTAGACGGTATCTCAAAGCATCCAGCATTTCTGCAACCCAAGCTTCTGCAAATAACGTATATTGCATATTTTGCAATCAACACTCATTCAGTAATTTATGTGTCAAATTATGGCCTTCTTTTGATAAATGCAAATATGCAACAGAAACCTAATGATTTAAAAACATACTTAGACATACTTAAAATTTTTTAACAAGAGCTAGAACAGCCTTATTGTCACCCAGTCATGCCTAACTGCTTCAATTTCATTGACCTAATATTTGTAGTTGGTGCAACAATTGTGAAGAAGATTTGGAATATATTGTCATAAATTGCTCTATCACAAATCTTTAAGGAACTAAACTAAAATCTGCACACTCTTCTTTGGTGTGCAGCTGCAGGAATATACTACAGAACATTGTGAGTTATATCCTTCATTTGTAAATATAAGAAATTCATAATAGAACATGTGCTATTAGCAAATAGCTGGCTACACTAAGAAGATAGATAGATTTTGCTCGTATAATAAAATTGCCTCATAATTGTTTCCATTAACTTTTTCTTTGGATGCATGGTTAATGTTATCAGACACAGCTGAAACTATTTTTTCTTACAAAGATCAATGTAGAAGGACTAGACAAAACAGACTGAGAATATTTTTTATGCATGGAATACACTAGGCCCTGTCCAGATAGGTGTGTCTTTTTCAAAGTATTCTCTGCTGAGTTGCTACACTTTGCCCAATATGTCTGTCAGTCCTAGAACATGTGCTGGAGTCTGTCTTTTCACATCTTCCTCAAACCCACCTCAGCATTCTTCATGACGGTCTCCAGAGTACCAGAACAACTCCACCTTAGCTCCTTTTTCACACAGGGAAGAAAGTCATAGAAGATTAAGTCTGGGGAGTATGGATGGGGAGCACATTCAATGTTTCTGTGGGCCAAGTGCTGGGTAAAAATGTTGCACATATGAGGGCATGCATTATCATGGTGCAGGTGCCAACCAGAAGGATGCAGTTCTGGTCATTTTCATTTGATGTGTTTAGCAAGAACATCCAAAACAGACTTGTAATACTAGCTATTCACTATCATACCAGGAGGGGCTTGATGTTGGTACATCATTCCATGGCAGTCAAAGAACAAAATGACCATCACTTTTCCTGCCAACCAAACAACCTTCACCTTCTTTAACATCGAAAAATCAGATGATTTCCATACTGAGGAGGCATGTTTACTTTCACAGTTATGATGGTAACAACAAGTCTCATCATGTGTAATGATATAATTCAGATATGCATTCCCATTCTCTTCTACCAGATGTTTAAGTTCCCTACACGCTTCCACTCGCACCATTTTGTATGTAGGCGACTGATGTAGTTTACTCATTCCCTGTGTAGAGATGCATGCATGAGTGAACTTCTGTTTTTTTCCACTAAAGCAGAGCTTATCCGCTTTCATCATGCAACATTGTTTCAAAAATGTTTCTTTACTGTGCAAGATAAAAAAGAAAGGCTTCAGTCTTTGCTGACTTGCCTCCATATATAAACAACAATGAAGCAGTGCTTTAGTTCCAAGTGTGTTGCAAAGTAACAATAAAATTAAGAATAGCTTGCCTTTCAGGCTTCCTTTTTTCTTTTCTGTTTTATCTCTCACCACAAATAAATTGAATTAGGAGTTTTAGTGAAGCCTAAAGTGTTTTCTAATATTTACACCAAACATTTAGCTCATAAGAAATCACTGTGTATTTTTGCTTGCGTTTTGGTAGATGTTTACTTCCACACCAGTTGGTGAGGAGTATGAGTTATAGGTTATAAGATGTTATGATTCATGTCACATTTTCAGAGATAAATACTTGGGGAGGATAGCAGGGAAATTAGGTGTAATGGCTTAATTATATAGAGATATCTGAGGAAAAAACAAATCACAAGAATGTAAAAAACTTGTAATGGATGAAAGTTGTAGGAATATATAGCACAGGCAATTTCTACACAATGCAGTGATAATAATTAACTAAAAAATAAGGGAAATTCTTACTATTACCATGCAAATGCAATGTTTACTATTACAGAAACAGGATAGCTCATCAAAAGTCAGGTTCAAACCCAGTGGTGGGTGATGGATTTTTTCTGGCATAAAAATCTTTAGCATGGCTTCCTTCAGAAGGGAAGTAAAGCCGGTGGTCCCGAGTTATAGATTTACAGCATGTAAAACAACCTCAAGCCTGATAAAGACGCCTCTGAGCAAAATTACCAGTCTTGCATGCCCAATATAGAATGGTGCATTAAGGGCCATGACAGTTAAAGAGCATTCATAAATAAAACTAAACTTTTTATCAAAAGTCAGGTTAAGAGGCTACTTTATTTCTTGCAGAATATAGGTAAGCCTATTACATATGTTTCACAGTTTGACATATGAATTAACACATTTTATTTTGTTAACTACCTCCTGTGGCATTCTTGATTCCTTTCAGCTTAAAAATTGAGAAATACTAAAATTGCATCAATTTTTCAACCAGAAGTGGTAGTATTCCTAGCACTAACAACAGGGTCTTGGCTCTTGGTATCCTTAACAATATTTTCCTTCTGCTCAGCAAGAGATTACTGTTATATTATAGAATAGAATAATGTAACAACTGGTTAGCAGCTTTAAAAGTAGTTAATCTTTAACAAGAAGTTACAGAATGGCCCTGAATTATCTCCACATGCATTACCAAATATGGTTTTATCCCCTGAAAAAGTTACAGTGAGAAAGACAAAGTCTGCAAATCTCCTGGTTCATCTGACAGTAATTAGAAGCCTTACTTCAGCAAAACATTCTCTATAGGCAGAGCTTAACTGGATAGCAAGCAAGCTCTTCAAGAAATAAAAGTTTTCTATCCACCTCAATGACAATAATTATTAAATATTCCCAAATAAGTATACACCAAGCTGTAAATTGACAATATAATGTCTAGGTAACATATAAGAAAGACTATGAAAATTGTAAAACACATTTTAAGAAATACAGACTTTTGCTAGAAATCACCCGGCTTTTTATACAGTTCCTGGGTCTTTTATATAATACTTTGCTTTGCTGGTAACTTACATACAAATGAGGATTTTATATTAAAAGTGCTGTTCTTGCAAGAGATTATAACTTGCATTTATATTTTGAGAATTCATTTTGCTTTTATTTCTGTTCAAGTCCTTCATCTGATAACAAAATGTACAAATAAAGCAAGTACTAACAAGTCTAATTCTGCAAACATCACTAGGGTATTTATACTAAAGACGATGCAGTCACAAAATTGTACAATTTGTTTTCCTGACTGTTGGCTAAACAGATTAATTTGCAATTGTCACAGTTGTGTTCAGATTATTCACAGAGAGTCTGTTAGAATTTCCATGAAGAAATCTTTATTTATACAGCGAAATGGATAAACACTCATTTTTTGACTTTCTTGATGTAATTCTGTTGTTCTTTTATATGAGGCTATTCATAAACTAAATTCCATTTATTTTTTTAAAAAATGTGAATGAAGTTACAGAATTTGTTTTATAGTACTTTGAAAGTACATGCTCTAAATTATTTTTCTACATAGCTTCCAGCTACATTGAGATACTTATCATACCATTTGACAAGCTTTGAAATTCTGCAATCATACAATTCTGCCACCTGTGACAGAAGCCAACCTATGACACTGTTTTTCAACTCTTCATCACCACTAAAGCACTTCAAGACAAGCTACTTCCTCAACATGCCACGCCATTTGTTTTGAATGACTGTTCTCAAGTTTGTTAGTGTGTTACAATATCTTTCAGCATTCATTGTGGCATTTCTCTCCAAGAACTCCATTAGCAAAATTCTTCTTCTGTTCCAGGAGACATTGCCATGAGTTTTCTGCTGGAAAGTGTTTGATGACACTTTGTGAGCTTTTTTGGTGACCCAGTATGGCCCCACTACATTGATTGAAGTTTTGTTTGACGAAGAGTTGAAAACTAGCATTGTAGGTTATCTTCAGTCACAGGCAGCAGAATTCTACAATTGCGGAGTTTCAAAACTCATCAAACGCTATGACAAGCATCTCAATGTGGCTGGAAACTGTGTGGAAAAATAAATTAGAGTGTGTACTTTCAAAGTGTTGTAAAATAACTTCTGTAATTTCATTTACATTTTTTTTTTAAAAAAATAAATGAATGTTACTTATGAATAGCCCTCGTATAACCTGTGCACATAATACACAACTATTAGCGATTAAATCCTGACTACATTATGAAAGATTGGCTTTCAATTTGCCATATTGCACTTACACGTTTTTCATGTCTGACGTGTTGTCATCTGATAACCTTGTTTGCTGTGGTTGTTACTGTACTGAAGATATACCTTCCCAAAGAGTGTGTGCATACACTTTAGTACACAATGGCAAGATTGTATTATCTTGTGTGTGTTTCAGAGTCTGAAGTCAGAATGACTTCAAAATATAGGTATGTTAGAAAACCCTATAGGTAGCGCATCTTTGCTCTGATGTGCTCTCAGAAGAGAATATTCTCCCATCACTGATTAACCCCAGGTAGATCTAAGTAAGCCAGTATTCTGGCAAAACTCAAGAACTTCTGCCCCAAGAGGCAGAATTTATCAGCACTTTCAACGGTACTGAAGAAGAAAATCTCCATCCCTGGGAAATGAGGATGTAGCAGAAACAATTGCGTCTCCAGCAGAAACATTGCCTTTTCTGAAAGCTAAACAAAAAATAAAGAAGGAGCAAATAACCAAACAATTAGAGATAATGGAAGCAAATAAAAATAGAAAGTAATCAATAAAAATAGAAAGTAATCATCTACAGGTACCAAGAGAAAATGACCCTATAATAGTGGAGAGGTATCTGTTGCAGAAAGAAGCCTGCATCAGAAGAAGCAGAAGACAAGTTGATTATTTTCTGTCCAGGATGTAATGAGAAGTATTAGGAACCAATTGTAGAGGACTGGACTCATTGAATTAAGTGTGAAGGATGTGGCATGAACAATGCTCTTAATTTGAGGGTGGCATTAGGTTCTTGGGTTCATTTGTGATGTTTGCTAAATGCATTCCCTTTGGTCATGTTTTGCACACATTCAGGCACCTGTGAACAAGAAAGTGCACATTTCTTATTTCTTGTCATTCTAAGAAGTCTAGTGAAAGTATTGCCTTTCTGCTGCTATTGTTTTGTAAACATTCATTTTTCTATTGAAAATAGTCCATATATTTAAGGGTGTTTCTTAACTAAGTACTCTTTGGAAATCTTACCCTATTAAGTTACTAACTTTAAGATTCATCTATTCTGCTTTAAAAATAATTCAACAGTGGGCATATTTCATGAATTCATGTTCACATCATCCGCATTTTGTTTCTTTACTCTTTAACAATTTACATAGTTATGCATGAAACATGTTAACTGTTTAATTATTTTTATAAATATAACCTAAGCTTATAAGTTACTCATCTATAATAAATTATATATTCATATGACAATCTTTTGTCAAAAAGTCTATATGCCTCTATTCTATGCATTTTAAGAAAATTTTAGAATGTCTTATTTTTTACTTGAAGAAGAAAAGGAATAATAACAATAATGACAATACTAACAATAATAATATTAGTTGTAATAATTTTTAACATGTTTTAATGTCATTCTAGTTATCAGTATGGCCCTGATACATATTTGCTGCAGCTCAGGGATGTGGACTTTCCTGTAAGGTTACGAGAATATGTCAAAGTAGCTAAACATCGAGGACCACGAGTTGGATATGAAAACATTGACTGGAGGGTGAGTCTCTCATAATTCTTCTAGCACTCTTTTTCAGGGGGATTAATATAGACATGCATACTGTCAAGCTTTGTCCAACTATATGACACATATGATCAACAAATGTGTGTAACAAAAGCATGTCTTTTTAAAGTTTTTTTCCAGTCATTTTTAAACAAAATTAAATTGTATTCCACACAAAAATTTGATGTTGAGATTTCAGAAGCACATGTTTTGGAGCCCCTTGAATCAAAAACAAGATATTAGAAAAAAGCCCCTCTGTGTGTGCATGCATGCATGCATGTGTATGCTTAAATGTCTGATGAATATCAAACTTGATATCAGTATCTTCCAAAGATGCAAGAAGAGGATTTTTGGGAAATTCCTTCTGCCCCAAATTAACTTCTACATGGAAAATGCTTGAAATTTTTTGGATTTTCTCAAAAACGGCTCTTAAGGATTCTGAAACAAATTACGTATATTTAAACAATTTTCATGACAAATGCATATCCTTAATTTTCTAGGAATAGCCTATTCATTTGGAAACAATTTGGTATTATTTTGTATAATTGATAAACCCTAAGAAATAGACAAAATATTGTCATCCTCTGTAGTCTAGGTGTACCATGTTAGTCTCTAGTTCCCAAGGTTACGGGTTCATACCGAGCATAAAAATCCTTAGCATGGTTTTCTTCAGAAGGGAGGTAAAGTCGGTGGTACCATGATTTATGGCATGTAAAAGAATTTCAAGCCTGATAAAGAGGTCTCTGTGCACAATTTTCAGCCTTTCACATCCACTATAGAATGAGACACTAAGAACCATAGTCATTAAAGAGCGTCCATAAATAAAAACTAAATTTTTTGTAGACCAAATATATGCACAAAAATGAAGACCTCCTTAAAATACATTATTTTTTTTCCAAATAACACATATTAAAGTGTGTATAAATCTACCTTTCTACATTTTTTTCTATATATATATATATATATATATATATATATATATATATATATATATCAGGACTTTCATGATATCTGTTATTATTTTTTTTTGAAATTTTCAATACTTTTGTTATTTCTTTAGTGCTATCACTTGTTTCTCATAATGTCATGAAAGAGCATTACAGCAGCCTGCTTTTAAAGATCTGATTTTAATTCAGTTTCCAATATCCCCCTGGTACTTACAATCAATTGCAGGTATGGGATTGGTGCTCCTGGGGTCCCAAACCACACTTTTGATTGCGTTCCTCTAAGGGATAAGAGGGCTTATGCCAAACGCCCAGTCAACTTTGGTCCACAAGTGGTTTGAGTTACCTCCCTGAACACAGTCTGATGGATACTGCTGTGCGGGATGGAGGAGGGAAGTTGCAAAGGGTGACTGGGTAATGCATAACTCCTAGCCCCTGAGTATCATGTAGGATTGTGTTTGTATCCGCTGATAAAGGTCAGTCCCGGGGAGGGGCATTACATGAGCTGTTACACTCCTGAAGGTGATTGGGTCCCTCTTTCTATAAATTGGGAGATGAGCAAGGTCCAGGCTAGGACTCTCACCTAAGCTATGGTAGTGCCCAGGATGTGAGCATGGCATTGGAGAAATTTGCAGTAGTGTAGGAATTTATCACCATGGTAAATAAAACCTCAAACAAAACACTTCAAGTTAATGGAAAAGAAGTAGTCAAGTCTTGTGGTCCTCACTACTTAGTAATTAATGCAATGCCAAAGGAAAGAAATTTACATTGGTGAACCCATTTACAATTCAAAAGGGTCTCGATAAAATTACTAGTCCTGTTAAGTCGTGCATTAGAAGTCGCAATGGCATGCTACTGGTTAAAGCTCATTCAGCATACCAGGCAGTTAAAATATTCAGAGCAAACATGTTAGCCAGCTATCCTGTACAATTTGAGATGCACAGGACCTTGGAACTCCTCCCGCCATCATTGGGACTTTCATGTGGCTGTCGGAGCTTTACCAACAAACTCAGTTGGAGTCTTTATGACGAATTGGTAGAACCTCATCTGCATATCGGCCTGATGTTCTCTTAGGAAACTATTGTTGTGGCCTTACATCCAACATTTGCTATTTTTTCAACATCGCAGTGGATGAACATTATGAGAATAGCTCCAGTAATTCAAGACTTGCAGGTGTTCGTTTCCGGGATGTTGCATGTAACGAAGGGGGATACATCCTCTCCCACTTAGAAAACATGCTAGGCATTTCAATGTCATGTTTTCTAAAAAGTTCCCAGAAACAAACATCTGGAGGTCTTAGATTAATGGAGTTGTTCCTATAACGTAAAACCCATGTTTGATTTTCTTGGTGTGCAACCATCTGGTGGTTCATAGCTTCTTTCCAGTTGTCTGCATCTTTGCATGTTTCTGATTCATGAAATTCAATGAAGTCATTGCATAGTTTTGAAATTTCCTTGGTGCCTTCAGTGCTGAAGAATCATGCAACTTGGTTTCTCATTCATTTGTAATATTGTTTTTGCTTATCATTTTCAGTTTCATTCAGCAATTCTTCTTCATTGCCACAAAGCTGCTTTTCGTCTTCTTCTTCTTGAATTTCAAGCTTGAACTTACCTTCATATTCCTGTAAATCTGTAGGTTGTTTAGGAAGCTTAAAATTTAGAGGACAATTCAAAGCTCTCCATATTACTTTTCTTTGAAAATAATATTACGTGATCTGATTTACTTATTATTTTCTTCACACCAGATTAATAACCTTCATCATTGTCATGGGCAATCAGAATACCTTTTGCTGCTTTTCTATCCATTTTCTTCCTTGGCTGTTTTGGAACCAGAACATAGCATGTAGAATCTATTATTTGTAGGTGCTTCAAACCAGACTTCATTTTGTATCACAATTCAAATGGGAAAATTCCAGGTGTACCAGAAGGTTCTGTGCAGTTTAAGGTATATGATGCTGTATTTGTCATTTCTACCCAAAATCACTGAGGAATACTTCCATGCACTGGCATTGTAGCTCTAGCAATTTCAGCAATAGTTTAATTTCCTCTCTCACTACAATCATTCTGCTGGGGAGTATATAGCATAGTAAAGCAGCGAATTATACCTTCCTCCTCAAGAATCACTTTTGCTTGTTTCTTGTCAAATTCTCCTCCATTATCACTAAAAGTCTGCATAACTGTGTATCCAGCAGTGTTTGCTTCAGCTATAAACTGATTTAGATTATTAACAACTTCTGACTTTTCTTTAATAAAATACACAGTGCAAAATATATAGAAACTATGTTTGAAAAGTACAAAATAGCAATAACCAATACAGACGTCTGGAATGGGTATAAACATCTGTGTGAATTCTGCTTTCCCAGTTGCAATGCTCTCTTCCTAGTGCTGAAAGAAAGTTGGTGACCCTTGCCATATATGCATTCTTCACGCAGCTTCACATCCATCTCAACATCAATATTCAGGCCTTCTTTCATTAATGTTTTCATATGTCCTTTGTTTTGATGTCCAAATTTCTAATCATACAACTGAAGTAAATTTCCTCTACAGACTACATTCACTTCAGCAGGTAAGGAGGGTTTGATTCCTCTCATAGACAACTCGAATAAGCCTCTGAAATGTTCACAAGTGGCCACCAATTTTATATCTTCACCAATTTTGAACTTGCATTCTTCTGGTGTAGGCATGAGAGTACTTTTAGGATTTTATTCTGGGCTGCAAGAATTGAAAATAAGTTCTTTTGAATTTTTAGTACATACCACACATCTCCCAAGGAATATATGAGCCATTTGTTTGTCTACTGCTGCTTTAACATCTATAGTATCTTTGCCAATTGTTTCAATTGTGTCTCCATTTGCCAAAGTAACTGTATGCTTAGTGTAACAGGATTAAAATCTGTTTAAAAATTCACATTGATTTGTAATATGACTAGTCTCTCCATTATCCACGTGCCATCTGGTGTTATGCTCGGATATCATTGTAATGGTGTAATAGTAAAATGAACCATGTGTGTTACATTTGTATTTCAAAAACCAGACGTTTCTGTTGTATCAGTCTTCTGAGGTTTCAGTGCTCTTCCAACAGCTATCCATTTCTGACATTTGTACGGTTTGGTTTATTACAGTAGTTGCAGATATTTTGTATGCTGCTTTCTTTAAGCGTTTTTCTCTTGATGTATCTATTGCAACTACTTCTTTATGTGGAGATTCAGCTCCTCTATTTGCCAGTGCTTTTTCATAAGCACAAAGTTGATTTGTCAGATTATCAACTGCTCTGTCATTTTTAGATATCAACATACAATTAGATTTACCCTCCAGGGGCCTACTACAGTAGGTACGGGATTGGCAGTCTCAGGGTCCTGAGCCACACTCTCGATTGGGTTCCTCTAACACGTGAGAGGGCTTATGTCAAACGTCCAATCAACTGTGGTCCACAAGTGTGTTTGACCAAATACTAGTTACCTCCCTGAACACAGTCTGATGGATACCGCTGCGGGGGCCGGAGGAAGGGGGTCGCAAGGAGTGACTGGGTAATGCATAACGCCCAACCCCTAAGTATCATGTAGGACTGTGTTTCAAATCCGCTGATAAAGGTCAGTCCCAGGGAGGGGCCATTATCTGAGCTGTTACACTCCTGAAGGTGATTGGGTTCTTCTATCTATAAATTGGTAAGTGAGACCCTTAGGTGAGCAAAGTCCAGGCCAGGACTCTCACCTAAGCTGGGGTGATGCCCAGGATGTGAGCATGCCATCAGAAACATTTGTAATGGTGAAGGATTCGGGCACTATGGATACTAAAAAATAAAAATAATAAACAACATCAAAGTCATTGTAAAAGAGTAGCCGAATCGTGTGGTCCTCACTCTTTAGTTATCAGCAGAACTTAGGAAGGAAGGTAGTTCAGTCCGGTAAGTCAATTTATTATTCACAAGGGCCTGGATAAAATTGCTGGTGCAGTAAAATCCTGTATCAGAACTCGTAATGGCACACTCCTGGTTGAAGCACATTCAGCATCCCAGGCAGCTGTTTTAGAAAAAGAAAAACATGTTAGCTAGCTACCCCATATGAGTTGAGATGCAGAAGACCTTGAAATTCTCGCTCAGTGTTCTAAACACCCGTGCATTGGACGGTATGTCTAATGAGGAGATTCAAGAAAATCTTGAAGTTCAAGGTGTGACATCTGTATATCGGGTTCAGTGGAGAGCAAGAGGCGAATTTGTGCCCACTCTACCCTATTTCTTACCTTTGATCGGATAAACCTCCCTCAAAGGATTGAGGGAGGATATGAAGCCATTGAAGATAGGCCATATATACCCAACCCATTTAGATGTTATAAATGTCAGCGCTTTGGTCACACAAGTGATTTCTGTAATGCTGAGGGCACGTGCGTTAACTGTTGAGAATTCGCACACGAGGGAGCGTGTACATGCGCTTCAACATGCGCTATCTGCAATGGTGAACGTCCATCTAGTTCCTGAGAATGCCCTTGTTTTACAGAGGAAAGGGCGACCCAAGAGATCCGGGTTACGGAGGTTTCCTTCTTGGAAGCCCAGAAAATCCTGCGCATCCGCCTCCCGAAGTCCTTTACCTATAGCTCAGTTGTAGCTAAATCGATACCGAATTGGGAAATTGCAAGTCAAACCAGGATATAAGCGGGGCCACAGTTTCAGAAAGGATTCTCGCAGCCAGTTCGCTTCCAAAGCCCACGAAGTCAACATCCACATATGCAAAAATACGTGCCAAGCCTGTTACTGACATCTCTTTAGTAAGGTCAACATCAAGACCATCGACCTCAAACAATAAGACTGGCAAGCCCGTAACTTATAATGCACCACAGATAAACTTCAAGGCCAGCTATAACCGAACTGACTTCTGGAAAAAAAATGCAAAGTATGTATCCGAACATCCAAAGAAAAGAAAAGTCCACGAACATCTCCACGGAGATCCTCTTCTGAGGAACCTTCTGGGAAGGACTCGGATCGACGATCTACATCTTCGCCAATCTCCACTTCCAATCGGTTCGAGGTTCTCGAACCGAAGGTTTCAATTGCAAAGCGGTCCTGTCCCTTGGAGAAGATGGAGCAGGAGATTTCTGACCCCACTGCCAGAACGACAGTGAAAAAGAGGCACGATCCCTTCCTCCGCTAAAGGTGCTGGCCCGTCACCGAAAAAGGGCAAATTGATTCGACCACCGTCGTCCTCGAAGTAGTAGACTCTTAGGATTGAGAACTTATCCCACTATGAATACTATGGCTGTCCTTCAATGGAACATACGTGGAATTAGAACACATCGACCAGAGCTTGAACTTTTACTCAACGAGTATAATGTTTGGTCGTATGCTTGCAAGAGTTTAAGCTCCGTCCGCAAGATAGCTTTCAAATCAAGCGGTATACTCCAGTACGGTATAATCTTACACCCAAAGAGGGTATTCTGCGCACTATGATGCTCATCAGAGAGGATATATTTGAAATCTGTTACCATACAGTCTGACATCCAGTCAGTGGCTATAAGGATTAAACTGTCATCACTCCAATTTACCATTTGTAACATTTATTTGCCTCTATCCGATAACCTCTCGCTCATGCATTTAGAAGATCTAGTCTCACAGTTACGAACGCCTATTCTGTTGGCGGGAGGAGACGTTGATGCCCATCAGCTCTTTAGGACTCACCTCGGGCTTGTGCGAGAGGTAAATTAATTGCCGTATTTTTGACAATTATAACTTAGCTCTTCTGAATACCGGAGAGCCTACATTTCTCTCAGACTCCTTCAACACTTTTTCACACCTTGATATAGCAGTTTGCTCACCATAGTTAACAGTTACCTAGCAATGGATTTTTCATCTCTGATTCACTCTAGTGACCACTTTCCATGTCTTATTAGTCTCTTAACACAAAATATATGCTTCACACGTTTGCCTAGATGGGGTTTGGATCAAGCCAACTGGAACCTTTACTCCCAGTTGTCTGTGTTTAATTACAAAGAGCATGACTGTGTGGATATTTTGGTCGAAAACATCTCACAGAGACAATCTTTTGTTCTGCTTATCAATCTATTCCTCGATCGACTGCCTAGCCCTGCCTAGTGATGGAATGTATGGTCAATGGACGGTTGGTATGGTGGTTGGAAACTCGCAACTGCTGACCAACAAACAGTGTGGTTTTCGAAGACGCCGTTCAACAATGGACCACCTTATTTCATTATCGACACAGATCATGAACGGATTCATGAAGAATTGTCAAACAGTTCCGATATTTTTTGACCTCGTGAAAGCTTATGATACGTGTTGGCGAGCAAGGACACTACGTTCCCTACACGCCTGGAACATACGTGGACGCTTATCATTGTTCATTCGGGAGTTAATGAAGAACAGCGTTTTCGGGGTAAGGGTCAGCTTGGTTTTTTCGAACCTTTTTTTTCTCGGGAGAACGGAGTACCTCAGGAATCGGTATTAAGTGTCAACTGTTTGCTATAGCAAGTAATTCTATCTCTAAATGTGTTCCTCCAGGAGTATTGTCATGCTTATTCCTAGACGAATTTGCCAAGTATTGTAGTTCTCAGCGTATGCTGTTTGTGGAACGCGTACGCAGCAATGTTTTGATAATCTTCAAGAATGGAGTTCTAAAAGCGGCTTTCGTTTCTTAACTGAGAAGTCAATCTGCGTGAACTTGTGGCGCCGTAGGAGACAATTACCACCTTCGCTCCAATTCGATCCAGATTTACTACCATTCGCAGATTTGGCGAGATTCCTGGGGTTGAACTTTGATAGTAAACTTAGCTGGCCATCGCATATAGCACAGTCGAAAGCGTGATGCGACGGTTCTCTGAATATCTTGCGGGTATTACATGGCAATTCTTGGGGAGCGGATCGTACAGTTTTGCCTCGAATGTATCGCGCATTGGTCCGATCAAAAATAGACTATGGGTGTGCTGTTTATTCCTTAGCAGGATCAACTGTGCTGAGGAGATTAAACACAGTCCATAATCGGGCGATTCAAGTGGTTATTGGTGTTTTTTTCACTAGCCTGGTTATGAGTGTTTACGCCGACTCGACAGAACCTCCTCTGAGATATCAGCGTGATGTCATCTTAGGAAATTAATACTGTGCACCTAAATGTATGCCAATACATCCAACGTTCGCGTCTTTTTTTCACACTGCGCTGGACAAACGTTATAGGAATAGCTCCATTAATCCAAGGCCTGCAGGTTTTCGTTTCCGGGAGCTTCTTAGAAAGCACAACATTGAAATGCTTAGCACGTTTGCTAAGGGGGAGGGGTTGTCCTACCCCTAAGTTACGTGCGATATCTCACGTAGATCTTGGGATGGCGGTACACCGGAAGTCTACATGTACGTTTATTATCCGCACCTGCTTTTTACAGTTTATTTACGGTTACAATGACCGAATTTTGATCTACACTAATGGATCTAAGTGTACCAACGGTGTTGGATGTGCGTATGTTCATGCAAACGAACCCTATACATTCGGTTTTTATGAAAGCACATCCATTTATAGTGCAGAGCTGTATGCCATATACCGAGCGATTTTGGGTGTGCACCGTCGAAAATTGGGAGACTGTCTCATTTTGATCTCCATACCGAGATTCCACCGTAAATATATGTTTTGAGGCCCCTGAATCCAAAGAAGCATTTTTGGAAACATGTCCATGTGTGTGTGTGTGTCTGTCTGTGTGTCTGTGAACAGCATAACTCAGAAACGAACAGTCAGATAAACACCAAACTTGGTATTTGGGTTCAGTATCTTCCAGAGATGGGACACAAAGGTTTTCAAGAAAATCCCCCACCCCAGATTACCCTTTACATGGAACATTTTTCGAAAATTTTAATTTTCTCAAAAATGGCTCTAACGATTTTGATTAAAATATCATATGTTTAAGATATTTTTATGACAAATGAAATGTATATCTCAAGTTTTCTGGGAATGTCTCCAAAAATATTCTTCATTGTGAACGACTTTTGCATAACTGGTAAACCATAAGAGATAGACAAAATTTTACTACACAAAAAATGTAGGTCACGTTAAAATACAGAATTTATGTCATATACATTTTTTTTGTTGAGTGAACCATTTTCGAGATATTGCTTATTATTCCCTTAAATTTTCCAATAATTATACTTTTTCTCAAATGCGAATTCATTATTAATTTTTTTTTTTGCCCTGGTAATGCAAAGAGAATGGAATACTCCACATAGCAACCAGCTCTTAAAATATTTGACTATTACTTAAAGTCTACCAATTCCCTTTGTACCTACAAGAAAATTAGCAATAAGATTAACATCTCAATATCTCGATTAACATGAAGCATATGGAGAATAAGCGTTTGTAAAAATAGTTTGTACAAGAGTAGAAAAAGTCATATGAGTGTAACACATCAGATTTTTTACGGTATACTTAAATATTTTGGTTTGTAACTTTTCACTTTTATATTGTACATCTTTGATTTTCGGTTGTGCCTTCTAATGCAGAAAAAAATAATTCTTTTTATTGTAATAGATCTTGATTTAGTATGCACCTTACATTTGGAAATATATACAATATAGTATTATTATTTGTATTAATACATTTTGTCCAGCTTATACAAGTATTATGGAAGAAAATAGTGCAACTGCTGGTGTCAGATTTTCTAGAGTAGATGAAGATGAAAGCTTTTGGATGATTCGGTGATAGTAGATGCAACGACACCTGCTGAAGCTAAGAACCAAATGTTGAGTTCTTTGTAAGGAGAAGTACAGTAAAAAGGAAATACCAGGATTCTTATTTAGAGATTGTGTTTGTTAAGACCAGTGACAACAAACTGCAGTGCTTTATTTGTGGCAAAACATTACCAAATATTGCAATGCTCCCAACAAAAGTTATCTATATTTTGAGGGACTCCATCCAGAATACAAGGGTAAACCAATTAATCTGTTCAGAAAGAAAGGCAGTGAGCTTGCAGAAGCCCAGATAATTATATCATACAGAAAAAATAAATGAAAAAGCTTTGATGTCATCATACTTAGTAAGCTAGCAAGTTGCTCATGCTGGTGAAGCCCATACCATCACTAAAAATCTTATTAAGATTAGGCTTTATATAAGTTGGATGGAAAAGTCACAAAATAACACATAATTCCTATGTAAAATAACAGCATTTCACAGTGCATTAGGGACTTAGCAAATGATATGAAAGTGACTTTGCTTTAATGAATAAAATTCACTAAATTTTTGCTTTAAATGGATGAATCAACAGATTTAGCTTGGTTGGCAATTTTAATAGTTTTTGTGTAACACCCATACTTGGGAAATCATACTCTGCAAATTGCTACCAACTGCCACAACTAGCACTATTTAAATTAATAGGTTATTTTTCACTGTAAATGGCATCCCATGGAATACTTGCGCTGATGTGTGCACTGATTTCAAGACTTTGACATGACTAGATGAACATCTGATATTATCTGAAAAATTAAACTAAAAGCAAAGAAGTTCTCCACTGCCAAGTCTTTGCTCTGAAGAAGTTTCTCTTTCTTGTCTAAATGGAATTCTGGATGAAAGCGTGACTTCTTCACATAGAAGAAGGCAAAACATTTGACTCAGCTCTTTGAAATGAGGGCTAAAGTCAGAATCTTCCTGAATGACAATGATTCATTTTGGGAGACAGATTGTGTAATGAATGCTGGCTAATAAAATTCCCATATTTGGATGATTTTTTCATAAAGTTAATAATTTACACCTCTCACATCAAGGGAAAGCAATAATAGTGTTTGATGCCAGCAATAAAGTGCAAGGGTTCAAAAAGAAAATCAAGTTTTGAGCAGGATTGGTGAACATTTGCAATCTTGACAGCTTCCGTGTGGTAAAAGAATATATAGAGCTAAATTTGGACATACCTGAGGATATCTTAAGTGAGGTTTAAATTCAACCACTAAGTTTGCTTCATAGTTTTAACAGTCCCAATCAGTATTTTGGTTTTGAAACATTAAAAATGGTTTTATGTTGTTACCACATCTATGTGGATATATTATGGATTTGTGATAATTGCTATTAGTTCTTTTTAAAATATATTGCCTTAATATAGCTATTTTTGTTTTGTCTTTTGTTTGTTTTGTAATGTAATTATTGAAATTAGAGTTGACAATTTTTTTTGTAATGAACTAATACGCATATTTTGCATGTCTAAAGTTACAAATTCAGGATGTTTACCTTCCATCCTCAATGGTTATATAAGTGCTAGTTGAAAGTTAGTGCTCTGTGATGAACTTTTTTATAAAGAAGTGCTCCAAGGTCTAAAAAGTTTGAGAACCAGTTATATAAAAATTATAGACTAGTCTCATTACAGAGCCATGTTCTAAAATCATGGAAAGAATGGTTTCAAAAAAGTTTTACCACTCCTAGAATCACATAAACTTATATTCCTATACCACACAGGATCCAGGAAATATTTACTAATGAACAAATTATCCACTTATGTCAAGATATTAGAGATGCTATGAATAGAAAAGCAAACACATTGAGAATATTTATAGATTTTTAAGTCAGCCTACAACTCAATATGGAGATGTAAATTAATAGAAAAATGATGAAATTTTGAGATTAAAAACAATGTGCTGAGATGGATATCTAAATTTGTAACACAACAGATTCTCTGCATTATTATGGTGCAACTTCAAATACAAACAGACACATACAGACCTTCCACAGGGTGCAGTTTTGAGTACAACACCGTTCAATATATACACAAATAACCTATTTAAAATCATAGAAAACTCAGGTATGAAAGTTGCAGGCTTTGCTGATGACATAGTTATTTGGTTCTCCAAAAAATTAAACAAGTAAGGAAATAAATTAGCATTAATATAAAATATAACAATGCTGAATTACAAAAATCAAATGAAACCTAATATTTAGAAACTATATTTGACAATAAACTCACTTGCTATAAAGATATACAGCATATAACACAAAAGATAACTAAAAGATTCAAGATATTAAGGAGGTTTTAAGGTATGAAGTGGGAAAATTCTAGGAAAACATTAAATGCAATGTATAATATTTACATAAAAACTAATAATAAAATACTGTGGTGAAATATTAATAACACAAACAAATAAAACTAGAAGATGTTCAAACTGAAGCATGGATATTAATAAGAAGTTCAGTCAAATTTGCACCAATCAATGCAATGTAAGCTTTAACTCATAACAGACCAACTATAACAGATCTGCAACAGCAAGCAGCATTTCACTATGAGCAAATTATAAGATTACCTAATACAAAACACATGTGAAAGATATACTGAATCACCAAATAATCCCAAAACCCAAATTATATTTATACAAAAAGTAAAAGAAATTTAGAGAAGCTAAATAAACCACACCAAAAAGAAAAATTGCAAATAAATGTTAGGCATTGAGAGTATAGTAATGAAATAAGTGCAGCCTATTATTACCATCAGAAGACTTCACAAAATATAAATATGTATGCATGTGCACATGTGCATGTGCATGCATGTGTGGTTCAGAAGTAGCAAAATTTCTAGCCTTAGGAACAATCCACCATAATTATAAAGAAGATTAATATACATATTAATTCAATACAACATAAAAGTAAAAACTGAAAATAAAACCAAAGTAATGAGTATATTAACGAGTTTCCAGGAGTTTGTTAATGCTGTAGAAACAGTGATGAAGCAAGTATGCCACAGCTACCTTTTCTAACACTGAAATGTTGCATTTGGTTCTTTTAGCTATTGACCAATTATTGAAAAATGCTGTTCCCAAGTTTATTACTCTCTTATGATGAGCATTTGTAATGCTTTTCTGCACATGAATGCCTGTTCTCTGCCTTATGTTGTGGTTATTGATGCGGTAATTTGTATCACAAATTACCTAAATGTAGATAATGAATGTAATATGAATATGCATTTTTATGTGACATTGATTTCAGATGTTTATTAATTGTAATTAATATTGGGAAATAAGTTTATACGGCTTTACTGAAACTGTCAATAATAGCGCAATAATGCAGCGAGGGGGTGAGCTGTTTATCATTACTGGGAACAAGGAAGTTACGTAATGTTGGCGCGTTTTCAGTAGAACCTTCTGGAATGTTTCCCTAAAAGCAATATGTATTCGTGGTTTTCATTGGATATTAAAATAGACGCTAATGTTGGCGCGTTTTATTAGCCAATAGCAGTTCATTTATAATCTTTAGGCATATCGGGGAGTGGGAGTATATAAAGCCAAGTCCGAGGTAGATCGCCCCCAGTTCATCAAAATTCCTAGCACATTACACGTCGTCTTAAGTTCTTCAGTTCGTCAAAATATTTGTATGAGATACGTCGGCCATAAATTCACCAGTTACGGAAATCTAAAGTATTACAATGTTAATTATACATAAAGTTGAAGTACGTGAATTAAAAGTGATCAGTAAGAAGTACTATAACAGTTTCAGTTTGGCGAGTATCTAAATCAATATGTAAAAGTGATAGTGAACGTGTTCGACAATAAAAATTATAAAAACAAATTTCTTCATTAAGTGTAATTTTTGGATAAAAGATTCCTTTCCGCTTCACAACCTGTATAGAGATACATGTTCGACCCAAACAGCTAGCCGGAGGATATTTGAAATGAAATCAAACGAACACTAACAGTGACGCAAATTGCTAACGCCAGATGGAGCTATAAACCAAACAATGAATGACGTCATAAAATGGCTTCCACTCACATGAAGTAAACACAATATAAAATCTCCAAGTTCTAATAACTTACGTAAAACATATTACGTAATCACAATTTGCTCTCGCATTATGAATTATGTCATTAAAAGTAAAATAACACTTCCATTGTTTAATTTTGTCATCCTCCTTGGACTAGTTGTATCGTGCTAGATTCTGGTTCCCGAGGTCGCGGGTTCAAATCCAGTGGAAGGTGATGGATCTTTTAGGGTGTAAAAATTCTTAGCATGGCTTCCTTTGGAAGGGAAGTAAAGCTGGTGGTCCTGTGTCATAGATTTATGGCACATAAAAGAACCTCAAGCCTGATAAGGGGCCTCTGAGCAAAATTTCCAGTGTTTCATGCCCAATATATAATGGGATATAATGGGATATAATGGGTTCTTACTATAGTAGTTAACCAGCGTCCATAAATAAAACTAAATTCAATTTTTCCATTGTTTAATTTTAATTATTAAATAATACAATTTAAAACTTCAAATATAAAAATACAAGGAAGAGGTAAATAACTACTGATCTGCATTAGGATCTTGGGTTAGCACCTTCAAATATCCTTAGCATTCCTTTTCATATTATCAATATTAAGTTGCAGTAACGTGAGTTGCCCCATAGACTTATACCATATATTGGATGTAAACTACAATTTCTGACTGTATGTGCTAGTTATCTAAAGTTATAATATATTGTACTCATCTTTTTATTCAATTGATCAATCTGTGTGTTCCATTGTAAGTAGTAGAGGAAGTAAAAAAATTGAATGTGTTACATTCACATAACTTTCGCTTCTTACTCATCTACAAATTATTTTTGCTTTCAAGAAATACATTTTGAGGCCTCTTGAATCCAAAAGAAGCATTTTTAGGATTGAGGGGACCTTAAATATATATTTCTGGTGAAATCTTAATAGCGGATTTTTTAATTGAATTCAATAGGTACTTTCACTACCTACTAGGTATGTGTTAGAGAAAATTACATAAAGAGTGGATTGGTATAAGAGTACAATCAAAAGTAAAATGGAAATAAATTACAAAATGATAGACCTAATTTCTGGAACTTCTTTGGAAAGCAGCTATAACAGAGTTCAGGTTATGACTACCTGGCTCAACATCTCTTCAAGTTAGGGTTCAAGAAATCACCAAATTACAATTTACGCTACCAAGATGTTGTAATGGGTGGATCTCACTTATATGTGTGTCAACTTGGAATGCTTCAAACAGCACCAAGGAAAAATATTGGGATGCAAAAAGGAGAAGGATCTGCACTTGCAACCAAACAATTAACCCTACCTACTGATCTACCTACCTACCGACCCACCCACCCTCCCACCCACCTACCTACCTACCCACCCACCCACCCACCCACCCACGCGCCCGCCCGCCCGCCCGCCCACCCACCCGCCCGCCCGCCCGCCCACCAACCCACCCACCTACCTACCCACCCACCCACCCACCCACCCACCCACCCACCTACCCACCCACCCACCTACCTACCTACCTACCTACCTACCTACCCACCCACCCGCCCGCCCGCCCACCCACCCACCTACCTACCCACCCACCCACCCACCTACGTACCCACCCACCTACCTACCCACCCACCCACCCACCCACCCACCCACCCACCCACCTACCTACCTACCTACCTACCTACCCACCCACCCACTTACCTACCTACCTACCTGCTCACACTGTCAGCTGCTTCACCTCTTCCTGCTAGGTCGGTCATTGCTCGGACATGGTAGGAAAGGTGAGGATGAAGGGAGAAGTTGCATTTACTGCTCTTTCTCTAGTTTAAAAATAATGCATTGTCATTGTCTAGCTAATACAAACAATGTATGCAATTATTTAAAACAAGCTCACCTTCTAAATCCATTCCATGTTGTTTTCTAGCTAATATAAACAATGTATGCAATTATTTAAAACAAGTTCGCCTTCTAAATCCATTCCATGTTGTTTTCAAGCTAATATAAACAATGCATGCAATTATTTAAAACAAGCTCGCCTTCTAAATCCATTCCATTTTGTCTTCTAGCTAATACAAACAATGTATGCAATTATTTAAAACAAGCTCACCTTCTAAATCCATTCCATGTTGTTTTCTAGCTAATATAAACAATGTATGCAATTATTTAAAACAAGTTCGCCTTCTAAATCCATTCCATGTTGTTTTCTAGCTAATATAAACAATGCATGCAATTATTTAAAACAAGCTCGCCTTCTAAATCCATTCCATTTTGTCTTCTAGCTAATACAAACAATGTATGCAATTATTTAAAACAAGCTCGCCTTCTAAATCCATTCCATGTTGTTTTATAGCTAATATAAACAATACATGCAATTATTTAAAACAAACTTACCTTGTAAATCCATTCCATTTTGTGTTCTAGCTAATATAAACAATGCATGCAATTATTTAAAACTAGCTCACCTTCTAAATCCATTCCATATTGTTTTATAGCTAATATAAACAATACATGCAATTATTTAAAACAAACTTACCTTGTAAATCCATTCCATTTTGTTTTCTAGCTAATATAAACAATGCATGCAATTATTTAAAACTAGCTCACCTTCTAAATCCATTCCATATTGTTTTATAGCTAATATAAACAATGCATGCAATTATTTAAAACTAGCTCACCTTCTAAATCCATTCCATATTGTTTTATAGCTAATATAAACAATACATGCAATTATTTAAAACAAACTTACCTTGTAAATCCATTCCATTTTGTGTTCTAGCTAATATAAACAATGCATGCAATTATTTAAAACTAGCTCACCTTCTAAATCCATTCCATATTGTTTTATAGCTAATATAAACAATACATGCAATTATTTAAAACAAACTTACTTGTAAATCCATTCCATATTGTTTTATAGCTAATATAAACAATCCATGCAATTATTTAAAACTAGCTCACCTTCTAAATCCATTCCATATTGTTTTATAGCTAATATAAACAATACATGCAATTACTTAAAACAAACTTACTTGTAAATCCATTCCATATTGTTTTATAGCTAATATAAACAATGCATGCAATTATTTAAAACAAGCTCACCTTCTAAATTGATGCAGTAATTTGTATCACAAATTACTTAAATGTAAATAATGATTGTAATATGAATAGGTATGCATTTTTATGTGACATTGATTTCAGATGTTTATTAATTGTTTCAGTAAGGCTGTATAAGTTTATACAGCCTTACTGAAACTGTCAATAATAGCGCAATAATGCAGCGAGGGGGTGAGCTGTTTATCATTATTGGAAACGAGGAAGTTACGTAATGTTGGCGCGTTTTTCCGTTTAGAACCTCCTGGAATATTTCCCTAGAGCATATGTGTTCATAATTTTCATTGGATATTAAAATAGACGCTAATGTTGGCGCGTTTTATTAGCCAATTGCAGTTCAGTTATAATCTTTAGGCAATTCGGAGTGTATGGGTATAAAAGCAGTAGGTTAGAGGTAAAGTCAAACCAGTTCATCAAAAATCTGTGTACACTACACGTCGTCTTCAGTCAGTCAGTTCGTCGAAAGTATTTGTACGGCAAACGTCGGGTATCGATTCACAAGTTACGCACAGCAGAATTATGAATAATCTAAAGTGTTATAAGGTTAATTATACAAAAAGTTGAAGTACGCAAATTAAGAGTGATCAGTAAGAAGTTATTATAACAGTTTCAGTTTGGCGAGTGTTAAGATCAATGTATAAATGTGATAGTTAACGTGTTTGACAATAAATGTGTAAAACAAATTTCTTCATCAGTGTTATATTTGGATAAAAGATTCCTTTCCGTTTACACACTCTGATTCAAGAGACATGTTCGACTGAGAAATAATAGCTAGCCGGAAGACAGTAAACAAAACTTATAATTCTTTCAAACACTAATACTACCACAAATTGCTAACACTAGATGGAGCTACAAACCGAACAAATGAATGACGTCACAAGATGGCTTCAACACACGTGATGTAAACAAACATTATAAGTAATACCGTCGCAAATTGGCTACCACAACGTGGGGCTACAAAAATGTTAAATACATAACATTAAGTAATACGGTTACAAAATCCATTCCGTGTTGTTTTATAGCTAATATAAACAATACATGCAATTATTTAAAACAAGCTCACCTTCTAAATCCATTCCATGTTGTTTTATAGCTAATATAAACAATACATGCAATTATTTAAAACAAACTCACCTTGTAAATCCATTGCATTTTGTCTTCTAGCTAATATAAACAATACATGAAATTATTTAAAACAAACTTACCTTGTAAATCCATTGCATTTTGTCTTCTAGCTAATATAAACAATACATGAAATTATTTAAAACAAACTTACCTTGTAAATCCATTGCATTTTGTCTTCTAGCTAATATAAACAATACATGAAATTATTTAAAACAAACTTACCTTGTAAATCCATTCCATTTTGTCTTCTTCATTTTCAGTGTACAAATCGTCTGTGTCGGAGTCTCTGAAACTGTCTTCTGAATCATTTTCCCCAAGTGGAATCATCAGCTGATCCATATGCTTATCCATAATTCCATCTCTTTCAGTATATTTATTTTCAGTTTCCTTTACATGTTCACAGTATTTGATTCATTTTTGAACTGTGTATTCAGTAAACAATTTTTCCATTACCTCTTTATTTCTATCTAATGACTCCAAAATTGTTTCACTTGCTCTACCCTTAATATCACCCCACACCATTTCAATTAGATTTAAGTCTCATGATATGAGGAATTTGCAGTGTTGTATGTCCAACACTTTTGAATTTCCTGTGTATCTGATTTTTTTCTCATAAGGCACACTCTGAATTTTCTAGTATGATTGTCTTTTGTTCATACTCCATAATTCTTTTACCGTTTTTTTCATATCTGTTTTGATTTCACCTTTCGGTTTATAGAACTCTGAAACCAAATCACCATGTCATTTTTAAGAGATGACATAGTGGGTTTCATGTTTTCCTGAGCATTATGTAACTGGCATTATTCAAAGATGATGACACTGCTTTGAGGAATGTTAAGTGAAAGCTTTTCATTTATCCATTTTGAAAAATTTGTACTATTCATACCATTGTGATAATGTCTGCTCTTATGCTTAGACTTGCGTATCAGCAGAGCATTATCAACAAATTCAACATTGCCTCCAGCATGGACAATGGTAAGACATGGCTCCTTTCCAGTTGCAGCAATGACTCCAATTTCCGATTCACTCTCCCAACATGCTGTCACAGAATGTGTTGAGTGAGTGTAAGTCTTGCCAACATAAACAATTGGCCTACCTTACATTCTGTACTCATGAGCATCCTTAAACATTGTGCATGCTACTCTGCAACATTATGATTTTCAATTACAATCATTCATATTCAATGATATTTTTTCCATTGGAAAATCCTAGAAATCTAATAAGAAAAATAAATATTCCCTGCTACAACTCAATATATTGTCTTCACTTAAGGCTTCACAAAATTTTCTTAATGCTAGAACTTCTTTTCTTACTGCATGAAACTCGTGTATCTTTCTCCTAATTGCTCCTTTAGTGAAATCATCCACTTTGATTGTATTCTTTCTTTTCTATTTTATTCTAGTTGAAGTGGAGAAATTTAATGCTCCTTTTGCCATAGATTCTTTGCCTTCTTTTAACATCTTGAAAACTGTCAACTTATCAGAGGAGAATTTAGATTTTGAAAGGCCTGACATTACTGTTAATTGTAAGTTTATAACAAAGAGTACACACTGATTTTTGTGATCACTCATGGTCACTCACAATTCCCTCTCTCCCACCATTGGCAAACCTCGCAATGTGCACACATATAACTCAATTTATGTGGACATGCAGCAGAAGGGGACAGCGACATAACCTCTAATAGCTACACCCACTACGTTCTGCGCAACTTTTTCTTAAGACTGCCAATCTATACCTACCTACTCATCCACTCACCTATATGAAACAGTTGTCTAAAAACTAAAGAAAGCAATATATAATTAAATCATCCATAATAATTACATCCTGTACAAATGTATTCATTGGAACTTTATAAAACTAAACTGACAGCATCAACATATGAACCATTTAACAAACAACCCTCTTATTTAAATAGTATTCAAAATGAGATGTTTAAAAATCTGATGTGTTACATTCACATGACTTTCTATACCCTTTACCACTTAGGGATATACAAATTATTCTTACAGAGGCTTATTTTTGTCTCTGCTTAATTTTAATGAAGATAAACCAATGCAGAAATTGTGACAGAAGGTTTGTGCTTACGTAATATGTTTTTACGTAAGTTATTCGAACTTGAAGATCTTATATTGTGCTGCTTTTGTTTTGTTTGGTTTCATAACTTTAACTGCCCCACGTATAGGAGCCAATTTGTAACGGTATTAGTTATAATGTTTGTTACTTGTGATGTTTATGTATGTGTGTTTACTTCACGCGTTGCCATCTTGTGACGTCATTCATTTGTTCGGTTTGTAGCTCCATCTTGTGTTAGCAATTTGCATCAGTGTTAGTGTTCGAAAGAATTTTAAGTTTGTTTATTGTCCTCCGGCTAGCTATTATCTTATCTTGGATCGAACATGTGTCTCTATACAGGTTGTGAAACGGAAAGGAATCTTTTATCCAAAAATTACACTGATGAAGAAATTTGTTTTATAATTTTTATTGTCGAACACGTTCACTATCACTTTTACATATTGATCTAGATACTCGCCAAACTGAAACTGTTATAATAACTTCTTACTTATCACTTTTAATCAACGTACTTCAACCTTTTGTATAATTAACTTTACCATATTTTAGATCTTTCATAATTCTGCTGCGCGTAACTTGTGAATCTATATCCGATGTATGACGAACTAATACTTTCGACGAACTGACTGAAAACGACGTGTAGTGTACACAGATTATTGATGAACTGACACCGATCTACCTCTGACTTGGCTTATTTATACTCCTTCAATCAGATACGCCTAAAGATTATAACTGAACTGCAATTGGCTAAGAAAACGCGCCAACATTAGCGTCTATTTTAATATCCAATGAAAATTATGAATACATATGCTTTAGGGAGAACACATTCCAGAAGTTTCTACCGAAAACGCGTCAACATTACGTAACTTCCTTGTTTCCAATAATGATAAACAGCTCACCCCCCTCGCTGCATTATTGCGCTATTATTGACAGTTTCAGTAAAGCCTTATAAATTTACTTTCCAACAATATTTACAATCAATAAACATCTGAAATCAATGTCACATAAAAATGCATATTCATATTACAATCATTATTTACATTTAAGTAATTTGTGATACAAATTACTGCATCAAAATAGCTACATTATGTGTTTCGTTATAGATACAAAGAGAACAGTGATAGATGTTTAAGAACTGAGTACTATATGCTAGCCTTAAAATTCCATACCTACTCTTTCCATGCAATCTTAAGAAACAGCTGAAAATAAACAAGACTTTAAAATAATGAAGTATTGAACAATTTAAACCATTAATAAAGGAAATCTGTGAAAGGCTTATGCCACAAAAAAGGTTATTTAAAATAAATGATATATTTTAAATAGGTGTACATTTTTTGTGTCGTACATTTCATTCTATAGCTTAATGTATACCAGTATTACAAGATTATACAAAATTGCTTCCGAATGAAGAGAACTTCAAAAGCTACTCCCAAAAAATTTAAGATACACATTTTATTTTTCATGTAAATATCTTTAATATATGGTATTTTGATCTAAATCTTTACAGCCATTTTTGAGAAAATTAAAAATATTGAAACATTTTCCATGTGAAGGTAGTTGGGGTGGGAGATTTTTTTAAATCTTCATGTCATATCTTTGGAAGATATTGAACTTAAATACCAAGTTTGATATTTATCCAATTTTTAATTTTTGAGTTATGTTGTTCACAGACACATATAGAATTTTTTAATGATGCTTTTTTGGATACAGGGGTGGCTTAAAACATGTATTTCTGATGAAATCTCAGTATTACATATTTGGGTGGAATGCAATGCCTTCTCTACCTACTATGTATGTGGTAAATGTATTGAATACCAAGAGAATAGTTTAATGAATGATGGATGGGTAAGTAAATTACAGAATATTTTGGAGAAAAATGGGTTAGGAGATATATGGAGGAGAGAAAATAATGTAAAACATTTTTGGAAAAAGGCAAGGAAAAGACTGGAAGATATAGAAATACAAATCATGTTCAGTGAGATTGCCGAAAAGAGCTCATTAGTTTATTATAGGCCAATGAAAAATACATGGGGTAGGGAAAAATATATAGACATAGTAAATAAAGAAGAGAGAGAATCTATTGCATGGTTAAGAACCAGAGCATGAAGGCTAAAAGGGCTAAGACAGGGTATTCCTCGGAACCAATGTCAGATATGTGGTGGTAATGAAGACATTGAACACATAGTATTTAAGTGCCAAGGAACAGAAAATTGGAGAAAAGAATTTTTTAATAAGAAGTGGTTGAAGGGGGATAGAAATACACTTATAATTGAAATGATATGCAAGGTCGCTAGAAGCATTGGGCAGTTTTTGTGTAAAGTAAAAAATAAATGGCTTTGGACAGTCGAAAGAGAAAAGTAAGAGGTAGTGCATCTTACTCTGAATGGAAAACTATAGTGAATGTGTGATGGTTAAGTAATCAATAAATGAAAAGTGAAAAAAAAAACTGAAAAAAAAGAGCAAGATAATTTAGTGACAAAAATTTGTAAAATGTAAATAAACTGTAGTGATTGTCTACTGAATAAGTGACCTGGGTCAAAATGCAGTAGACAATCAAATTTGTAAAACTCTTAGCACAATAAATACAAATACAATAAATAAATGTATGTGGTAGAGAAAGTAAAAGAGAACTTAGAAATATTGTACAGAGAGTTGCTTTTGTTCTATGGATGATTACCTAACAGCAAATATTTTACTTAAGTGTGTAAATGCCAAGAGTATTAAATTGTGTGTTTACAAGTAGTTATTTATAATGTTTCTATCTGTTCAATGTGTACTTATTATAATCATTGTTTTGTAACTTGATGTGTCCAACAACATGTATACCTATGTTTTAAAAAGGCAAATAAAGCCATAATAATAAGGTTACTCATTTAAATTTTCAGGCACCAATCATACGTGAAAGACGTCGCTTTACAGATGTAATGGATGAGGAGATTGATGATGAGCAAAAAGCTCGTATAAATCAATATGGATCAGCTGAAGTTTATTCCTTAAGACGGCTTAGAAAAGAACTGGGTATGAGATTGGAAGGACATGCTGAAGCAGAAGCCCTGATAGAATATAAACGAGAAGGACAGGTAAAGTATACAACATCTTTGTGCCACGTTTGTACAGTGTTTATGTAGTGAAACAAACTGTAGTATGAAGCTATTAATTCTCTCAAGTCCATGTATATTATATGTGTTAGATTTAATAAAATACTTTGGAATTTGATGGGGGATTACATACCATATTGATGTACCCTGTTGATGCTAGGTTGTAGGTCCACCAAGGGTGGAAATTTGCCGTCCTGGTCTTTTCTCTGAATTGTAGTCAAAGGTAGTTCAATATTGCCCTGGGATGACGGCATGCAACTATGCAGTGTAATTTTTCCTTGCCTAGCAAACTTTGCCGTAACTGTTTGAGAACTCTTCTTAGGGTCACTTTTTAAAGAACGTGTAGTAACTGATGTTATTCATGGTTCGCTAGGTTCAAATCCTAATAATTACACACAGTGTCCTTCAATGAATGTGTTTAATTACTTCTTATACTTGGAAGATGTGTACAGTATCATAGTCATTATCAATGAATAAAAATTTATTTAGATTAGTTACACAAAACATCACTTAATATCTCTTTTAACAGGACATGTTTCAGAGGTATTTGCTTCCATCATCAACCAGATGCTGACTCATGAATATAAATTAAGTTGGATTAGATCAACACATTCGGTTGATGGCGAATGCAAATGCCTCTGAAACATTTCCACTCAAAGGTGATGTATTGTGTATGTAATCTGATTCAATTTCTAATCATTAATATCATGTTTATTTACAAAATTCATAATTTTATAGATCCTCAAATGCATCTTCAATATTATAAGCTCAATACAATCTAATTTTGCATGCTACTAATTCTGTGGTACTAAGGCAGAACCCAGTGGCGGCTCGTTGACCTGTTGCAATGGGTGTGCAGTTTGTTACATGCTCTCTTCCTGACACACACACACACACACACACACACACACACACACACACACACACACATACACACACACACACAATCAATACAAAAATGAAAAGTTGACTCACCAAAAATCTCTTACAGCTTCCAGTCTCTTTCACTGTTTCACATCAGCTTACTGGACATGGCGATGCATGAAGTCCATTCGGCGCTTCTTTTTAGTTGTAAACTTGTCTATTACTCTCTCATTGAAGTCCGAAATATCCCTTACAAGGCTTTTCTCTATTGACAACATGGCTAGAGCAGCCAGGCGTTCTTCTGACATCGTGGACCGAAGGAAGGTTTTTATGCGCTTTAAACTTGAAAAACATCTTTCAGCTTCACTAGTTGGCATTGGCACTGTTACAAGTATTTTCAGTAATGTAGAAACTTCACTGAACGTTTTCTCTTGATTATTTTCCACAATAAACCCTAAATGATCTACAGCACCCGGTACATTTCTGAATTCTCTGCGCATGCACATCCATTGCAACTCCGTTCGTAATCTCGTCGTGTCTATGAATGGAAATGCTTCAGTTAAGGTATGCACGTATTTCTCCGGATACGTTATGTTGTATTCATCAAATCTTTCGGAAATGAAGAGATTTGACGCGACAAGATGATTGTGAAATGTAAACCTCTCCTTTGCTTGTAGCAGAATCATGTCACACACCTCTTTCGCTGTAGATTTTCTTGACAAATGGTCAACCTTACGTCGTTTTACAACCTCTGCTGAATAACATGGGTTCTCGGCTATATCATCAATCTTTCGTCTAACTCCCTTTATTGCGCTTTCAAATGTTTCAATGGCATATTTTGCAAATACTGCATCAATGGATCGTCTTTGGAACTGATTAGGTAGCACATCCACATGTGGCATTATAATGAAGAATACGTATTTCTAGGCAGAACAAGAAGTCTGGCTGTATCAGTTTAAGGCGCAGTCCTCTAGCCTGAACTATTGTGTTGCTTTATTTACTGCTTCTCTCTATGGTCTCTAAACATTCGGTAATTGATTCCTTATGCTCGAAAACTGTTTACACTAATCGGGATTTGAAATTCCATCTTATTGGTGAAACTCCAGGTATCCTCCTACCTACAATTTCATCCAAAACACGAACTCGTTGCGGAGAATTAGAAAAAATGCAGGAATTTCATTTAAGTCCGCGAAAAATATTCGAACTTCCGTATTTTGACTTGCTGCTTGCGCCATAATTAAATTCAATTTGTGTGCATAGCAATGAATGTAGTGAGCGAAAGGGTAATCTTTCTTCACCAATGCTTGTACACCAGCATGCTGCCCACTCATAACATTTGCGCCATTGTAACTCTGAGACACGACTTTGTTTTTTTCAGTTTCAGATACCACCATTGAGAGCGCGTTTTTTATACATAGGGAGAGGTAGGGAGAGAGCGTTCGCATTTGTCCATCTGGATTTAAAAATGTCCAGAATCTTTCCACTGGCTTACCATTTGGTAGCAGGTAACGAAACATAACCACCATTTGAAAAAGAGAGAAATATCAGATGTTTCGCGGCAATTACAGCGATATAGTCTGCTTTAGAAATTTCTCTCTTAATTTCTTCTTGGCATACGTCAAACATACACTGCAACAGATCATTCTGTATTTCTTTCGACGTTCCTCGAAAAACGCTGGCCTGCTTGAGATGATCTTTCACCGCGGAATCTAAGTCTGCGGTGAAGTTTATCAGTCCACGAAACACTCCAGGGTTCAATGAACTTTGACTTTCGTCGTGTCCCCTGAGAGCTAACTCGAATGCTCCGCAGAATTTTATGCAATTAATTATCTGCGACAAGACATATCTATTCTTAGTAACTTCCTCATTGTGTTTTTCCACATTACGCCTAAAAGCACTGTCTAACTGCTGAGATATATTATATTTTCCCAGAACATTTAGTTCTAATTCGCAATTCATATGGGCAATTGAGCTCTCATGTTTTGCCATTTTTTGTTTTAAATGACCAATATCACCACAACCATTATTTGTCCAGGTGCCGTTTCTCTCACTCGCAAACAATAAACACGGAAAACAGAAGAGCCGGTTAGTTGCTTCACAAGCACGAGCAACTTTTATGCACACTTTCGTTGTAACGGTCTTCCCTTTACAATTAGTCACTTGAACTAAATCGATTGATGGCAATGGTCTGACTTCGTTTTTAATTTGCAGCTTTACTTCTAAGGATAAACCCGAAAGGTTTATCTCTTTTAGTTTCGCAACGCTATTCATTTCCACACTTACACAGATTCAAATCTACTGCTATGGGCCGATTCAAATGCATATCAATTGCCACCAGGACACAATCAAAAATGAAAACACCCTAAGAAATTAACTAACCCAAACTGAAATCTTTACCTTATTATATTATACAGAATAATTATATGCATTTATAATGGTTTAATCAAAATAGATGTAATGTGTTTGCAGCATTAACATAACTCTCACGTTAATGCAGAAAATGGCTAGATTGTGCTTAGAAACGTAAAGTTGGCTAAGTGTGTAGCAGGTTTATCGCAACTTCTGCTAGACAACAGCGAGGGAAATGTTCATAGCAAGGGAAGCAGAGAAGGAAATGAAGTTATACGGGAATGCAGTGTTCTTGCGCCATAACAATCGCATCTCTTGGGCTTGTCGATTACACTGCGTTAACTCGCCGTACTTTCAAATACAAGCGTTGCCCCGCTCCCCGCGACCTCTCGCCCTAAAGCTTCCTTTGCCAGTCGCAAAATCTCGTTTGTGCGTCTCTACAGCTCGTTGACCAAATGCACTGGCGTTTGGTAAAGAAGGCGCGGGGAGTTTAAATAAGCTCTTTATACAGAAGAAAGTTTGACATTTGCCTTTCTTGTATACATCCTATAGAGGCATATGCATATTCACATACAGGGAAAAATTAGTGGGTGTGCATTTGCGAGTATGCGATCACCAAAGAACCGCCAGTGGCAGAACCTGATCTGACAAAATTAGTGATTTTTGAGGAAGCGCTTTTCAGTGTTTGGCAGACTGCTGTAATTCAGGTTTTATTTATAGTGATGCAAAAAGTACAGTAAAGTCTACAATAACTAATAGAATGTATCTGTTGATGATATGATTGCAAAATTTAAATTGAGAACAAATATATTTGCACATATCTTACATATCGTCCTTTGTCATCTTTTGTTTCACTAAGAAATGTGTTTGTTATGTGAAACATAAACCTGAAGTATATAGGTAATATAATGGTAAAAAAGTGAACAAAATGTTCATAATAAAAGTGTATAGTGAAATGTTATTACTTTATTCATCACTTTAAGAATGCAAAATCATATTTCAGTTTCCTCATCTTCCAAAAACTCTATCACTCTCCCACTTGTTTTCACATTCATGTAGAAACTGTGGCATGCTGTGTGAATTAGAGGAAAAACACTCACAGAATAAGTTATTTTTTATGGATTGATTGACTATGGCTTATTATAACATTTCCTCAGCAATGGCACTGACTATTTTCCCTGTTTAGATTGCCTCAGATCTAGTACCTGGAAGATTTCTTCATCAAGAACATATTTGAATTTTATACCCCAAAAGTTTTTCCATTTCTGAGTCATTTTGTTTCCAGCGAGCTCACCTTCCATCCTTCTATGTTAACATTTCCTTTAGTCATATTTTCCTGAATTGGCTCTGGAATTAATATGAAATTGTCTTGACACACTTTTTGGACTTGAAATGCATTTTTACCTCTTACAGTTCAGATAAATTGGAACCAATCTTAAGATGGTATTTGATGATGGTATTTCAGCAGTGTTCTTTAATCTTTCAATGCAGGCATGATCAACATCACATTCCAGGTGTATATATCCTGGTAAGAGAAATTTCTGATCTACACAATCAGCATAGCTGCTTTTGCTGGCAAGAAATGAAAACATGGCAGATATGTTGATATTCCTGTTCTGTCCCCCTCAAGTGTCTGAGTAAGTTATCACATGGGCCACATTATTGGGCAGACTTTCAAGCTGCTCTAGAATGCAGGAAGTAATCTCTTCTGATCCACTTTTCCAATTGCTTCATGCAACATATAGCAAGTTGTGTTACCTCCATCTGGTGTGCAATCTTGAATTATCAGATTATATGTTGAAAGGAGGTGTATGTAATTTAAAAAAGTGGCAGTAATGATAGTTCTAAGACTTTCTGGAGGTCAAATATTGCTGGGTCTTCTTTAGCCTTAATTTTGTTGCTTTCCTTTGATTTGTAGCCTAAATCTGCAAGTTCCTTATGCTAGTTATGTTCTGTAGTAACCTGATTTCTTTCCATTGGATCACTGTTTTGCTTGATTTTCAGTATGTCGGAGTCACAAGCCTTGTACATATCGACATGTGGTGGTTTAAAAGAGTATCCCGTTGACTTTAAATACCTCTTTAAATAAGTCATATGAGCCAACATTTTAGTATTCACTTTTCTGTTCATTATACATCATTTGTATATGTAGATGGCTCTTTAAGTACTTCATCTGTGTATCCCTTCTTGAATAGTGACTTTTATATTTAGGATATTTCTTTATATGCTCTAATATAGCTTTCCACTCTTTGGTCTTCTTGTTCATTCACTCATGTCAACCTCTTTGATCCTCAAGAGATAGTAGCTGGTCTGGAGACTGTTTCAGTTTTTCCACCAGTAATCAGCCTTGAACTACATCAATTCATAAACTGATTGTAATGTCTTTTTTCAGACCAGCTTGATATTCCATTTAATTTCAAAACATACTGACCAGTGTCTTGCCTGTTGTGCTTGGCACCAGTTTACCTTCTGCCCTTTCTTTTTCCACCTTTGATGATATGATATTCCTGCAGCCAAACTTTGATTTTGCTCTGCTTTTTGCATTTGTAAAATAATTCAAGAAAAGCCCTTTGCTGTTCTTCAGTTATTTTTTCAAAGCATCATTTACAGCAACATTTATCAATTGTCTGGAACAATTTCTGTGGATTAATCTTGCATCTTTATTCATGGCCCTTTTTCCATTGGTCAACTGTTTCTGTTGTTTTTGAGTATTCTCTCTTCTTTTCTTGTGCAGGGGAGTCTTCTATATGATTGTTTCCAAATTCCAAAACGTCATCTTCAGGATGAGAGATGTATCCTTGTCCACTAACGAATCACCTGATGAAAAATCAGGTAAGGCGGTAGCGGCATTGTCGCCCTGCATCTGAGCATTGTTAATTGGAAACTTTTCTGCAAACATAGAAAAATGAAAAGACTAGTAAAATATATAAAACATTAAATTTTAGAAAAACGAAATAGTACACCATCATGTCATAAACCACAAACTAGACTTAAAACCTGCATAATATTATTAGTTAAGAAAAATATTGTACCTGATTTTGTTGGTTTATAAACAGGAAGGAATCCTTCACTGAGTTCATCAGTCTTTGTGAAGGTATCATGTTTGCTATCCCCAGCATCATGAAGAATAGCTGTTGAAGAGAATAAGATAATACTTGTGGTTAGCATATTATTGTGTTTTGCACATTGATTATTAAGTAGCAGCACAGGCTTATAAACTGAATGCTAATTGCATAAGTAAAATGCTTAAATATTTGGAAAAAATGTTAATTTAATGTAAATATTGTTACACATATTTCCTTGAATTAGGATCAAATTATCAAAAGTTGAGCTTTCAGGAAACTTTACAGTTTACTTTTAACTTTTAAGTGTTAAACATGTGAATGCCTGTGCTAGTGCTACAGACCTTTCTTGGCTACTGAACACTATTTCATGCTACCCAACAATGAAAAATTACATAGAGGAACCAGATAATTGAATAAGTAGTAGGAAATATTAACACTAAGGTAATGGTAGAACAAATTACTCATTTTTTTTCATTTTAAACTCGGTAATTGCAGTATGTATTACATTATTGAATGCAAAGTAGAAAAAATAAAGTTATAAAACAATTAAGTACCTACATCATGCCAAAGGCTAGTGAAATTGCCCATACAAAAACTCCAGGACATCATAAGAACCTAGCATCTGAAAGTTGTTACAGTTATTCAAATGACATTTCAAATGTTATGGTCTACATAATCATTGCATAACATCTGGTAAAACAAATTTAAAACTAACAGAGCCATTGCTGGAAATGGGAAACAAAAGATACCTAACAAGATGCTAGTTCCTAATATGCATTATTTATTAGGTTTTGTGATCCAACAATTAGAAAGCTTTGCACATACCTGAATCTTCTACTCAATATTTACCTCACTAAAAATAATCACATCCATTTCTGCTTTTACCATTGTAATCTCTGCTAAAATCTTTAGATATTGGCATTAAAAATGCAAAATCAATTTGTTTTTGACATATTGGGTTCTACCTTAGTACCGCAGTTACAGATGGATACCATTATAACTTATAAATCTATCCAGCTACTGGATCAATATGATAGCTTGTCTGTCTTCCTCAAAATATATGAGATTATGATAGAAAGCATGGGCACACCAGAAGAAGATTCAGGAAGGGGAGTTAGACTGTGATTGGCTGATCATTGACTTCCCATTCTTAACCCTCTATTGTTATCCACTCAAAGGCAATTACTAATTGCTGCATCATTGTGATGGTAATGGTGCTTTGCATATGAGCTAATTCCAATATTTGAAATAAATAAAAATATGTGCAGCAGGATAATACTTTATCCTTTAAGGCTTCAATTATCAGAGGGAATTAAAGGATCTCCTCCCTGTTAATAACAAAAGTCTTTTGCAACCATAGTAGAGAAAGTAAAAAGGTTTTAAATTTTTAGCAAACAACTGTCATCCAAAATGCAATTAGTATTTGCCAAAATATTTGAATGTCTTCTTATAAAATGGCTGGTGGCCCATATTGAAAAACTTAGCATTCTTTCTGAATACCAGCACAGATGTTTTAGAAGTAGATCAGCCCTTACTACACTACATCAATTGCTGTAGGATATTTTTGCCATTGTTGGCATGGGTAATGCTGTCATCAGTATCACTTATGACCTATCTAAGTCTTTATGTTTTTAGTCATGACTTGCTTCTACATAAGCTTGAACATTATGGTGTTGTGGTCATTCCTAATAAATGAGTACCAATATCTTAGAGATCACTCTTAGTTTGGGCGAATCTATTCAAATACCTAACACCAACTATTTTTCTGACTTGTGCTCTTATACATTAAATAATAGGTGGGTATCCCCCATGGCTCTATTAAGACCCATTATTTTTGTGTTATTTGCCAATGACATGTTGGCATTAGATACTTTTAAACTATCAGTATACTAATGATATAAGTTTTCTGATCCCAACTATAATGCCCAACAAATGAACATGAATTTCAAAGAATACAGAAGTAGTGTGATGATAATGCACTTATTCTCAACACTTTTAAAACCAGTGTTCCGATTTTCCATTCACAGATGCCATTGCACTGAATGTGATAGATATTGTATCCACAATGACTTCTAAATTACTTGGTGTGGTTATTAACAGAGATCTTGATTGGAAATCAATTAAGATTGCAATCACTTTATTTTTGACTTTACACAAAAACTGTCCAATGCTCCTAGCATCCTTGCACATCATTTCGATTATAAGCATATTTCTATCCCCCATCAACCACTTTATTTTAAAAAATTCTCTTCTCCAATTTTCTCTTCCTTGGCATGTGTTCAATGATTATTCAGTTTAATACTCCTCCTCCAATCACTGCAAAAATGATTAAACCTAATATTCCACAAATTATTATTCAATTTTCTTCACTTAATTTAAATGTAGGTATCAAATTAAAATCCAACAGAAGGATTTAAACAAACTCAAACCTCTCTATGTGTTTTGACAAATGTCACTTAAAATAATAAATTTAAAATATCCTGTAATGAATGGCTACATGTTTACACTGGTGGATCCTACTTACCAAATAATGGTGATATTGGCACTGTGAAATTTTAGCAATTCTTCTCAGCTTACAAAATCTTCTATATCAAATATACAAATTTAAGAGAGTTGTAATATTATTTCTCTAAAGTAGCTATAATGTTCATAGAATCTAATGCAACAGCCAAAGGCCTAAATGTCCTAGAATGCCAACAAATTATAGAACAATTAATGAATTTAAATTAAAGAGTAGTACTTCAGTGGATACCAGCACACTATGGAGTACTTGATAAATGAAACAGCTGATTTTCTGGCCAAGAAGGGTACCTAGTAAAATTACATCAAAATTATCTGGTCCAATGTCTTATTACTCTGTCAAAATAATAATTATATCACATACAACAAAAAAATTAAAGAAGAATATGTATCACAAACAAAAGGAAAACAATGGGAAAATCTACATAACAACATTACTAGAATTACTACTTTAGCAAGAAAATCCCTGTAGCATTTTTAGATTATTGGCAGGCCATGGCTGCCACAACAAACATTTACACAGGATTGACATAGCAGAATCTCCAATATGTCCTTTCTGTGAACTTCAAGAAGAAATGCAGAGAAACCAATTGCTCCACTGTCCAGCTTCAGATCAACATACCAAGCTCTCATGAAAATACTGTAGTGTAAGGGATGAATGGCTTCATTGCCAACTGCACAACATTGGAAACCAACATTTTAGATATTTGCTTTTTTGCTAAATAAAGCTTGTTTGCTTTATAAGCAGCTCAAGAATACTCTCTTCAGATTGTATTAATATGCCAAAAAAACAATAACAATGTGTCAGTGTAGGATGTAAAGATTTGATCACAAAATGTTCCAAAATTACTTTTGTTCTATTGCAGCCACCATTCCTTCGTGAAAAGCCACAAACATTACCCATTATCGAGAACCAACCTGCTGAATTGATGTGTTATGCAGTAGGAGAGCCTAAACCATCAGTGCAGTGGTTTAAGTAAGTGAATTTCTTGTTTTAAATAGTGCAGCACATAATCATTTAAGTAAAATGTCAGCTTTAGGGTTAATTCCTCATTTAAATCTCAGGGAAAACAGAAACAGTACTTCTGCATGCTCTAGTTTGTGACTGTCAGCAACTTGAATAAGCTCAACCAATAATATCTGTGAAGAATGCCAATGTCATTTTTATTGAATGCAATATAACTTCTATTTTTAGGAATGACCTAGTGCTTACAGAGAGCCACAGGCTGAAAATTTTAGAAGACGAACATGGTCGCTCAATTTTGAAATTTGAGCCTGCTTCAGCTGTAGATGTTGGTATCTACAAAGTTGTAGCACGAAATAATGTTGGACAAACTCAAGCTCGTACAAGGTAATATGACATTAAGCTTCAGAAGTTCCTTAAGAAGGATATTTTCATAAATTTACAATTTACAAAAGAAAATATAGTTAAATATTGAACATAAGAAACTCAAAAGTTCTCCTATCCATTAATAATATTGTCTAATACATATAATTATGGAGTATTTTCCCTAGTTTTTATGCACAAATGAATAAAGGTAAATGTTTCAGTATAAACTGTATCCATAAGAAAACTGGGCAGTAAGGTCCTTCCTCAGTGATGAACATCAGCTATATGCATGTTATTGCTTTATGTACACCCAGAAATAAGTGGCACTCAAGTATCAGAATCTAAGGAAACTGTTTATTATTCTCGGCTTTGGATATACATAAACAGTTTACAAGTTCAATAGTAAAAGAGGAGTATGAATATATTTCATGCAAGCTTCATTTAAATATAACAGTAACATTGAATCCTTTCTTCTAAAGGTTTCTTACCTACAATTAAATCAAAGAAAACAGGAACATTGAAACAGATGCTATAATTATGATAGAATCACACACAGTAAGGCAAATCTTAATGCATTTATGTGGAGCTTCAGCTTCAGCTTTCCTAGAATTTTTTTCTTTAGGTATAGAAAAATAGCTCGCATTGTCCATTACTATCACACATCCTTCTTCCAGTCTCCAAAGGAGATGGGTAAACCATCTCCTAAACACTACATTATTCATCACTTGATGATAGTTACCACCCTTTTTGAGTGAAACACTAAACCTGACCTTTTATGAAACTATATTTGGCCCCATCCAGCATGGCATATTATTACATGTGATCCTTTACCTAATGGGATCTATAGACCACCGTTTATTTTAGAATCCTGCCTGATAAAACTTTTAATATGGTTTTCATTTACTGAAGTTCAATCAATGTAAATAATAGAATGAGGGTGGTGTTTTGTTTATATCGTCAGTAACACCTAAACAGTACTATTTCACTCAATGTCATCAATCCACTCACAATTTCAATATGTTAAAAAGTTTTAATGTTTTTAATCATTTCCAATAACTTAGCAAATGCAAGAATACTTTCATTCTTTGATCTCATAATTAGTTTTCTATGCTAATAAAAAAGCAAGATTTATGTAAGCCAACTTTTTTACTTTTACTACTACGTATAGTAAGTAGGGGAAGTATTGTATTCCACCCAAAAATTTGATACCAAGATTCCACCAGAAATATATGTTTTGAGACCCCCTGAATCTAAAAAACGCATTTTTGGAAACATGTCTGTGTGTGTGTGTGTGTGTGTGTGTGTGTGTCTGTGAACAGCATAAGTCAGAAACGAACAGTCAGATAAACACCAAACTTGGTATTTAGGTTCAGTATCAGAGATGTGATACGAAGGTTTTCAAGAAAATCCCCCACCCCAGATTATCCTTTACATGGAACATTTTTCGAAAATTTTAATTTTCTCAAAAATGGCTCTAACGATTTTGATTAAAATATCATATGCTTAAGATATTTTCATTACAAATGAAATGTATATCTCGAATTTTCTGGGAATGTCTCCAAAAGTATTCTTCATTGTGAACAACTTTTGCATAACTGGTAAACCATAAGAGATAGACAAAATTTTACTACACAAAAAATGTAGATTGCTTTAAACTACACAATTTATGTCATATACATTTTTTTGTTGAGTGAACCATTTTCAAGATATTGCTTGTTATCCCCTTATTCTTTACTCGTATATAGTAGGCAGAGAAGGTGTTGCATTTCACCCATAACTTCAATACCCGGCTTTCATCAGAAACACATGCTTTGAAGCCTCCTGAATCCAAAAACAGCATTTTTAGAAAAGGCTTATTTATGTGTTTCTGGCTGTGTGTGCCTGTGAACAGCATAACTCTTACACGAAAAGTTAGATAAATACCAAACATGGTATTTAGGCTCAGTGCCTTCCAAAGATGCAACATAAAGATTTTAAAGAAAATCCCCCTGCCCCATGTAACATTTTTTAAATTTTTTTATTTTCTAAAAAATAGCTCTTAATGATTTTGATTAAAATATCACCTATTAAAGACACACAAAAATAAAATGTATATCTTGAATTTCCTGGAAATAGTCTGTGAAGTGCTCCTCATTCAGAAGGAATTTTGTATAATTTTGCATATCTGGTAAACATTAAGCAATGGGCAAAAACTTACTACACAAAAAAGTAGATCTGTTTTAAAACACACAATTTATTTCAAATAAGTTTTTGCGGCAGAGGCCACTTCTGAGATATCCATTAGTAATGGTTTGAATTGCTCATTACTTGGCCATTCTCCTGAAGCCCTGTCAACATTCAGTTATTTCTCATGATTGCATGGAAACAGTTTGGAATTTTAAGGCCAGCATATAGCATCCAGTTCTTAAACATTTGACTGCCGCTGTTGCCTTTGACTGCCACTGTTGCCTTTGACTGCCGCTGTTGAAATGTGTAATGTAGCTATTTCTGCAAAGGTTTATTTGTATTAAAATGTAGTAGATAGAGAAATAAGCTTTAGTAAGAATAGTTTGTATACCCACTAATAAATGATAGTGGGTAGAGAAAGTTATGTGAATGTATGACAGTTTTTTTCTCTTGGCCACATAAGAAAAATGGAATTTCAAAGCCTTCCCATAGTGACCCACTCTTAAAATATTTGATTATCACTTAAAGCCTACTGTGTTCCCCTAATTCCCTTGTATCTATATGGAAATATGCATTAAGGCAATTTCTGCAAATGTTTATCTTTTGTAATAATAGTTTGTTGAAGAATGAGTAGAGAACGTCATGTAAATGTAACACATCAGAATGTTGTTTCTTTATATGGGCAATGGATTTTAAAACTTAACTGAAATGTTAATGCTTGTAGGTATTTGTTTTCATTGAAAATATGTAAATGAAAAGTAGTACTGTAATACAATGTGTGTATATAGATGATATTATGTGTCTAGAGTGGTGCTGGCTAGTGTTCCTTCAGCTCCAGACTCTCCTGAAGCTGCTGAGATATCTGACACAGAAGTCCTTCTGAAATGGAAACAACCAAAAGATGATGGTAATTCTGGTGTACTTTGCTATAATTTACAGTACAAGGATGTGGGTAAGTTGCTTTCAAACTAATTGATGATTTTTTACATAATTAATGTTTTTTCCATAAGCCTGTATTTGCACCATACCAAAAGTAAAAGTTGCAGTAGAAAATAAGACATTTTTGGTGTCATTAAAGCCCAGAAACTTAATAAAATTACATACCTTAGGCTTCATGTAACTTATGCTCCTTATAAACCATAAATGTTGACTCCTTGCAACAGTAGAGGGACATTCTAAAAGTTCTCGGCATGACTCAGAGATGTCATGAAGATGGCCAAATTATTATGATAGTTGTTAAGTATCATCCTTTAGATGGCAGGCTGCAAAGTTTCAGATGCATAGATGTAATGACTTCTTTGTAAGTGTAAACAAACCAGCATTAACACTTTCAACAAAATGAATAAAACTGAAATATGAATGTGAAAAGGTGCTTTGTTGTGAAGGGTTTAACTCCAGCAGAAATACAAAAAGAGTTGATAATGATGATGACAATGATGATAGTGATTGTAATGATTATTCTTGAGCGAAGCATTTCCAACTAGCCCAGCTGTGAGACTTTATGTAGAATTAGCAGAACCTCCTCTGCAATATCAGCATGATGTCCTGTTAGGAAATTATGGTGGTGGACTTAAACGTATGCCTAAACATCCAACGTTCATTTCCTTTTCAACCTGCACTGGAGGAACGTTATAGGAACAGCTGCATTAATACAAAGCCTGCAGGTATTTGTTTTCAGGAGCTTCTTAGAAAGCATGATATTGAAATGTCTAGTATGTTTTCTAAGGGGAGAGGGTGTATCCCCTTGGTTACATGTGACATCTTATGTATATCTTGGGATTATGGCATACTGGAAGTCTATGATGCCTACATTTAGTATCCGCACTTGCTTTTTAGAATTTTTGTCAGGTAACAATGACCGAATTTTGATCTACACTGATGGATCTAAGTGCAACAATGGTGTTGGATGTGTTTATGTTTATGGAATCGAGCCCCATACATTCGGCTTTCATGATAACACTTCCATTTATGTGCAGAGCTGTATGCCATATACCAAGCCATTTTATGTGTGTGCATCATAAATTGAGTATCTCTCTCATTTTGAGTCATTCCTTTAGTGCACTTCAGAGCCTTTATGAGCTGTAAAACTACCATCCCAATGTACAGCATATCCAGGATGCCCTCCATGTTTTACACGTCTCAGGCATTAATGCGGAGTGTGCTTGGATACCTGGTCATGTTGGCTTGTCAAGGAATGAACTGGCAGATTTTGGAGCTAGGCAGTGATCATAGAACCCAATGTTAAAATTATCTCATGTAACATCAGAAGATGTTGTTGCCCTGTTGTGCAGGGAGCGGCGCTATTGTGCTGGCATGAGGAGTGTTGGATCTCTGCAGAAATAAGCTTAGAGCAGTGAAGGACATTTTGATAAACTGGATAACTTTTCCTCTTGTATATCTCATCGTGAGGAGGTAATTTTGTCTTGGTTGCATGCCACCTGCAACTTTATACATGGTTATCTTTTTAAGGGTGACCCTTCTCTTCTTTGTCTTCTGTGAAATGTCTGTTGGTCTGTCATGTGTTGCTGGAGTGTATTCCTTGCACATTTATGCTTCTCTGCAACTGCCAGCCAGTCTTGCAGATATCTTAGTGGATGATAACCTAGTGGTCGAAAAGGTTGCTAAGTTTTTATCAAAGATAAACTTTCAAATACACATTTAGTCAAACTGATATCAAGACTTTTGTACTTCTTACCTTAGTTTTGTATATTCATCTTTATCTCTGGCTTTTGCTATAATTTTTATATTGATCTTTATTTCTGGTCTTTGCTATGATTTTTATATTGATCTTTATATCTGGCCTTTACCATGATCTGTTTATTAAGGATGCTAATACCGTGTAGGTGATCACCCTTAAAATTAATCACCATCATCATCAAGTGTTCACAAGAAAATGTGTGTATCTTTTAAAGACTGCATAATATCATTTCTTAACATCTCTTGAAATGAGGAAGGATGTTACCTTGAAACTCTTAGGGAATGCTCTAGAAACACAGTATGCAGCAAAAGAAAACAATCATAGGAAAATGATGAGGAGTGGGCAACAAATTTAAATTTAAAAACAACTACTTAAGTATTCTTTCATAATGAAGGATGGGTCCATAAAAAAAAGAAGAAAGAAAAAAGAAAGGAAATACAAAAGTGTGAAAACCAAGGACGGATGCCTAATTAAAAACAAATATTAAAATCTTCACCAAATGTAACAATGAACTGGCACCTCCAGCAAATATAATGTTGAAGTCAGAGACTCCATATATCACGAGGGGGTGAACTTAGAGGAAGAGCAAGCTTCAGGAAAGTACTTTTATTAGCTGCCCATTCCTATACCCAGGTCACTTTCTGAACTTATAAATGAATAACAGCTTACCCTGATGATGATCAAGTTATAGTGATTGGCTACTGGGAGACCAACAGCATCAACGCAGTGTTTGGAGACAGACTGGTGTTAGCCCTGAAGCCCTCTGTCTGTCTTCTTTCCCAGTGCTACAACTTTTATATGCACAATTTCTATGTCACACTTGTTTAATCATCTTAGTTTCCTTATTTGTCAATACTTTCCCAACCAGGAGCCAGATCTTGTGCTAAGGATGGCAACCATCGAGGATGAAGAATAATAGCTCACTTAAAGTGACTGCTTTATATAGTGATATAAACAGTTTTATAATGCCTCATGACAAAGCTGCCTGAATTTCCTCTGCTCTGAAATTGAGTTAAGAATACTGTAATTTAATTATCCATCCTTACGATTGGTAGAAGGTCATATTTAAAAGTTAATACTAGATAACTTTTGAGCTCTAAGAAATTCATTTCAATTTAATAGCAGAAGTGACATATTTCCTCACTTACAGGCTAACTCATTACACTAGGTTACAAATGAAAACTTTTTTTCTGCAGTATGATTAAAAATAGGTGAATTTTACTAATTTCAGGGCACAGAATTGAAAAAATGCATTCTATTTTTCCATAGCATATCTTGTTTTGGCAATATGACAATGTTCAATGAAAATATATTTGTAAAATTTGCAAAAATATTACACCTATTATACCACTAACATGAAGGCATACCTAAATTTGAGAATGTATATTAGTTATCTTGTACACCCCTTTTTCTTTTCTCATGGAAATTCAGTGTATGTGATTTTCTTGAGTGTTGTCCAGTAGGTTCATCACATGCAAGACACCAGCAGTAATTGGCCATTTAACATCTTTCAGGCCCTGGTAAAACCTTTCACCTTGCTTTTCACTGACAGCTCCTAAATTCAAAGAAACTAAATATGTTGCTTGAGGAAATGAAGCTTCAAACTTATATTACAGCCAAGCAGTTTGAAATTTTCCAGCATATTTCTGACAATTTCTTTGTATTGAGGGCCTTTCACATTGCCCAGAAATTTCTAAACAACCTCACTGAATCCATTCCATGTACCTTTTTTAGTTTCATTCATAGAGCTGGTAAAATTAACATCCTTCATCAATTTCCTTATCTGTGGTCCATCAAATACTCCCTCTCTGATTTTAGCCTGTGACAATGTTGGAAACTTTATGTCTAAGTACTGGAACTTTTGTCAAGTGCTTTCACGAATTGTTTCATCGTACCAAGTTTTATGTGTAATGGAAGAAGTAGAATTTTTTGACGATCAACAAGAGGCACATTAGTAAAATTTTTTATCCAGGTTCCAGTTGCTGTCTCTCAGGCCATTGGTCAGTTTCCCAATATTTTTCCCTCGCCCTGCTATCAGATTTGCAAAGAAAAGAAGGAAATTTTGTGTATCCTCCCTGCAGTCCTAATAGCAGACCAATGACCTTCAAGTAATCACATATTTGCCACTCATGGTCATGGTACTTAATTTTGTCAAGAACATGCTTCAGAGTTTCATAAGACTCTCTTAGGTTCATAGAATGTGCAAGTGGTATTTAAGCTAACTTGTTGCCATTATGAAGTAACACTGCCTTAAGACTTCATTTGGAACAATCAATAAAAAGACGCCAGTTACTAAACTCATATGCTTCCCTGCCAACTGTTGAATAAGATTACACACATCCACACAAAGCACAAGTTGATCTTTTCTGCATAGTTCTTGTGGAACTGTATTTCACAATTCCTATACCAAGAAAATGTAATGCCAGTGATATCAAATTCTTCTCCTGTAGTATTGAGCCCAATAATTCACTTTTTTGTTTTGTGAGGCCTAAATCCCTCACTAAATCATTTAACACAAATTGGTTAAACTGTTGCGGTGAATTGTCAAATTCTTCTGTATCAGAAACCAACCCATTGTCAGAAGTCAAGAAGTTGCTTTCAGATTCACTAAAATTGAGGTCTGCTGATGGTGTAGATATGGGTAGTTTGGGTCCATGAGGAATAGGCTGTATAGCTGAGTTCAGATTTGGATATTTAATTCTTGCCTTATTTTTTGTTGTTAGCCAGCAACTTTGCACATGCTAAAGTAACAATGGTCATGGTGATTATGCTGTTCTCTCCATATCATTGGTTTGATAAACAGCAGTGCCTTCCATTTTTCTTTATACCAATAACATAATCCCTTAACACAACTGTTACGTGCAATATGAAATGCAAACGATTTATCCTGATCACCAACTTTCTCTTTGAAATATGAGTAATATAGTTTCTTTGTTTGTGAGTCTATTTTATGCACCTTCCCATCAAATATGTTAACACCCACAAATGTAATAAAACTTCTGAGGACGTTATAGATATGTCTCCTGCATAATCCTGCTATAGAAGTCATGTGAAAGAGTTTCATGATATGAAAGATTGTACAGGGTAGTTTTGTGAGCTTTGTAGGTATAAGGCACTGGTCAAAAACCAGGAGGAAACCACTTCTAACCTAAAAGAACTATAGTTTGTCAAAAAAGATTCCATAAGCATGATTTTGGCTTCAGATCATTCAGAAATTAAATCACCCGATTTTAGGTACCCTCCAGATGAAATCTGGAGGAAAAGGTGTTTCTCTGCTGATGATCAACATCAAATCAAACTGTGCAAAATATTCAGTGTTCTTGTAACTGATGAAGAGTTCTCAAATCCCTCTGAGCCGGTTTTAGATGAGGGTTGCCCAAAAACCAAGGTTTTGTTACTTGGGAGTAGGCATGGGAGGGGCATAGCATCCCTGATAGTAGAGGTTTTGGGAAATGATTTTGATGTATTAGGTATAGTTAAACCTAGAGCTGGGCTTTCTGATGTTACTGAGGATCTGGTAAAACTAACTTCTGGTTTTACTAAGAGGGATCATGTTATTATAGTGGGTGGGCCAGGGAACAGCCTGGATAGAGACTGTAATTATATAATTGAAAAAGATCTATATGACATCAGCAAGACCAATAACCATACAGATGTGGGGTTCATTGGACTGTTTCATAGACATGACAGGCCGCAGATTCATAGGAGGGTGAGAGATATGAATCTGCAACTTGAGAGTGCCTTGTTGAGTCCTATCACATCTCACATGGGTATGATAGATGTTAGTGGTATAGGACAAGATGGTTACACATCTTGTGGTTTGCACCTTAATTCTAAAGGCAAAATGCAGCTTTAACAGCTAATTGCTAACATAATTAGGGATAGAATTCCTGTTGTCAGCCATAATAGGGTTTTTTAGATTAAATAGCGCCCCCAGCAATAATTGTTTAAATAACACAAAGAAATCAAATGTAAATACAGGGGTATCTGCAAGCAATATTAATTCAGAAAAGACAATTTCTTTCTGCATACTTCACCAAAACATAAGAGGTTTAAGAAACAAATTAGATGGGCCTTCCCTTAGTCTTGCTTCAAAAACTTTATGGCCACATGTATTGTGCTTATCTGAACATCATTTGACAGAACTGGAATTCTTACCAATCTCATTACAAGTGTACTCTTTAGGAGCAGCATTTTCCAGTCAAAATTTACATAAAGGGGGGTCTGTATATTTATATGAGATTATGCTGTTTATAAACGTTTAATCTTTCTAAGTTTTGCATTGAACAGGACATAGAAATGTGTGTGATTCAATTAGATATACATGAGGTAAATCTAATAATAGTAGCTCTACATCGATCACCAAAGGGTAATTAAGAGGTGTTCAAACAGCAACTTGAAAGCACCTTAAAACTTCTGTTCAAACCTCAAAGAGTATTAATAATTTGCGGTGACATAAATATTCATTATCTGACTCCTAGTCTTAGAAAGGATCAAATTAGTTCTATACTCGCAATGTACAACATGCCCCACACAGTAAACTTCCCTACAAGAATTCAAAATACCTCATCTACTGCAGTAGATAATGTATTTATAAGCATAGACAGATTAAAATCATATACCATTATCATATTTGCAAATGGCTTACTATCAGGAAATGAAATATAATAACAACAACCCAAATCTGCAATGTTACTCTAAGAAATGTTGCAAACTCCTCAAAGAAACAATAAAAGCAGCTAAAGTATTACATGATAATAAACAATATGCAACTCAGATAATAAAATAAAAACCATTTGGAACATAAAGAGAGAAACAGGTAGGCGCTCTCAATAGAATCCGCCAATAATAGTAAATACTGGCACTCAAGTAATTAGTGAACCTCAGAAAGTTGCAGAGATTTTTAGCAATTTCTTTCTGGGCATAACAGAAAAGTTGAACATAAAATATGGAAACAAGGAATCAGCTTTAAATTTATTAAGAAACTCCTTAATAGATAAAATCGCTGAATTCAAAATAAATACGACAACACCATACAAAATTAATAGTATAATAAATTCTCTTAAGACCAAACATTCTTCTGGTTATGATGAAATAACAAAGTCCTAAGAAGGGAGGGCAATGCTACAAGGGGAGAAAGTGTCGACCCGGTATCCAGACGTACTAGACTCAGAAAAGCAATGGAGAAATTTATGTATCAGGGTAAAACAAAGAACAAATAGGGAAAGGAAGTAAATTGATACAAAATAAAATAGGAATAAGTCAGGGATGTAAACTGAGTTCATATTAGTAATCTATTCATAGATGATATATTAGGAGTAAAAATAAGAAATTAGCATTATCCAGTAATAGGAGATAAGGAGATTCCAGGTTCAGGTTCATTATACGTACACGATTTTATGGTAGGCACCATATCATTGATAGGGTTACAAAAGCGATAAATGAAATTCAAGAAAGTGTGAAAAATGGGGAATTGGGGTAAAAATCATAAAGATGACTGAATCAATAAAAGGCTCTAAGAAACAAAACCAAGGACTTGAGAGAATAAGGAAGGTAAAGAGAAGAAAATGGTATAGAAAAGTAAGAGAAGTAAGGGCCACTCAGTGAGCAAAAAGGCCAGGGAGCCAAGCAATCTGAGTGGCCCAATAAGAAAACAAGCACCAGACAAATTGTACAATAGATGTAGGGGTATAAACAAATATACATTGTATGTATTGTAAACATGTAGAACAAATTGTACAATAATTCTATTCATTCATTCAACAAAGTCCTAAAAGCATGTTCAAGCCAAATAAGCACACCTCTTAGCTATTTATGCAATAAATCATTAAAGGTTGGAATATTTCCTGATAGAGTGAAATACTCAACTGTGAAACCCCTCTTCTAAAAAGGCAAACAGGACAATATTTCAAATTACAGACCAATATCTCTCTTGTCAGTATTCGAGAAAGTAATGTTTAACAGACTGTATAATTACATGGAAAATAACAATCTACTTGTCAACAAACAGTTCAGATTTAGAAAAGGAATATCAACAAATAATGCAACTTACAAACTTATGCAAGAAGTGTTAACAGCACTAAATGAAAAATTTACTTGTGACAGGCATCTTTTGTGACCTAGCAAAAGCATTTTACTGCGTAAATCATGAGATTTTGATAGCTAAACTGCAGTAATATGGAATAAAAAATGAAAATTTAAATTGGTTTATCTCCTATCTAAAAATAGAAAACAAAGGGTAGAAATTAACAAAATCAATCACCACCATAACAACACTTCAGAATGGCAATTAATAGAACATGGAGTTCTCCAATGGTTGATATTGAGACCTCTGTTATTTTTAATTTATATAAATGACCTCCCATTGTATATTAAACACACTGCTAGTATATATCTGTTTACAGATAACACCAGTGTTCTAGTAACAAGTAAACATTTAAATGAGTGTGTTATAAAATTAAATTATGTCCTAAATTGCATGTCAGACTGGTTCAAAGCAAACAACTTTCAGTAAACCTTGAAAAACCAATCAAATTCATAACTAACCACTGACCAGAAACACAAGTAGAAATGAGAATTAATGATTCATTATTGGAACAACCTAACGAAGTCAAATTTCTAGGTCTTTTAGCAGAGAAGCACTTAGTTTGGAAGTCACATATACATAACACCTAAGCTTAATGCAGCATGTTATGCCATTCAAACTGTGGAAAACTTTCATTCAATTGATATGCTTAAGTTAGTTTACTTTTATTATTTTAATTCCATCATGGAATACAGAATAATTTACTAGGGCAACTCAGTGGATAGTAAATGCATATTTCTAATATGAAAGAAGGTTATACGAATAATTTGCAACACTCACAACAGTCAGTCATGTAAAGAACTATTTCAGAAACTAGGTATACTAACCTTACCTTGTGTTTATATATTCTCCGTCTTAAAATTTTATGCAAATAATCAACATAACTTTATTACAAACATGGAGGTACATAACTTTAACACTAGGCAAAAAGGGAAATATCCATTGTCCAAATGCAAAACTATCTTGCTTCCAAAAAGGTGTTTACTATGAAACAATTAAGATATATAATGCTCTCCCCAGTAATCTCAAGGGAAAAATTATCAATTTCAAAGTTTTTAAAGCCTTCCTAAAAGAGTACCTCTGTGATAAATCTTTTACTCTGCAGAATAATATTTAAACTACAATTTAGTCTGTTGACAATTAAGTTCTAGTATACTACATATTCCTATAATGTTAAGTTACTGTATTAAGCCTAATAAGAAATACCTTTAATACATTTAATATATATATATATATATTTGATATTTTTATCTTAGTACTGAATTTTGACCATGTTTTCACATAAATAAAGATGTAGTATTTTAGTAGTGACACAGGCTGTAAAGGCTAAGCGAAGTGCATTTTATACTCAATACCTAACCATGCTAACATTCAAAGTAGTAGAAATATGATATTTTTAGCACTATAATCTGAAACATTGTGCACTTTATACATATATTTTATATGCAAAGTTGTTTTATTGTACATATTTCAATATTTTGTACATTTATATCTTAAAATTCTGACACTCTTTGCTTAAAAGCAAAGCTTTAAGCATTGAAGGGAAGAAATTTTGTATTCAGTAGACGTGACAATTTTTTAATATAATACAAATTTGATGCTAGCTGTTTACATTTTAACATCATAACTTAAAATGTAAACTTTATGTGTGCAAAAAGAATAAGTTTATTGTACATAATTGACAATTTTGTAAAACTCTTACACTCCTTGCCTGCAAGTAAGGTTGTAATACCTTGTGTGATGACACAGGCTGTAAAACCCAAGTTAAATTAAGTTCAATACAATAGGAATATAAAAGCTTTTGACATGTTCTATGTTCAGGGTCTTTTGGTTATCAAAGAATCTACAGAACACATTCTGATCTAATTTAATACTCAAACTTTTATTTTAGCGCTACACATATACAACACAAACATGCATATTAACATAAGTTTTCAGCTCAACAGTTGAGATCTATGTTAACTGTAGGTACATGTGACCTGAGAAGACAGTTCTCAGACATTCCTCACAAGAAGACAGACAGACCTGACACACAGAACAAAACTGACAAGTGCTGGGAATATAAACATAAACATCTGGGTGATAAGGGAGGACAGAAGTGATCCGATTAGGAACAAAATCAACAACAGATTTAGAATAATATAATGAAACATAGCAGTAAGCTGTATAAGCTGAACGAATTCAGCACCATAGACATATATGCACATATAAAGACTAGATGTGATAGCAAAAAACAGACTTCATTTTTTAAATCAGGGCAGTGACAACCATTAAAGTCACATATTTTCCTTTATACCATAGAATCAATGTTGACCAGTGTTATTGATACACATGTGGTTCCTTTTTCCACTTTTTCCTCTTTAAGCAAGTCATTCAGTGAATACTATTGAGTTTTTCTTTTAGCATATAAAACAGATAAAATCTGCTACTCGTGTGGTTTACAGCATGAGAATTATTACATTGGCACCACTTTTTGGCAAATATATTATTGATGTGTATTATCAAAGAAATTCATAATATAATTCTGCTGCTTGCAGAGAAAGTTTTTAATCTCCTAAACTATTTAAGTGCAAAATAAAGATTTCAAAATGGATCAGTGATACTTATTACTTTTGCCTTTAGTTTTTGGTGCACTTCAATGTAATAAAACCTAATCTCTCAACCTAAGGCAAATTCATAATTGGATGCAGAAATTTAGGATAAGCTTCATAGAGCTTATAATAAAATATGTTCAACCTTACAGAATTACTTTCAGCTCCTCTCCCTCTCCCCCTCTCTCTCCCTCACCCCTTTCTCTCAGGATAAGAATAAGGATAAGGAAAAGCACCAGAAAGAAATGTTGGTTACACAACCCAACCAAGAGAACTAGGGACCTTCAGAAAATGAGGCAAACATGCTACCCTTACACCATGGCAGTGAAGAATTTATTTAAGTAATATATATTCTGAAAATCTGTATAATTTTTAGTTAAATGCACTAAACATAGTTAAAATATTATGTATAATAAGGATTTCCAATAATTCATCGTTGTAGGAATATTTCCTGCTGTTGTGTTCTGATTAAACCACTCATAATGTTAACTAATTGAATAATAGACAATTTACTATCTTTATTCCTTAAATAAAACATTGTTTTTATTTTACTTTTATTGTAGATAATGTGGACTGGATAGATGCTGCAAACAACATTGATCATGAATTTTTCCTAGTTCATGATTTAAAACCAGAAACACACTATCACTTCAGACTTGCAGCACGGAATCGAATAGGATGGAGTGAAAAGGGAATACCAACAGCTATTATCAAAACTAAACCAACAGGTAACCCTTTCATTATCAAGATTAGGATGATTAAAATGTTATAGTGAACCAAAATAAAACTTTAATTTTAAATGATTTTAATTCTTACCATATGGAATGTTTATAAAATGCACTCATACATTAATGTTTATGATGGTGACATTTATTACATATGAATTTTAGTTATTGCATTGTTCTCATTTAAATACTCACTTCCACTCTTTTCTTTTTACTTTCTCTACCATGTACATAGTAGGTAGAGAAGGTATTCCAGGGTGCCCAAAAATTTGATTTGATGCCACAATTTCACCAGAAATACATGTTTTGGGATCACATAATACCACAAAAGAAAAGAAGCATTTTTAGAATAAGAACCATGTGTATGTCTTCTGTGAGTCTGAACATCATAACTCAAAAACAAAAAGTTGGATAAATACCAAATTTAGTACCTACTTAACTTGAATATCTTCCAAAGATGCAACCAAACCCCAAATAACTCTTTATATGGAACATTTTTTTAAATTTGTTATTTTCTCAAAAATGGCTTGATTAAAGTACTGTATACTTTACATGACAAATAAAATGTATATACTGAATTTTTTGAGAACAGCCTGTGAAGTCCCTTTCATTTACAAGGAATTTTGTATAATCTTCCACAACTGGTATGTGTTAAGTCAATATGAAAACATACTGTACAAATGATGTAGTTCTCTTTAAAACACATAGTTTATTTCAAATAACCTTTTTTCTGGCATAGTCATTTCTGAAATATCCATTATTAATGCTTCAAATTCTTCAATACTTTATTATTCTTTTAAAGTCCTATCAATTTGCAGTTATTTCTCACAATTGCATGGAAAGAATATGGAATTTTTAAGGTCACCATATATCATCCAGTTCTTAAACATTTGTCTATCACCGTTCCCTTCCTATTAATAATGAACTGTGTACTGCAACTATTTCTGCAAAGGTTTATCTCGATAAAAATGAAGTAGATAGAAAAATAAGCATTTGTAAGAATAATTTATACATACACTAATAAATGACGGAGGATAAAGCAAGTTGTATGAATGTACATATAATGTGAATGTACATATCAAAGTTTCTTCATCATTAAGTCTTCATCCTCCATTTCAAAACCTTCATCTCTGAGTCTTTTAGCTATATTAAACAGCATAAAATTACAGATAGTGTTTTCTCAGTAACAAGGCAAAATCTATTGTAGTATGGGAAAGAATGTTTTTGGTTTGTCCCAAAATCTGTTCTATAGTAACTCTCTCCTTTTTAATGCAGTTATACAGTACCAATTCAGGAGTTTGTGGGGTCTGCAAAGTAGTCATTAACCAAGGTGTTACTCCATGGTCTGTGTCACCAAATTACAGAGCATCAGCATGTTGCCTGATCATAGCTTTATAAATGGAGTATTTTCAAATTTAAGAATCATATACTGACACAGGCCATGCGATATCAACTCTTGCAAGTTGCCTGAATATTAATACTGAGCAAATCTTTCCTGTTGACATTTTCATCTCTGTGTGTGCTTAATTTCTTAACACTCTTAGTGCCATGAGCCTATCTGATTGGCTTTACAAAACCTGCTAATTAGAGTAGTGTAAATGCTATTTCTGGTAGACAACCATTCTTTGCTTAGGGGTTCTACAATGGAACAGTAAAACTGTAAACAGCATCTCCATTGTTGACAATGATGTCAGTATCATCTCCAGGCAAGTTGCTAAATTATCTTCTTTTTTATGGTAGAGAACCAAAGTTCATGGCTGGTACAATGTCACCGTTATCAGAACCACTATCTGACATCAACTCATTGCACTACCCTTGCATTGCTCAAAATAATGTGACAGTTTCTTGTTGTGAACACCAGCTGTAAAACTATTATTGTAAAGCCCATTATAAACCAACCAGTTAAAGCAAAAAGGCTGAACCTCTCAAAAGGTGTGAATGCCATCAGTAGAGGTTGTCACAAATATAGTTTTACCATGAAGTCAACATGATTAGCTCTGGTGCTCAGCTCTCCCAGGGCCTACTACAGTAGGTATGGAATTGGGCTCCTGGGGTTCCGAGCCACACTCTCGATTGGGTTCCTCTAAGAGGTGAGAGGGCTTGTACCCAACGCCCAACCAACTTTGGTCCACAAGTGTATTTGACCAACTAACAGTTACCTCCCTGAACAGAGTCTTATGGATATAGCTGTGCGGGATGGATGAGGAGAGTTGCAAGGGGTGACTGGGTAATGTGTAACTCCCAGCCCCTGAGTATCATGTAGGACTGTGCTCGTATCTGCTGATAAGGGTCAAACCTGGGGAGGGGCCATTACATGAGCTGTTACACTCCTGAAGGCGATTACCTCCCTCTATCTATAACTTGGGAGGTGAAACCCTAAGGTGAGCAAGGTCCAGGCCAGGACTCTCACCTAAATTGGGGCAGCGTCCAGGATGTGAGCATGCCATTGGAGACATTTGTAATGTTGGAGGAATTTATCGCTGTGGATCTAAAAAAAATTTAAAAAACCTCAAAAGCCAGTGTAAATTTAACTAACCAGCATTGCTGGTCCAGTCAAGTCATGTATTACATCTTGCAATGGCATGCTCCTGGTTGAAGCAAATTCAACATCCCAGGCAGCGAAAATACTAGAGTGAATATGTTAGCCAGTTATCCTGTATGCGTTGAAGTGCACAGGACCTTGAACTCCTCGCGTGGTGTAGTAAATACCTGTGCATTAGACGGTATGTCCAATGAGGAGATTCAAGAGAATCTAGAGGACCAAGATGTTACTTCCATATATCAGGTGGGGCAGAAAGAAAGAGGTAAATGAATGTCTATTCGTACCCCGTTATTTACCTTTGATCGGTAGATCTCCCTCAAAGAATTAAGGCAGGGTATGAAGTCATTGAAGCTAGGCCATATATACTGAATCCGCTGAGCTGCTATAAGTGTCAGCACTTTGGACACACTAGCGAATTTTGTAACAGTGAGCCTATGTGCTTTAACTGTGGAGACATCTCTCACAACGGAACATGTGTATCTGCTCCAGCATGTGTTAACTGCAGCGGAGAAGTGGTGAAAGTTTTCCATAACTATTGATATGTTGTTATGTTGCCAGAGTGCAGAGTAATTATTTTTTTATATATTTATTCTCATGGAGAAGCAGTGAAAAGACATATGAGCATTCTGAACCATATCATTTGTATATTAATGTTGTTAACTTAATTTATGTAGAATAAAGCACAATTTAAAAACTTTCCTAACATGGTGCCAACTTGAAATCTATTTACAATACTCACAATTAATAACAATTACATGAATTAACAAATGTTTATGTGAAACAATATAAAAATCATTTGCATTCATAATTAAATATAGCACATTAGTACCATTTAAAAACTGCTGCAAGCCTCAGCAACCAGCTACAGAAGAGAGAAGTGGTTATCCATACCCTTTTATTATTCTGTGATGGCATGGTATGTTGAAGATACTGATATTTTTAAACACCTTAGATATTTTATATTTCTTACTTACCAATACTTTCAACTTCTCAGATCCATCTGAATTATGGCACAGCACCATTGTCAGCCTCTCTTTGCTGTGTTTTCCTCCATGAAATTTTTTTCCCTTGTTCAGTGTTTTTTCAAGCATCTGGTTGAAGAAAACACCTACTTTGCCTATGTTAGACCCATCTTATGAGTAGTAACAGGAGAGCTTAAACTGAAAAAATTCATCACCCAGTCATTGACATCCTCCTCATTTATTTTATTTGCTTCCCCACAGACCAGGAGTGTCAATTTGTCTCTTTGAGAAGTGACACAACCAGCCCTTGGAGCACAAAAATCTAGAAATGTCCTTTTTCTTAGTGATTTCATGAGTATTTTGTTGGAACAGGGGACCAGAGAGTGGGATTTGTCTGAACACATATGCTTGAACCTTCAAACAAAGAAGCTTCCACACTGTAATGTTTGGCTGTCATGCTTTTGCTATTGGCACAAATGAACAGCTTGCCAGATTTTCTTCTATTTTCTGCCTGGAATTTTAATCAATAAAAGAATGGGCTTCAGGATTTTAAAGCATTCTGCCTCCTCCATTAAAGTCTTCTCTCCACTGTGTAATATTTCCTGTTGTTGCTTCAGTGTGAGAGCATTGGGAGCACATTTCTGTTTAGGCAGCATAATGCAGGCAAAAGGAAACCAACAATCCAACAAAGACTACTTTAAGACAAAGACCATATGTGCATTGCATTGTATTCCCAGCCTCTCTCTTCACCCCTCCCTTGCTTTGTTCGAGGTAATGCCATGGCAGAGACAGTACTTACAGTATAGTGAGCTGTTTGTTACTTATTTCATGTAGGATTTTTTATTTATCTGCAAAATAGCATATGGAATATGCATTGAGGGTACCAAATTTCAGTTCATTGTAATGTTTATGCAAAATATAGTTTAAGCAGTAGGTTTTTGACTATAAATCCACTGGGAATGAATAATTTGTTCAGTTTATGAGTGTTTCATTTATTCAATTTCAATTAAACCAGGGTCTATTGAACACTTCAAATCTTCACCTCATTTTCTGCAGTTTTGTATGTTCAAATGATGCAATACATTCTGATCTGCTATTGGACAATAAATGTACAGTATTATGCATTTGTTCATAAGCCATGTGATGCATTCAAAGTTATTGCCAAAATATGGCCAGAATGTCATGCTGTGTGTCTTTCTATCATAAAATTGTCTAGTTTGTTGTTCTGTAATATGCTTGCAAAAGCAACATGAAGGTCAAGCGTCCACTAATCAACAAACAAGCCTTTTCTGCACTAAAGATACCAAAAATAACTAGATTCCAATACTGAGGAAGCCATTTGGCAAGAACATGTTGTTTTAACTGAAATGAATACCTGAAGCTGCTAGTTAAAACTGTATATAAATGGTAATTAAGTTACAATAAAGGATTTTATATTACCTGCAAGATCTAAAATAAATGCACAGTGGTAATTGGTATGTACCAGAACCCAGTACCAGCAGAAGGAAAGGTGCATAAAGATGTATTTAAGCCAAATTTCATCAAACCTAATGAGACTTTTAATAAATGTAATGCCCTATAGGCTGTAGGTTGATAACAAGCTGCTTATGGGTATATGTTCCCTGTAGGAAAATACTCAGATAGATCCCCAGAATTCATTCCTGAAAATATGTACATGTTATCTGATTGCGATATCATTTGTGCTTACGTAATATGTTTTTACGTAAATTATTAGAACTTGAAGATCTTATATTGTGCTGCTTTTGTTTTGCTTGGTTACATAATTTTAACTGCCCCACGTATGGGTAGCCAATTTGTAACGGTATTACTTACAAATGTTTGTTTACATCACGTGTGTTGAAGCCATCTTGTGACGTCATTCATTTGTTCGGTTTGTAGCTCCATCTAGTGTTAGCAATTTGTGGTATCTAGTATCAGTGTTTGAAAGAATTTTAAGTTTTGTTTACTGTCCTCCGGCTAGCTATTATCTTATCTTGGGTCGAACATGTGTCTTGATCAGGGTTGTGTAAACGGAAAGGAATCTTTTATCCAAAAAGAACACTGATGAAGAAATTTGTTCTATAATTTTTATTGTTGAACACGTTCACTATCACTTTTACATATTGATCTAGATACTCGCCAAACTGAAACTGTTATAATAACTTCTTACTGATCACTTTTAATCAACGTACTTCAACCTTTTGTATAATTAACTTTACCATATTTTAGATCTTTCATAATTCTGCTGCGCGTAACTTGTGAATTTATATCCGATGTATGCCGTACTAATACTTTCGACGAACTGACTGACTGAAGACGACGTGTAGTGTACACAGATTTTTGATGAACTGCCCGACTGAAGATGACGTGTAAGGTTTTGAGATTTTCGATGAACTGGGCGACTGACTGACTTTACCTCCAACCTACCTTATTTATACTCCCTCATTCAGATACACCTAAAGATTATAACTGAACTGCAATTGGCTAATAAAATGCGCCAACATTAGCGTCTATTTTAATATCCAATTAAAATTATGAATACATATGCTTTAGGGAGGAAACATTCCAGAAGTTTCTACCGAAAACGCGCCAACATTACGTAACTTCCTCGTTTCCAATAATGATAAACAGCTCACCCCCTCGCTGCATTATTGCGCGCTATTATTGACAGTTTCAGTAAGGCCGTATAAACTTATTTCCAAATAATAATTACAATTAATAAACATCTGAAATCAATGTCACATAAAAATGCATATTCATATTACAATCATTATTTACATTTAAGTAATTTGTGATACAAATTACTGCATCATGATTCACTCTGTATATGAAAATCCTTTCAAAGAATTTTGTCTTGCACTGACTTAATATTGAAATAAATAACCTATGTATCAAACTATCACAAAATTACTTGTAATTGCTGATAACTTACTTACATTAGATAATCTCTAAAGAGAGTAACGGAAATTCTATTCTTGGTAGCACTACTCCTCTAGCAACCTGGATTGGCAGCTCACATCCTAGCAGACGATAATGTTTAATACTAATGAGCCATACCTGCCATTTTTACTAGAATTTATTTTAAAAAATTACAGGGTAACAAGAGTTTTCGAAATAGCTGGGATATGTGAATGCTATTTTCATCATATCTCATTCATTCCAAATTATGAATGAATTAATGAATATATTGTTAACTTTATAGAATATCCAATTTTTTTATAATACCTACTACTTTATAATCTCTTAGTAATATAGAAGAAATGTTCCACTACTTATTAATATTTGGCTCATAATCATGACTTGCTGTGCAAACAGGTGACCTGGAAAACTTCAACGCTGGTAAATTATCTGGAACCCCTTATAGCCTAGGTACCATATTGATACAAATGTGTTTTTTTTAAGGTTTTAGATTTTTCAATGGAAATTTTTCTAATCTCATATTATACTAACCTTCAACAATAAAATACAGGTATTTATAGCTATTTTTATTATAAAGATATTAAATTAATTCAATAATATTGTCCTTTGTTTTATATTAAGAAGCAAAATCCATACAACTGCACTCAAATGTAACGCCATCAGTATCCAAGGTGCCATTACACCAGTTATTTTATTTGGGCCCTCTCTGTCCTTTAACACAGGCACATTTCACTGCAGTTGCTGGGACTTGAAATTATGAGTTTGGCTTTGAATGCATGGCCAATCCATTTTATCTCACTTTAACAATCACGCTATTTGAATCACTTTGGTGTTGGTGTCAGTGAAAGAGGTATGAAAGCCAGTTTAAGAACTAGAGGAAGAGTGACATATGCAGCAAAATAATTCTGGCAATAAAGGGTTAACCAGTGTTTAAGAAAGGTTCTTTTTTCACCCATTAACTGACCAGAAAATGAATCAGTATGGGATGTTTTTGGAAATAAATGGTAAGCTCAGACAGCTGTTGGAAGTGATAATCATATCCTTGTCGCCTTCCTCACAAATACACATGTGCCACTAAGGCCAGCAATAAAATGCATATGCAGATACATGAACTTAGGGTAGTCATATCTAGTTATTTCTTTGTCTAGAATTAGATATCTGAGAATAATTGCTTATACAGTAGAGAGAAATAAAAGCTTATTTCTTTTTTAAAATGACTAGTATACACCTGTATGCATAGTCAAATCTTCAATAGGTACTAATTGTAGGAAATTAAGTAATTGGTAAGGTACTTCTAGAATACTTCATTTACAAAACAGATTGGGAATAATAACACAAAAATGCATTTTGTAAACACCATTTACTAATCATTTATCATCACAAGATAAACATAGCAAAAGTAATACTCTACTAGAAAAATTATTTCTCTAATTGCTTAGTTAAATGTAATACCAGTGTAGATTTATACATAAAACATTGAATAGAATGCACTTTGTTTTAACATATTTTGAGCATTGCAATAAATCCTGATTGTTACAGGGGCTACAAAGGTTCAGATAACAAAAGCAATGAGACATCTGCAGCAAATGACAGAATCAGGTCAGGAAATCAGTTTGGAGGAACCAGTTGTACATTTAGATTACTCTGCTGAGACTGCACCTCTTGAATGGAGTACTGAAGGTTCTCTTACAGAAAAGTACAGCTTTGTGTCAGAATTGGCACGGTAAGTCCTAAGACTAAAAAAATTTTGAGAAATACATTGATATGTTACCAGTCTCAGAATAATGTTGATATTATGCTTTAGGTAACAGTGATTGAATTGCAGAGAATTAAAGGGAAAAACAATTCAATATTTTTTTTTAACACATGCTAAGGTTTCTGTTGCTGTTCCATTAAACATATATTCATTAATCAGCATATTAGTTACATAAGGTTACGTACTGTAGGCATGGTTTACACAGAGGCTTCAAACTCAAAGAAATGTGTAAGTCATATAACTGAATCAAGAGAGCATGCTGGACTGCCAGTCAAGAGGAAACTTTCAGTGGGTTGGTTATAGGCATACTTTATTGAAATTTTTAATTTGTACTCCATCTTTCTGATCACATTTACAGGATATGAGACACATCTATTTTTTTTAAGGAATTAGTATAGTATTTATTGTGCTAAGAGTTTTACAAATTTGATTGTATACTGCATTTTGACCCTGGCCACTTGTTCAGTAGACAATCACTACAGTTTATTTACATTTTACAATCTCTTGTCACTAAATTATCTTGCTCTTTTTTTTCAGTTTTTTTTTTCATGTCCCATTTCCACTTTTTTTTTCACTTTCCATTTATTGATTACTTAACCATCATACATTCACTATAGTTTTCCATTCAAAGTAAGATGCACTACCTCTTACTTTTCTCTTTCCACTGTCCAAAGCCATTTACTGAGACACATCAACATACATCAGGTACATATATATATATATATATATATATAAAAGAAGGTGTATTGGAAAGTAGAATAGATATACACAGTTACAAAGCAATTGACAGAGATATTACAATAACAGTACCAGATATTGTCAAAATATAACACTCCTCTCAAAAGAATACACTTTTTCCAGGTTTTCAACTGTCACTTCTTTAAGTTCTCCATGGTAGTTCACTGTTTTATCTAGTGAAATTTCATTGGGAGTTCACACCTTACACTGTCGCTTCACTAATGTGAACTAGTTCACTTTCCCTGTCACTTCCCCTTACTTCTTGACATAGCGGCATAATGCAATATGCACACTGTAGCCAATTCTGGACAGTTCACTTGCTGGGGAGTTGAACACAACACTTGTACAATCCCTTGCTCCACAGTAACACTTGCCGCATATCAGAGCAGTCATCACTAATTCACTTGGAGAACTGCACTTGATGTCACAGCCTTCACCAACTCACTTACTCACTCACTCTGACTGCTCTTGCAAGAATGCTTGTTTACATATTCAATGGAATCTTCCATAGAACATTCTAGAGCTATCTGGAGGTAAGAGAGGGGAAATAAACTTCCAGAAGATTCTGGTTATCTGCCAATAGCGCTCCCCTGAGTATCATGTAGGGCTGTGTTTGTATCCACTGATAAAAGTCAGTCCCGGGGAAAGGCCATTACACACCTGAAGGCAATTGGTTCCCTCTATGTATTGGGAAGTGAGACCCTAAGGTGAGCAAGGTGCAGGCCAGGACTCTAACCTAAGCTGGGGTGGCGCCCAGGATGTGAGCATGCCATTGGAGACATTTGTAATGGTAGAGGAAATTATCGCTATGGATCCTAAACAATCCAAAAAAAATTCAAAAGTCAGTGTAAAGGAAGTAGTCAAGTGTTTTGGTCCTCGCTACTTAGTAATTAATAGAACAGAGGAAGATAAGCAGTTCACATGGGTGAACCCTTTTATAGTGCAGAAGGGTCTCGATTAAATAGCTGGTCCTGTGAAGTCGTGCACCAGAAGCTGCAATGGCACGCTCCTGGTTGAAGCAAATTCAGCATCCCAGGCAGCGACTATCTTGAAAGACAACTTATTAGGAAGCTATCCATTCGGAGTGGAGCTGCACAAGACCTTGAACTCCTCGCGCGGTGTTGTAAATACCCTTGCATTGGACCGTATGTCCCATGAGGAGATTCAAGAAAATCTAGAAGATCTGGGTGCGACATTTGTATATTGGGTTCAGCGGAGACAAGGTGGTGAATCTGTGCCTACTCGTACCCTGTTTCTTGCCTTTGATCGGGTAGAACTACCTCAAAAGATTAAGGCAGGGTATGAAGCCATTGAAGGTTAGATCATATATCACCAACCCCCTCAGATGCTATAAGTGCCAGCGCTTTGGTCATACAAGTGATTTCTGTTTCGGTGAAGCCACCTGCGTTAACTGCAGTGGTGAACATCCATATAGTTTCCGAGAATGCCCCCGTTCTACAGAGGAAAGGGCGATTCAGGAGATCCGAGTTAGGGAGAAGGGTTCCTTCTCGGGCTTTCTGCGTGTCCGCCAACCCCCTGTCCCGAGGTCCGGCACCTATAGCTCAGTTGCAGTTAAACCGGTGCCGAGTCGGAAAATCGAACTCAAACCCGCGATATTAAGGGGCCACAATTTCAGAAAAGATTCTCGTAGCCAAATCGCATCCAAAGCCCACGAAAGCCATATCTACAACACCTGCGAAGATCCCTTCAGTAAATTCAGCATCAAGACCATCTACTTCAAGCAATAAGACTAGCAAGCCTGTAACCTATAATGCACCACAGATAAAGTTTAAGACGAGCTATAACCGAACTGACTTCCTGAAAGGAAATGCAAAGTCTCTACCCGGAACATCTAAGGGAAGGAGTTCCTCTTCTGAGGAATCTTCTGGGAAGGACTCGGCTCGGCGATCAACATCTCCGCCGATCTCCACTTCCAATCGGTTCGAGGTTCTCGAAGCGTGGTCTTCTATTGGAAAGGGGTCCTCCCCCGTGGAGGAGATGGAGCAGGAGGATTCTGCCCACACTGGCAGAATCACAGTGAAAAAGAAGCAGGATAAATCTTCCCGTTAAAGGTGTTAGCCCGACACCAAAGAAAAAGGGAAAATTTATTCGACCACCGCTTTCCACAACGTAGTAAGCTTCTAGGGTTAAGTACTTATCCCGTTATAATTCTAATGGCTATCCCACAAAGGAACATCTGTGGAATTAGAACACATCGACCAGAGCTTGAACTTTTGCTCAGCAAGTATGAGCCTTTGGTCGTGTGTTTACAAGAGACTAAACTCTGTCCGCAAGACAGCTTTCAGCTTAGACGATATACCCTAGCGCGATGTGATCTAACACCGGAAGAGGGTATTCCTGCGCACGGGGGCACTATGATGCTCATCAGAGATAATATGTGTGTGTGTGTGTGTGTGTGTGAAATCTGTATCCATACAGTCTGACATCCAGTCAGTGGTTGTAAGGATTAAACTGCAATCCATCGGATTTACTTATGTAAAATTTACTGCCTCCATCCCATGACCTCTCGCTCATGGATTTAGAAGATCTAGTCTCTCAGTTACCAACACCTATTCTGTTAGTTGGAGATATTAATGCCCATCACCCTCTTTGGGGCTCCCCTCGGGCTTGTGTGAGAAATAAGTTAATTGCTGATTTTTTGGACAATAATAACCTAGCTCTTCTGAACACCGGAGAGCCCACATTTCTCTCAGACTCCTACAACACCTTTTCACACCTTGATACTGCAGTTTGTTCACCACAGTTAGCAGTTTCCTTGCAATGGAATGTCATCTCTGATTTACACTCTAGTGACCACTTTCCTTGTCTTATTAATCTATTAACACAGGATATATGTTCCACACGCCTACCTATATGGCGCTTAGATTCAGCCAACTGAAACCTTTACTTCCAGTTGGCTGTGTTTAATTACAGTGAGCACGACTGTGTGGATTTTTTGGTCCAAAAGAAGCTTCTTTCGGCTCTGAACAAGCTGTTCCACGGTCGACTGCCAATCCTCGTCGATTTCCAGTCCCTTGGTGGAAGGAAGAGTGCCGAAATGTCACTTGTGCTCGCAGGCATGCTCTTAGGGCTTTCCAGCGTCGCCACACACTGGATATCCTAATTGAATACAAGAAAATGCGTGCCAAGTCTAGATATATTATAAACGATAGCAAAAAGACATCATGGAGCTAGTTTGTAGCTTCATTTAATCGACATACACCTTCCTCTGCCGTTAAGGCGTGCGGCCGGTATGTCGACCCACATGCCAATTGCCGGTCTTAAAACAGCTACAGGAGCTGTTAATGATGCATTTGATGTGGCTAACATATTTGCCTGTGCTTTCGCTCAAGTGTCTAGCTCAGATAAATATTCGCCCGAGTTCCTTCCTGTTAAGACTGAGATTGAATATCAAGGTTTTCTTTTTCGTTCAGGAAATCTTGAAGATTAGAATCGCCTCTTCACCATGGCAGAGTTAGAACACGCTCTTTCATCTTCGCGACTATCAGCACCAGGACCTGATCGCATCCATGTACAAATGCTCCGACAGCTCTCTCCCGAAGGTAAGGCTTTTCTACTCGAGTTCTATAATCGGGTTTGGGGTGATGCCACTTTACCAGAAAAATGGCAGGAGGCCACTGTCACACCCATTTTGAAAGCTGAAAAGGATCGTCATCTACCGTCCAGCTGCCGTCCTATTTCCTTCACCAGTTCCGTATGCAAGGTGATGGAACGCATGATCAATGGACGGTTGGTACGGTGGTTGGAAACTCAAAACCCGCTGACCAACTCTCAGTGCGGTTTTCCGAAGCGCCGTTTAGCAATAGACCATCTGGTGTCATTGTCGACACAGATCATGAACGGATTCATGAAAAATTGTCAAACTTGCGATATTTTTTGACCTCGAGAAGGCTTATGATACGCGTTGGTGAACAGGGATACTACGTTCCCTACACGCCTGGAATATACGTGGACGCATACCACTGTTCATTCAGGAGTTCATGAAGGACCGCTTTTTCCGAGTAAGGGTCGGCTCGATTTTTTCGAACCTGTTTGTTCAGGAGAATGGAGTACCTCAGGGATCGGTACTAAGCCTTACACTGTTTGCTACAGCAATTCATTCTATCTCTAAATGTGTTCCTCCAGGGGTATCGTCATGCTTATTCGTAGACGACTTTGTCGTTTATTGTACTTCTCTGCGTACGTCGTTTTGGAACGCCTATGCAGCAATGCTTAGATAATCTCCAAGATTGGAGTTATAAAATCGGCTTTCTTTTCTCAACTGAGAAGTCAATCTGCGTGAATTTCTGGCACGTGTGTGACGATTATCGCCTTCGCTCCGATTTGGTCTGTATTTACTACCATTTGCAGATTCGACGAGATTCTTGGGATTTACGTTTGATAGGAAACTTAGCTGGTCATCGCATGTGGCACAGTTGAAAGCGCAATGGGACGGTTCTCTGAATATTTTGCTGATATTAAATAGCAAATCTTGGGGAGCGGATCGGACTATTTTCCTGCGACTGTATCACGCAATGGTCCGATCAAAACTGGACAATGGGGGTATCGTTTATTCCTCAGCACGACCATCTGTGCTGAGAAGATTAGACGCAGTCCATAACTGGTGCACTCGAGTGGCTATTGGTGCTTTTTCCACTAGCACAGTTCTAAGTCTTTACGCCGAATCTGCAGAACCTCTGCGTTATCGGCGTGAAACCCTCTTGGGAAATTATGGCTGTGCACTTAAATGTATGTCCAAACATCCAAGGTTCGTTTTGTTTTCTCACACTGTGCTGGACGAACGTTATAGAAATAGCTTCATTAATCCAAGGCCTGCAGTTCGTTTCCGGACATTGAAATGATTATTATGTATGCTAAGGGGGAAAGGGTGTTCCCCCCTTGGTTATGTGCGACATCTCACGTAGATTTTGGGATGACGGTATACCGGAGGTCTACGATGCCTACTTTTAGTATCCGCACCTGTTTTTTAGAATTTCTGTTCGGTTACAGTGACCAAATTTTGATCTACACCGATGGATCTAAGAGCACCAACGGTGTTGGATGTGCTTATGTTCATAGAACCGAACCCTATACATTCGGTTTTCATGATAGCACATCCATTTATAGTGCAGAGCTGTATGCTATATACCGAGCCATTTCGCATGTGCGCCGTGGAAAATTGGGAGACTGTCTCATTTTAAATGATTCCCAAAGTGCACTTCAAGCCTTCGTGAGCTGTAGAACTACCACCCCATTGTTCAGCGAATCCAGGATGCCCTCCATGTTTTACACGTTTCTGGCGTTAATGTGGAGTGCGCTTGTATACCTGGTCACGTTGGCTTTTACCGGGGAATGAACTTGCGGATTTGGCAGCCAAGGCGGCAACCACAGAACCCAGTGTAACGTCGGAAGACTTTAGGCTTGTAGTGCGGAGAGCGGTGCTATCGTGCTGACGCGAGGAGTGGTTAGCTCCCCGCGGAAACAAGCTTAGGGTAGTTAAGGACATTCCGATAAACTGGGTAACTTCTTCTCGGATATCTCGTCGTGAGGAGGTGATTTTGACTCGGTTGCATATTGGTCACTGCAATTTTACGCACAGTTATCTTTTTAAGGGTGACCCTGCTCCTATTTTTCCGCTTTGTGGTGAAGTTCTTTCAGTCCGTCACGAGTTACTGGAAAGTGTATTTCTCTAGCACATCTTCGGGGCTCTCTGCAACTGCCGGACAGTCTTGCAGGAATTTTAGTGGATGATAAGCAAGCGGTTCATAGAATTTTTAATTTTGTTTCGAAAATAAATTTCCAAATGTGGATTTAGTCATCTTAATAGAAGCTGTTTTATACTGATCGGTTTAGTTTTATATATCTATATTTATACATGACCTGTGCTATATTTCTATATTGATATTTATCTCTGGCTTTTGCTATCATTTTATATCGAAATTTATCTCTGGCTTTTGCTTACATTTTATTTAATGTCTATTTATTTATGGCCTTTGACATGAAATTTTCTACTGATCTTTATCTCCGCCTTTGCCATGATCTGTTATGGAAGGGCGCTAATGACCTAGAAGTTGAGCGCCCTTAAACAAAACCAACCAACAATCAGCACTCGAGGTTGACGCCGAATGCAGTATACCACATCGTTGAGGTTGCTGTGTTCCGCCAGGAAGAGAGCTGTTGTTTCATCTCCCGGTCTCTATTTCCCTGATGAACGTGTGGACCACCTCTCCAGAAATACAATCTGGTGGTAAATCTTTCAGGGTTGGATGCGCTAGCCGCTCCACCTCCATGGCAAATTCATGTACGATCTCACCCGGTTGTTGTACTCATGCTTTCAGCTGAGCTCTGTATTGGCGGCGAAGCGATGTGCTCCATAGCGGCCCTTCAACAGTTTATTAAACCCTTGGCCGAGCCTCCAGCGGGATAGGTGGAAGGGTTTCCGCTACTTGCCCCGTAAGCTGTGTCTTCTTCCTCGTCCAAGCATTGTATATAACAATGGCCTGAAACTGCACCTTAAACACCGCCCAGAACTACGTACCGTCGAATTTTGGTGGCTCCACTGTTTTTGCATAAGGCGATCTCGTAATCGTGGGCCCCTCTAAATCTTCCGCACGGATCTGGCTTCCAGATCGCGGCGCATTTCCTGCACTACGACGTCCAACATCTCTTGCTTTCCTTGGACTGCTGGTCTAACAGTTTTTCTTGACAATTTAAACGCTCTATCCTCGTCTTATTTTCCTTCGTCTGTTGGTCTAACAGTTTTTCTTGCTGACTTAGGCGCTCTTCCAGGCACTCTTCCACTGCTGTAATCTTTCCCTCCACGTCAGATTTGATTTCTCCTAATCCTTGCCGGTGTCATCCTTCAAATTCTTCACCGCTGAATTTATCTCACACTTTATGGAGTAGATGCCAAAGTCAGGTTCAGATCTCATTTTCTCCATTCCAGATTTCATTTCTGTCTCCATCTTCTCCATTCCAGATTTCACGTTCTTGGTTTCAACTAACAAGCTTTTAATCATTGCCCCCATCATAGCGTTATATCCCACTCCTTATACCAGTGTGATTTTGTGCAGTTTTTCAACTGTCACTTCTCCAAGTTCCAATGTCACTTCACTGGTTTTATCTAGTTCAATTTCAATGGTATTTCACTTAGTTCACACTGTCACTTTACTAATGTGAACTAGTTCAATTTCCTCATTATTTCACTTTCCTTCTTGACATAGCGGCACAATGCAGTACGCATGACGTAGCCACTTCTTTGGGATGGTTCACTTGCTGTGGAGTCAAACACAAGACATCTACAATCCCTCGCTCCACAGTAACACTCACTGCATGTCACAGCAGAAACACACTCACCAACTCGCTTACTCTACTGACCAACTCAACTCATTCTGACTGCTCTCCAAAAATGCTCACTTATATAACCAATGGAATCTTCCACAGAACATTCTAGAGCTATCTGGAGGAGGGACCAGGGGGAAAGGAGGTTCCAGAAGATTCTGGTTATCTATCGATAGTGCTCCCGGTGCTTACGCTGATGAGCACTACTTATTATTGTTTATCTCCGACTGCCTAGCGATAACCTTGGGCCATAGCCACTACACATCACAATATAAGACCTATGTCAAGCATGTAGTCTCTTACTGCTGTGAAATGTTTATGACATCACCACATCTAAATCAATTAGAATATATACAAAATCTAAGTTTATGACATTGATTATTGCAAGAGTTACATTCTAAGTAAGTTATTAAAACTACACCTATATTTACAACAAAATTGGAAGAAAAAGCAGTAACCCTATAAGATATATTACTTTAACTAGGTACCGCAAAATAGTTCAGATAAATCCAACAAACAAATATCAAACATTATTATTCATTCATTATATGTTTACCCTCCTCTTATGTAGGACTTACACCCCTCAGGACTTACAAAGCGGGTGCCTGGGGTCAGAGGCCCGTCGAGGAGCAGACACCCATGGATCAGACAGAGCATCCAGGATGGGTGATCAGCCCGATGCCTGGTATGGGATGAGGGGAGTAGATGAAACGAAATGTTGGTGTAATGGATGAAAGGAAAGGTGATGATGGAGCAGTTGGTGGAATGAATGGCGGAGAACCTGGAGAAAACCCGCCCAGACGCCGCTTCGTCCACCACAAATCCCACATGCAGGTCCCTGGGATTGAACCCCGGCCGCCTCGGTGGGAGGCGAGCGGTCTAACCACTCCGCCATGGCGCCGCCCTCAAACATTATTATTACTATTACATAAAACGACAAAAATAATTGGGGAAGAATAAAATATATTGATTTGCGATAAAGTAGGAAGGAAAGAATGGCATGGTTTAGGATGGGAATAATATGTATTTCTAGGTGAGTTAAAAATGGATATATTAAGGGAAAATGTCCAATGTGTAAATAACCAGAAAGTACTTGGCATTGCCAAGTTTTGGAGGGAGTAGTTCGCTCTACAAAAGTGGAAAAACTTACCATATGAAATAAGAGATAGAAGAACTTTGAATTTAAGATCAAGGAAAACATAAAAGAACTGACAAATTCATGGGGAAGGTTTTAAACATAAACGGAATGCATATTTGCAGATTAGATAAGAAAATACAGTTTATAAGATAGTATGTTTATCATAAGTATTTTTAATATTGATTTGGTGAAAGCAGTTTTTGACAGAAATCTGTTTATTTTAGTGGACGGTTCTCTGTGGTGGTGAAAGGTATTGAGAAAGCCTCAGATCGTGTGATTGTAGCTAAGCTGTTGGAGCTGCGTCCTGAAACCGAAGCAAGTGTAACTCGAGAGTTCGAGACCTTAAGGTCATTCAAGCATGAAAGAATAGCAAATATTCTGTCAGCATACAAGCCTCCAGGTATAATATTTTTGTACAAGTTAGACCAAGTACTTTAATAGATGTTATAATCATAAAATGTATCTCTCTTAATCTCTTCATATATGTTGCTAAAATGCCTAAGCTGAAGTTTTCAATTCTTATTCTTCTTACCAACCTTTGTTCTACACAATTATAATAATGAAAGGATAATGAAATATTGGCAATGAAAAATGTGAGAGTTGTTTGATAAGTCTGGTAAATTTTCATGAAATGAGAACCTTTTCTTAAGTGCCACGATAGTTTGTAAGACTGAGTTGTGTAATAATTTTAGACAAATTTTGAGGTAGAAGTGAAGTTCAGTTAACTATTGAGAGCTAACTAAAACAATCAGCTAACAGAAGCAATTTAACACATGCCATAGAAGATGCTATTATTAAACATTTCAATTTAAAGAAATGGACTGCAAAACAGATCAAAGCAGAGTTAGATGAAGTCATGTGGACTCATCACTGTCATTGAAGTCTGTTTATTTCTGCATGAATGAGTTTAAATGTGGTCAAAGAAATGCTGAAGATGAAGTACACACTGGCCACCACAAAGGAAATAATTGAAAAATTCCATGACATTTTGATGGAAAATCACTAAGTAAAAGTACCCCAGTGAGCTGAGACCATAGGCATCTCAAAGGAGTGAGTGTACAATATCCTGCATGAAGCATTAGAAATGAGAAAGCTCTGTACACATTAGGTACCGCAATTGCTGTCTGTTAATAAAAAACACGTGCAGAAGAGAATTTCAACACAGAATCAGTGCAGTATCTAGCACTGTCTAATTGCAATCTGCAGGACCTCCTGTGCAGATTTATGACAGTAGATGAAACTTGGGCCAACCATTACATGCTGGAGACAAGGCAACATTAAAACAATAAACAAAGGCTGTGAGAGTGTGCCCAAAAGGTGAGGACTGTTTTTTCAACTGGAAAATAATGTCTGCTGTTTTTTGGGATTCTAAGCTATAATCCTAATAAACTATTTTTGAAAAGGTGATCCATAGTTTGGGACTATTATTCTTCATAGTTGGCTCATTTGAAACATGCATTAAATAAAAAAAGGATTGGTTCACAAAAAAGTTCTCTTTCATCAGGACAATGCTCCAGCCCACACTAGCAGTAGTCACAATGGCTAAAATACGTGAATAAGGCTTCAAATCGATTCTTCATCCACTCTGTTCTCTGGATTCATCCCCAAGTGACTTATTCCTATCTCCAAACTTGAAGGTTTGACTTGGTGTAAAGAAATTTTCATCAAATGAGGAAGTGATCATTGCTATCAATCAGTATTTTACAAAGTTTGACAGGTTCTATTTTTCCAATGGAATGAAACCTTGGAAACTACTCATCCAAATGTACAGACATTGATGGAGAAGACTATTTTGAGAAATAAAGTGTGTCTGTCATGAAAAAATCATTTTTACTGCATTTTTAGCTAACTTTTCAAACAACTCTCATACGAAAAAATATTTTTCTTTTTATTTGCAAAATCATCCATCAGATATGGAAATGCTAATAGGCCTCTAGTTTTAGCTTAACTTAAAGCCACTTACAGTTTGATTATGCATAGAAAAGTATAGAAATTTTGGCAGAAACTCAGTGTCTATAGTACTGAAAATGAGGCCATAATGATGCCAAATAGCAGCTAAATCTTAACAATTCCAGTGTGTTAAAAATTTTACAGCATTTTTAATACCTTCAAATTTAACTCACTAGAATCCTAGTTGCAGCTTCAACACATTTTTAATGTATTTATGGTTTCATTTCACTGTCACATATTAATGTTTAGCAAATCTCTCTTTGTAATTAAAATTGTGCAGGAGTACTTCATCAAGTAAGTCAATAAGTCTGGACATTTCTCAAGTTGCTTATGTTATGTTTGTAATTTTTTTTTCTAAAGGCACTTCAACAGCAGTCCTTGTTCAAGAAAAGCTTCAGGGGGCTGATATCCTAACTTACTTATCGAGCAGGCATGAATATACAGAAGATATGGTAGCAGTTGTAGTCATACAGGTATCTTAAATTAACTTTAATGGCAGAATAGTATTATCAAGCTTGTCATATGGTCTTTGTAGTTCATCATCACTGCCACCAGCATATAAATTTGTGTATATGAGGACTGTTCATAAAGGTACTTCCATTTTCACATAACAGCTGCAGTACTAATAGCTGTAATATTAACATCAATTTTACATCATCGTGAGCATGATTGAGTAAACTATAATTAGTGGTAGAGTGAAAATCATAGAGTTATTATTTGCTGGGCTGCATGTGCTCAGAATGAGTGCAGCAATTAAGAATACAGCCACATGTGAAGTATGCTCTATGAAGTTTTAGTAGCCTCCTCCAAGAAAAACAAAAGAAAAACTGATAGTCTTTCCATGGCATCATGAGAAATAACTGAATAGGAACAATGCTTTAAAAATGATAAAAGTATTAACATATTCAAAACAATAATAACGGATATCTCGATATAGCTGATGCCACAAAAAAATGTTATTTGATATAAATTGTATGTTTTAAGAGATTTACATCTTCTGCACAGTAAGTTTTTGTCTATCTCATATGGTTTACCTACTTACAAAGGTTCTTCTGAATGAAGAGAATTTCCCAGCCTCTTACCAAAATTCAAGATATGCATTTCATTTACTATATAAATATCTTAAATATCTGATATTTTAATTATAACCATCATAATCATTTTGATAAAATCAGAAATGTTAAAATATTGTCTTTGGGAAGGACAGCCTGGAGTGGAGGTGGGGGAACATTTTTTTTTAAAATCTTTGTGTTGCATCTTTGGCAGATACTGAACTTAAATATTAAGTTTGGTATTTATCCAACATTTTGTCAATCAAGTATTCACAGACTCACACATGGACCTCTTTCTAAAAAATGTTGCATTCACATGACTTTCTCTATCAATTCTGCTAAAAACTATTCTTACAGAAGCTTTCACTTCTATCTGCTTACATTAACCGAGATAAACACTTTGCAAAAATATATTACACATTTCATTTGCTGCATCATATTTTAATTTGCATGGACTATTTCATGCAAGAGAAAAATTTTGTTTCATTTCACTTCCCTGGTTATTGCTAAGTTTAATAATATACCATTATGTAGTTGATTTAATACAGTAAACTCTTAAATTATGTAAAGATCCACAAAGAATTTTAATATTTATGTTGACTATCATTTCAAATCTAGAATGTTATTTGTGGTACAAAGTCACAATTAGTGCAGTACAATTCATTGGCTTATTATGTTGTTAAAATTGATGAATGAAATCAGGCAATGTAGAGGTTAAGTACAATTAGTATAAAAAATTAGTATATAGTCATACTATTTAAAAGTAAAATTATTACAACATATAAATAAGAATTAGATATGATATGTGATAATACAATATTACCTACTGGTTACAAATATTAGTAGGTATATCACATTATATCGATATTCACTTAAATATAATTCTCTTGCTTTGAGATAGGGATTAAAATACTCTCAATTTGTCAGTATACTGTAAGGACATTTACAAATATAACAAAGATAAAAAATTATGTTTAATGAATGAAAAGTTTTGCTGAGGACTAGCATAGAGATGACTCTATGGTTCCAGCAACAATGAAGCTTCTTACTGTGTGAAAGGTTTTAGCAGCATTTTATGGAATCTTCCATAATTTTTATTCTGTTGGAAAATTAAATTGAGTTTTATTTATGGGTGCTCTTTAATCACCATGGCTCTTAGCACCCCACTCTACATTGGGTGTGAAAGACTGGAAATTTTTCTCAGAGGCCTCTTTATCAGGCTTGAAGTCCTGATACATGCTGCACATCTATGACATGGAACCTCCTGCTTTAGTTCCCTTCCAAAGGAAGTCATGCTAAGGATTTATATGCCCAAAATAAATCCTTCGCCCTCTGCTGAGTTTGAACCCACAACCTTGCAAACTAGAGGATAGCATGGTACCCCTAGAGCACATTATCATGTTGGTTTTAACATCTGGGTGTTTATAGGTATGCTCTTTAAATATTCTGGTAATATGAGCTGGTCCTTTATACATGAGTTCTGTTCTGCTGTACTGTCCTCTGAGAAGATTAGATAACTTCTGGTCTTTTACTCTGACTAGGACACCCACACCATTTTTTCCTGTATCATCTGGTATTCTTCTTCCTTTGTTCTGCTGTGCACTGGATTCTTCTGAAGGCAATCTTACACCTCTCTTCCTTGCTGAGATTTCTGTATTTTGATATTGCTGATAATTAATCGTTAGATGACAGGGTCCAATAGTTGAGCATTAATGTGCTGTTGTCATTCTTGTTGGGGTTTTGTTGAGAAATTAAATATATGCTGAATGATGGGATAAACCATACCCAATCAGTATGTTTCTGATGACAGACAATATAAAAGTAATAGGTTATGTCCCTTAGTATCCTTTCCGTTGTGTTACCTGAAGGAAAAAGCTGCAGCTATTCTATGCTTTAATTTCTTCATTCTCCAATTTACTTCTAAACAATTTCTTCTTAAACACATTAACATTGTCAGATAAAAGTAAAATCATCTTGCTATATTATGGAATATATTTTTTAAGAGTTGTTTATATACAAGCTATACTAATTACCTTACATAATGGAGAAATTTTAACAAATTTAAAGAATATGTCATAGAACACCATAAAATATTTACATCTGTTTTGACCTCTGGGCTTTTCTGCATGCATATCCATATTGAAAGTACACAGGGTTTGTCTCTGGTTATCACTTGAGGTTCTCCATGTAATGTCAGTTTATAGGTTTAGCTTTGTGATACAAAAGATGATTAGATATCAATTTTCTGACTTTGTTGCCTACTAAGTACTTTATGTGGAAATTCTCATAAATTCGGAAGATGACTTTCTTTGTGCCAGGATGTAACTGTGAAGTACAAAATGTTATAATTCATTTCTCCTCCATGCTTATGAAAATTACGATCTTCCATTTTTAAGATTGTAGGTTTATATAGAACTCCATCCTGCTTTGCATATATTTGATCCAAAGTATTTTCTTTCTTCCGGCATCTTGGAACAGTAATTGTATCTGTTATCTTCCCTCTGTAATTTCTTGATGATGCTAAAGCCCTGGAGTTGAGATTTCCCAATGTTGGTTCAGGGTTCGATGATTAAAATTGCATGAATTTAGAGATATTACAGTCTCTCTCATCTTGTTGCTGCTATCCTTGATAGGAGGTCACTGGATATGTTCTCTGAGATATGACAAATCTTGGTGACATAGTTCATAATATCATGGAGGTAGTGAGATATCCTGTAGTTTGTGAGTTTGCATCTACAGATTACAGTTATGCTCACATGGTCTGTCACAAATTGGCCTATTAAAGATATATTCAGAACTTTTAACGGGAAAAGTAGATTTACAAGTTGGTTATGCCATGTTGGCTTCTCTGGAAGTGGTGGAATTGATATGGATTTCTCTAGTTTCATCTCTCTATAGCAAGATGACTCCATACCCATGGATGAAAGCATCTGTCTGGAAGATGAACAGTGGGTCATCACATGGTTTTCCAGGAAAACAACTTCAGAAAATAATTATTTGACCCTCTCAAAGGCTGCTTGCTTGATAGATTTCCATTCCAGTTTGTGTCTTTAGAGATGCAATGTGTTCATTAGAGGTGTGGGTTCTTGTGAATAGTTGACTAGCTTGCTTTATATAACACAATAAATACCAAAGAAAACTCAAAGTTGTTTCAATTTTTTTGGAACTGGGATGTTTGAGATGGATGCAGTTCAGTTCAAATTTTATTTAATTTATAATCATTTAAAATATATTCTAGAAGTTCCATTTCATTTTGGACAAATTTTGATATATCTGGCTTTGTGGTCATCTCATTTTATATAAAACTAGAAAATGTGTTGCTTAGATGATTTACATGTTCTGTAAAAGTCATCATGAAGCACAAGAAAAATATTTACCTATTGGCTGGTGAAGGAATCCATTACACTGAAAGATAGGGCCCTAGAAGTATGCTTCCACTTGTTTTTAAACTAAAAGTACATCTGCTAAACTGATAGGCTTTACTCTTGTTACCCTTGTGTATAATACCTGCAGACATTTGGATGCAAACATATCTGCCAGTATGAAGAATTCAATTCTAGGCTGGAAAAGTCTCTCTTTCACAGTGCTGTTAAAATTTTGTCTATCAACTGTGGGTGAAAATGCTTTGCTATTGTGTGGGCATTACTTTCCTTGCATCAATGGTCTACCAAAGTTTTCCATTTTTATTATAAACCCAACATAAGATGCTCATAAAAGGTAATGCAATCTCTCTTACACCATCGAACATGTTCTCAATTACATGATGAGATTCAATACCTGATAAGATCACTTTTGGACAAGCTTTCTGTGTGAATGATGTTCAGTTGCCGATGTCAATTATGTGTGTACACTTCAAAAAGTTGGGTTTATTAGTCCCCAGGAACTTACTACGTTAGGTGAGGAATTGGCGCTCCCGGGGTCCTTAATCACGTTCTCGTTTGGGTTCCTGTAAGAGGTGAGAGGACTTATGCCAAACGCCCAATAAACGTTGGACCACAAGTATGTTTGACCCACTATCAGTTACCTCTCTGAAGACCGTATGACGGATACCGCTGCGCGGGACGGAACAGGGGAGTCACAAGGGATGACAATAACGCGAAACTCCTAGCCCCTGAGTATCATGTACGACTGTGTTCGTATCCGCTTATAAAAGTCAGTCATGAGGAGGGGTCATTAAATGAGCTGTTACACTTCTGAAGGCGATTGGGCCCCTCTATCTGTAAATTGGGAGGTGAGACCCTAAGGTGAGGAAAGTCCAGGCCAGGACTCTCACCTAAGCTGGGGTGGAGCCCAGGATGTGAGTACGCCATCAGAGACATGGCGCTATTGATACAAAAAATCCAAAACAGACACCAAAGTTAATGGAAAAAAGTATTTGTGTCTTGTGATCCTTGTTGCTTGGTTATTATTAGAACAGAGGAAGGGAAAAGGTTTACATCGGTGAACCTTTTTATAGTTCAAAAGGGTCTTGATAAATATGCTGGTACTATCAAGTCTTGCATTTCAAGTCGCAATGGCACGCTCATGGTTGAAGCAAATTCAGCATCCCAGACAGCAACTATATTGAAAGCAAACTTACTAGCAAGCTATTCAATTCGAGTCGAGATGCACAAAACCTTGAAATCCTCGCGCAACGTTGTAAACACCCGTGCATTGGACGGTATGTCCAATGGGGAGATTCAAGAGAATCTGGAAGAACAAGGTTTGTCAACTGTATAACGGGTTCAGCGGAGAGGTGAAGAAGGTTAATTTGTGACAACTCATACCCTGTTTTTTTACCTTTGATCTGGTAGACCTCCCTCAAAGGATTGAGGCAGGGTATTAAGCCATTAAAGTTAGGCATCCCTAACCCACTGAGGTGTTATAAGTGCCAGCGCTTTGGTCACACAAGTGATTTCTGTAACGGTGAAGCTACCTGCGTTAACTGTGGAGAATTCTCACATGATGGTGCATGTACATCAGCCCCAACGTGCGTTAACTGCAGCGCTGAACATCCATCTATTTCCCGAGAATGCCCCGTTTTACAGAGAAAAAGAAAATCCAAGAGATCCGGTTAGGGGAAACGTGTTCTTCTCGGAAGCCCAGAAACCCCTGCGCATCCACCAACCCTCTGTCCCGAAGTTCAGTACCCATAGCTCAGTTGCAGCTAAGCAGTACCGAGTCGGAAAATCGCAAACTCATACCAGGGATATTAACGGGGCTACAATTTCAGAAAAGATTCTCTTAGCCAGATCACTTCCAAAGTTCATGAAATCAACATCAACATCTGTGAAGTCTGTTACTGACAAGATCTCTTCGGCAAGGTTATCATCAAGACCATCGATCTCAAATAATAAGACTGGCAATCTCGTAACTTCTAATGCACCACAAATAAAGTTCAAACCTGCTATAATAGAACCAAATTCCTACAGAAAAATGGTACATCTTTACCCAGAATATAAAAGGGCAAGTAAATTCCACGAGCATCTCCTCGGAGATACTCTTCTGATGAATCTTCTGGGAAGGACTCGGATCAACTACCTACATCTTCGCCGATTTCCGCTTCCAATCGGTTCGAGGTTCAATTGGAAAGGGGTCCTCTCCCGTGGGGGAGATGAAGCAGGAGGATTCTGCCCGCACTGCCAGAACGACAGTGAAAAGGAGGCAGGAGTCTTTCTCCCTTAGAGGTGATAGAACACATCGACCAGAGCTTGTACAGGAATAATCCTTTGGTCGTATGTATAGAAGAGGCTAAGCTCCGTCCTCAAGATAGCTTTCAAATCAGGCGGTATAACCCATAACGGTGTGATCTTACACCCGAAGAGGGTATTCCTGTGATGCTCATCAGAGATTACATAATTGTGGAATCTGTATCATACAGTCTGACATACAATCAATGGCTGTAAGGATTAAACTGCCATCCATCCGATTTAGCATTTGTAACATTTATCTGCCTCTCGCTCATGGATTTAGAAGATCTACTTTCCCAGTTACCAACGCCTTTTCTGTTGGTGGGAGACGTTAATGCCGATCACCCTCTTTAGGGCTCACCTCGGACTTGTGCGAGAGGTGAATTAATTGCCGATTTTTGGACAATTATAACTTAATTCTTCTGAACACCGGAGAGCCTACCTTTCTCTACACTCCTTCAAGACTTTTTCACACCTTGATATTACAGTTTGTTCACCACAGTCGGCAGTTTCCTTGTAATGAAATGTCATCTCTGATTTAGACTCTATTGACCACTTTACATGTCTTATTAGTCTCTTAACACAAGATATATGTTCCAAACGTTTGCCTAGACGGCGCTTGGATCAAGAAAACTGGAACTTTTAAGCCCAGTTGACTGTGTTTAGTTACCATAAGCGCGACTGTGTGGATGTTTTGGTCGAACATCTCACAGAGACAATTCTTTCTGCTACTGATCAATCTATTCCTAGGTCGACTGAACAACTCTGTCGATTTCCGGTCCCTTGGTGGAGCGATGATTGTCGAAAGGCCATTCCTGCTCGTAGCAGTGCTCTTAGGATTTTCCAGCGTCGCCCTACACTGGATAACCTGATCCAGTACTAGAAAAATGAGTGCCATTTAGAGACAACTTATTAAGGATAGCAAAAGGACACCATGGAGCAAGTTTGTAGCTTAATTTAATCAACATACACCGTACACTGTTGTTTGGGACAAGTTAAGGCGCGTGGCCGGAAAATTGACCCACATGCCAATTCACGTCTTAAAACAGCTGCAGAAGCTGTTGATATATTTGACGTAGCTAACACTTTGGTCGTGCTTTCGCCGAAGTGTCTAGCTCAGATAACTATTCGCCCGAGTTCCTTCCTGCTAAGACTGAGGTGAAATCTCAAGGTTTCTCGTTTCGTTCTGAATATCTTGAAGATTACAGCCGCCTTTTCACCATGGCGGAGATAGAACACGTTATTTCATCTTCGAGTCTATCAGCACCAGGACCAGATCGTATCCACGTACAAATGTTGCAACAACTCTCTCCTGAAGTTAAGGCTTTCCTACTCGAGGTCTATAATCGTGTTTGGGTTGAAGCGGTAGGCCACAATCATACCCATTTTGAAAGCTGGAGAGGACCCTCATCTTCCGTCCAGCTACCGTCCTATTTCTCTCACCAGTTGCGTTTGCAAGGTGGTGGAACGCATATTCAATGAACGGTTGGTACGGTGGGTGGAAACACTCAATCTGCTGACCAAGACCCAGTGTGGTTTTCGAAGACGCCGTTCAACAATGGACCACCTTATGTCATTATCGACACAGATCGTGAACGCATTCATGAATAATTGTCAAACCGTTGTGATATTTTTTGACTTTGAGAAGACTTATGTTACGTTTTGGCGAGTGGAGATACTAAGTTTCCTACATACCTGGAACTTAGGTGAATCTTACCACTGTGCATTCAGTAGTTTATGAAGGTTCGCGCTTTCCGGGTAAGGATCAGATCGGTTTTTTCGAACCTTTTAGTTCAGGAGAGCGGAGTACCTCAGAGATGGGTACTATGTGTTACACTGTTTCCTATAGTAATTAATTCTATCTCGAAATATGTTCATCCAGGGATATCGTCTTGCTTATTCATGACAAATTTGTCACCTATTGTACTTCTCAGTGTATGCCATTTTTGGAACGCATCAAGCAGCAATGCTTAGATTATCTTCAAGAATGGTGTCCCAAAAACGCTTTCGTTTCTCAACTGAGAAGTCAATCTGCGTGGATTTCTGGCGCCGTAGGATACAATTACCACCTTCGCTCCGATTCGGTTCATATCATTCTCAGTTTCGACGAGATTCCTAGGATTTACCCTTGATAGGAAATTTAACTGGTCATCGCATATAGCACAGTTGAAAGCGCGATGTGGCCGTTCTCTGAATATCTTGTGGGTATTAAATGGCACACATAATGGGGAACGGATCGGACAGTTTTGCTGCGACTATATCGCGCATTGATCTTATCAAAAATTCACTATAGGTGTATCATTTATTCCTAAGCACGACCATCAATGCTAAGGAAGATTAGACACAGTCCATAATCGGGGCATTTGATTGGCTAGCGGTACTTTTCCGACTAGTCCGGTTATGAGTCTTTTTGCCGCTCGGCCGCGAGAGTGCGAGCCGCCTTCACCTCTCCCACTGGCGGGCAGTGGACTAGCTTCCCCTTCTAGCCCGCCAGAAAAAGGCCCGTCCGGGCGAATCGTCGAGCGGAGCCGGGCAAGCAGTGGACCTAGCATCCCCTGATAGCTTGTCCCTGGTCTTACGCTAAGGTCCAGCGGTAATTATTGAGAACAGGTTTCCCACATTTCGTACTACTCTCTCACTATCATCTATTTTTCCAAGACTTGGACGCACTGACTGACGGACCACGAGACAGCGGGTTCGTAAGACCACAGCCAAGGGTCAGGACCTCCGGTCCGGCACCCAGGGCCGACATGGCTCGTACAGGCGCCTCCCTCGCGGAGGTCCGGTCCTCTGCAAACAGCCGAAGGGCAACCGCGCCGACCCTTGACCCCAACGACGGGCAAGTACCAGGACCCAGCTCCTTCTCCTCTCCCATACTGGGAGACTCAATCAAAGGTAGGTCCAAGGGATCTAAGAGGAAGGCTACGGCCCCTAGGAAGATCACTGCCGGTGTAACGCCAGCAAATCCCTCTCACCCCTCCTTCACCCCTCTGCCTGATTCGGAGGAGGAGGAGTCCGATCTCGACGGCTTCACTGTCGTCGGGGGAAGGAAAAGGGCACCCCCGGGTTCCAAACCCAACTCGGGAGCTAGCTTGCAGCAACCACCACCACAGGTTACCCAACAACCCCCATCCAAAAGGGGGGCCAAACTACCGCCGATCATAGCGGACTCCTTCAGAGACCATGTAGGAGTAATGCGGCGGCTGGCGTCCAAGATCGCGGGCGGCTTTGAAGCCAGAATAAAACCACATAAGGTCCACTTGCAGACCTTCACGCCCGAGGACTTCGAGGCGGCCAAGCAAGTCCTGAGGGACCTACAGATCCCCTTCTATTCCTACTCTCCGCAGCGCCCACATGTGGAGCGCTGAGTCATACGTGGGCTTGACTCTGAGTGCCACCCAGACGACGTCAGAGCTGCGCTCTCAGAAGAGCACAACATCGTCGCTTCGGCTGTGGCACAGCTGAGGAAGACAATCATCACTGAGGAAGGCCCAGTGAAAGTTCCGATGCCTCTCTACCTCGTCGTTGTAGACAAGGTCCCTGGCGAGGAGACACAGCCCATCGATGCTGTTCGGGTGCTCTTCCACACGGTCGTGAAAGTTGAACGCTTTTACGGCCAAGGTGGACCAGTGCAGTGCCACAGATGTATGGGTTTCCACCACTCGAGCCTGGCGTGTGAGCGCAAGCTTGCCTGCCTGCGATGTGCTGGACCCCATCTTCTGCGGGACTGCGACAAAGCGCCCGAGGAGAAGACTTGTGCTAACTGCCGCCAGGACCACGTCAGCGTCTACAAGGGCTGCGTGGCGAGGCAGAGGATAATCGAGAGCCGCCGACAAGGAGCACCGGCACCGGCTGCAGTCCGACCGGGAGTCTCCTTTGCGGCCGCTCTCAAGAAGGCCGAGACAACGCTGCAAGGTGTGGAGGGAGCTTCGTCTCAGGAGAGCGCTGCAGTGGCGCCAACAACACCGGCGACGACGGCGACGTTACCAGAGGAAGTGCCACAGCCGGGACAACAACAGCAACGTCAGACAGCTCGACGTAAGAAAAATAAAAAGAAGAACAAGAGCAAGAAAGGTCCTGCCCCTAGCACCGAGCCGGGCCAACCACAGGCCCCGGCTGCTCAACAGCCACAAGCCCCGCCCACAGTGGCGGCACAACATCCAACGGCCGCGGCAGTGACCGAAACACCGGCGACACATACACCGGCGCTCTCAGCTACATCGACGGTCTCAATGACCGGCTTTGGAGACACAATCTCACAGAGCGACATGGAAGAATTCCGGGCCCTATCCCTGTGGTTCGGTGATCTTATCAAAAGGGCCCTACCAGCACTCAGGAACTGCAACCTGCAGCTAGCCAACCCGCAGTTGAGCCCCATGCAAAAGCATAAAGTCATGCTCGAAACGCTGGAGCATTTGTTCCCTAATTCCGCTTCGTAATGGCTGCCAGACTCGTCCGGAGGCCATTACGAGCTGCGTTCTGGAACGCAAACGGATTAAGGGGGCATTATCCCAGCGTACTTGAGTTTGTCAACTCCTACGGAATTGATATTCTAATGGTCTGTGAAACACACTTGATTGCTGGTACTAACTTTTCGCTGCCAAGTTACGTCACCCATCGGCAAGATCGGGTCGGCCGACCGGGGGGCGGTACAGCTATATTCATAAAAAATCATATCACGCCTACACCCTTCCCTCTCCCTCCACTACAGCATGTGGAAGCCTGTGCCATTCGGCTTGCCATTGGCGGGCTAGACACTTTGCTGATAGCGGTTTATGATCCCCCAGACCATCGCTTCTATGAAGCAGATTACCGGACCCTACTCAACCTACACCCAGTGGTATGCATTGCAGGAGACCTCAACGCGAAGCACGGGCTCTGGCACAGCCGCACGGCTAACCAGAAAGGCCGCGGACTCTACCGCCTCATCAGCGGAGACCCAAGCCTAATCGCGCACGGACCGAGAGGGCCTACGTTTTATCCGGCCCGCGGCAGGCCGGATATTCTCGACATCATGCTCACCAAAAACGTTCCATTCCATCTAGAGCTCTCGGCGGTAAACGAGCTGGATTCCGACCATGACCCTGTCCTGGTGGATTCCAACGTTTCAATGCCAGCTCTGGTCAGCCCAGACTGGGTAAACGAGGTCGACTGGGACGCAGCCGTCCAAGAATTGAACCGGTCTGTCGACCCGCGGCCACGTATCGACTCCATCGATGCGCTGGAAGCGGCGGCGGCAGACTTCTCCCAACAGATCCTGACTGCGGTACGTGCACACACTCACCGCATCCCGTCTGACATACCCAACCCGAGAACCATACCTAATGAACTCGGCAGCTGCTAAAAGCCAAGGCAACTGTACGGAAGCTATGGCAGCGTTTCCGCCATCCCAGGATAGGGGCAGTATACCAGCGGTTCAAAACCCTGGCAAGGCGACTGCTCCGTGTGCACAGGAAGGTGGCCTGGGAAAGAACAATGGAGACCGTAAACCTACAGGAAAAGAAACCATGGCGGATAATCAAATCCTTGAGGAAGGATAAGATGCAGTACCAGCATCCTCTGCACGGCACTCGCGGGAGACTCGCCTTCGAGCCCCGCGAGAAAGCCAGTGTTTGCAGACCATTTAGAACTCCAATTCGAACCGCGGGAGGACCCCCAGGACGAAGACTTTACTGAGCTCGTGGAAGCGACTGTGGACTACTTCTAGAGGAACCACAACCGCGCCACGAGGAGGTCCATTTTCCCATAGTCACCCCTAAACAGGTGGCTTCCGAAATCCGAAAACCAATCTGAGTAAATCCCCTGGACATGACGGCGTCACGGCGCCCATGCTCCAACACCTTCCCAAGAAGGCCGTCATCCATCTGACGCGGATTTTCAATGCATGCCTTCACCTCCGTCACTTTCCAACTAGTTGGAAGGAGGCGCGGGTGGTATGCATTTTAAAGCCCGGCAAGGATCCGGTCTTTCCATGCAGTTACCGCTCCATCAGCTTGCTCCCAACCGTCTCAAAAGTCTTTGAGCGGTTGCTCCTTGCCCGCCTTACACCTCTCTTTGAGGAAAGGCAGCTCCTCCCGGACCATCAGTTTGGTTTTCGCCATGGGCACTCCACAACCCTGCAGTTACTGCGACTGGCCGAGAAGGCCTCCCTGGGCTTCCAGGAGAACTTCAAGACCATAGCAGTGCTGCTGGACGTAGAGAAGGCCTTTGCCACGACGTGGCACCAAGGCCTTTTGTATAAACTCAAGGAGTCAGACGTCCCTCCCGCCTATCTTGCCCTGATAAGCAGCTTCCTCCGGGATCGCACATTCAGGGTGAGAGTGGAGGGGAAGGTTTCCTCAGTGGCAGGTGGAGCGAAAAGTGGAGGATGGCCATCAGCCCGGGGAAGAGCTCTGCGCTTCTCCTGGCGAAGGTCCGTCGGTGGCGGCCCGAGCGGCCTCTGAGGTTGCGGCGGAGGAGAATCCCCTGGGTTACCTCAGCCAAATACCTCGGAGTCACGCTCGACCGCGGCCTCACTTTCGCGCCACATGTCAGGGCAAAGGTCGGCCTCGGCCACTCCGCGCTCAGGCAGCTGTACCCTGTATTCCGCTCCACAATGCCCATACGCCTCAAGCTACGCCTATATCAGGCGATTATCCCGCCCCTGATTCTTTACGGCTGCGAGGTCTGGGGATCGGCGGCAGCGACCACCATCCGCAGACTGCAAACCGTTCAGAACAGGGCGCTTCGGATGATCTATGATACCGGGCGTAGATTCCCATCACATATCCTACATACCCATTCCGGTCTCCCATACATCGTGGACGTGGTGCGGGAGAGAACCCGCACCATGTACGCGAAACTTACCTACCACCCCAACCAGCTGGTTAACTCTTTGGGCCGCTATGACCACAAGGCGCCACGGCGGAGGAAGAGCTACCGGTTGCCGAAAGACGGCTTGGGCCCCCGAGGCTGAGGTCTACCAATCCCTCATCTCACAAACTTCCCCAAGTTAAGCAGCATTGGGCCCGGTCGCTGGCTGGATGAGTGACCATCTACCAGCGACCCGCCCTGCCGCCAACTTGAGTACCCCCATCCCATTACCTGTATTCCCATCTTGCTTTGCTGCCATGCCGGCCTGCTTAACTTGACGACCACACAAGCGGTCGCCCAAGTTAAGCAGCATTGGGCTTGGTCACCGCATGGTCGCTAGTCCGCCCATGAGGAAACGCCGAGACCCAGCCAAATGGTAGTGCAGAAAACTAAACCCCGCCCAAGACAGACATAAATCAAAAGCTTGTGTATATTCTTTTAAACCTCCTTTATCGCACAGGTAAAGCCGCATACGCGGCTAGGTACTGTGGCGATTATATTCCGCCCAGGTAAACCTGGGCGACCTGTTCTCGATTGCTGGATTGCTGGATTGCTGGATTGCTGGCAGAACCTCCTCTGTGATATCGGCGTGATGTTCTCTTAAGAAATTATGGCTATGCGCTTAAATGTATGTCAAAACATCCAACACTCACTTCTTTTTTCACATGGCGCTGGACAAACGTTATAGGAATAGCCCCATTAATCCAAAGGCTGCAGGTGTTTGTTTCCGGGAGCATCTTAGAAAGTACTACATTGAAATCCCTAGCATGTTTGCTAAAGAGGAAAGGGTGTCCCTTCCCCCTTGGTTACGAGCGACATCTCACGTAAAACTTGGGATGACGGTATACCGGAAGTTTACGATGCCTAAGTTTAGTATAAGCACCTGTTTTTTTTTAGAATTTCTGTCCGGTTACAGTGACCGAATTTTGTTCTACACCGATGGATCAAGTTCACCAGCGGTGTTTGATGTACGTATGTTCATGGAACTGAACCCTATACATTCGGTTTTCATCAAAGCATATGCATTTATAGTGTAGAGCTGTATGACATATACCGAGCCATTTTGTATGTGCGCCGTCGAAAATTGGGAGACTGTCTCATTTTGAGTAATTCCCTTAGTGCACTTCAGAGCCTTCATGAGCTGTACAACTATCACCCCATTGTATCCAGGATTCCCCCCATGTCTTATACGCTTCTGGCGTTAATGGGGAGTGTGCTTGTGTACCTGGTTAGTTGGCTTGCCGGAGAATGAACTTGCGAATTTGGCAGCTAAGGCGGCGACCACAGAACCCAGTGTTGCAGTATCTGGGTAACGCCAGAAGACTTAAGGCTTGTGCGGAGAGCGGCGCTGTCGTGCTGGCACGAGGAGTGGTTCGCTCCCCGCGGAAATAAGCTTAGTGTAGCGAAGGACATTCCAATAAACTGGATAACTTCCTCTCGTGTATCTCGTCGTGAGGAGGTAATTTTGGCTCGGTTGCATATTGGCCACTTCAATTTTACGCACGGTTATGATTTTAAGGGTGACCCTGCTCCTATTTGTTCACTTTGTGGCGAAGTTCTGTCGGTCCATCACGTGTTGCTAGAGTGTATCGCTCTAGCACGTCTTTGGGACTCTCTACTACTGTCAGACGGTCTTGCAGATATCTTAGCAGATGATAAGTGGTTGAGGAATTTTAATATTGTGTCAAAGGTAAATTTCCAAATTCAGATTTAGTCATTTAGAATTCGGGTGTTTCATACTTGGTTTAGTTTTATATATTCATATTTATTTCTAACTTTACATATGATTTTATATTGATCTTCATCTCTGGCTTTTGCTATGATTTAAGATTCATCTTTAGCTTTGGTCTTTACCATGGTAGTTTTTACTGATCTTTATCTCTGGCCTTTTCCATGATCGGTTTTAAAAAGGCACTAAGGACCTAGCAATTGAGTGCCCTTAAGAAAAATCATTATCATCATTTGGTTTATTAAAGAATGATGAAGAATGTTTCATCAGTGTACCATACAGTTGTAAGCTTTGTTCCTGATCAGACCTTAGGCTGGTTCAGCTGTTATCTTGATTTTACTTATTTTTGTTGCTTTGGAGTGTCATGATCATTTTGCCATGAAGCTACTGTTGCATGACCCACACATGCTATATCCCCTGCTACAATGTTTAATAAGATCATCAGCATACTATAATCATACTTTAGCACTGGAAATCAAAGGTGCGGTGGTTAAAACTATTACTTTCCTGCTGAAATTTTTTTATCATTAATAGAATCTTTACATGTTTAAGATATAGTATTTTTGTAGTTCTCATTTTCTTGTATTGACTTTTATATTTGTATAATTGGACAATCCTTGTAAAATGTAGTTAAAAATGGGGAAAATAAATACAAATACAAGATATCGCAGCCTGGTATCAGGTATGAATCTAGCACTGGGATGAGCATTAACAGTATGTTGCAGCTAACTTATCTTATGAATACAATCAACATGACTTGATATTTTACTCATTTTCTTCCTTTGTTAATTGTAAGCATACAATAAACTCCACAACTGGGGAGACTTAAGATTATCATCCCGCTACTTTTTAATTTGAGGAATTAGTCCTCACTACACACTCTAGATATTGTGTTCATAACAATTAAGTTTTCTATTTTCTATTTCCCTTTGCTTAGTCAAAAACCATACCTGAACCTGGCTATACAAGACCTATCCTCTGTTATGGCAGCAAAGCTTGAATCTTAATGAAAGTGTGGTGAAAATAGAATTGCTGCCACTGAAATTAAGTTTATGCACCGAAGAGCAGCTTTACTAAATCAGACTATCAACAAAATGATGACATACCACAATATGTCATATGGGAATGGAACTATCAGTATACTCATCAGTATCAAGAAAGTTGATTCCAGCATGTCAAGTATATGCCCAGAAGCAGTATCCCCTGAGGGATCTAAACTACAGACCAACAGGGAAGATATCACTGGGTCACCATGTGAAGAGATGGCAGGAGAATTTTATGTAGACTGGAACAGTTCTTCTAGGATTATCATGTGTTAAGAAGTTGAGGATATTCTATTTCCAATGGTCATGAATATCTGTGTGTTTTTTGAAAGATTATGTGAATCTTTCCTGCATGCTTGCAGCTATCTGGTGTCCATTCAAGTCTTAATGCATTGCATACTGATTTTTCTGATGTGTTGTCGTTTGACACATAGACAACAGGCCCCTTAGTGAATTGTACATGTAACTGTGATTGAGGTACATATACTTATAGTTTACGATCTGAGCTGTTCCTGGTTTTGGCTGTTTTGAATGTACTGGGAGGTTTGTTTCCTGCTAAAATTTGCTCTCAAATACCTTGCTGTTGGTAACCTAAGCTGCAAAACTAGTGGTGCAGCTGAAATTCCAACAATTTGTACTTTCCTTCCTACTACAATGAAAATGTATGTGACATATAGTTCCTTTATTTTAGTAGTGTCTAACTCGTGTTCTTATTGTAGATGGCACCACAGGTGGTGAACACTGGTGATACATGAAATGATAATTGGGAAAAGAAATTTGGGAAGGAGGTATTCCAGGTCTAAGCTTAGCGTACCTTCCTGCCATTTGTCATGTATGAGGACTGAGGTGAATCTGAAGAAAACTTCAGTCAGGGAAGACTGTCCTGGCAGGATTTTAACTGTAGAGCTCATGTTCTGAGTCTGTGTTTTAACGACCTTGGCTACACATGTTGGTACACGGCATACCGGAAACCTACGATGTCTTCGTTTAGTATCCGCAATTGTTTTTTGGATTCTTTTTCAGGTTACACTGACCGAATTTTGATCTACACCAATGGATCTAAGAGCACCAACGGTGTTGGATGTGCCCACGTTTATACAACCAAACCACATAAATTCGGTTTTCATAGTAGCAGTTTAACTTATAATGAGAATTGTATGCCATATACCCAGCCATTTTGTATATGCGACGTGGAAAAATCCATCGCCCTCCATTGGGTTTGAATCCGCGAACTCGGGAACTGGAGGCCAGCATAGTAACCACTACACCACGGAGGATGAGAATGTGGAGTATGATCATATTGCTGGTGGCGGTAGCTGGCCGGGGAACGAACTAGTGGATTTGGCAGCAAAGGCGGCGACCATAGAACCCAGTGTTGCAACATCTCGAGTAATGTAAGAAGACTTTAGGCTATCGGAGAGCGGCGCTACCGTGCTGCCACTAAGAATGCTCGGCCCTCAGCGAAAATAAACTTAAGAGTTGTGAAGGACATTCCCATAAACTTGGTAACTTGCTCTCTATATCTCACCACGTGGAGGTGATTTTGGCTCAATTGAAAATTGCAATTTTACACATGTTTACCTTTTTAATCTCCCCTTTTCCGATGTGTGGTGAAGGTCTGTCGAAAAAATTAAATTGGGTTTTATTTATGGACGCTCTTTAACTACTATGGTCCTTAGCGTCCCATTCTATATTGGGCGTGAAAGTCCGGTAATTTAGCTCAGAGGCCTCTTTATCAGGCTTGAGGTTCTTTTAAATCTACGACACACGGGACCACTGGCTTTACGTTCCTTCCGAAGAAAGCCATGCTAAGGATTTTTACTCCCGAAAGAATCCATCGCCCTCTGTCGGGTTTGAACCCGCGACCTTGAGAACAAGAGGCTAGCACGGTACCATTAGTCCACGGAGGATGACCCTGAAGGTTTGTCGGTCCATCATGTGTTGCTGGAGTGAATTTCTGTAGTACATTTTTGGGACTCTCTACAATTGCTGATCAGTCTTGCAGAGGACTTAGCCGACAATAACCAAGTGATCGAAAAGGTTTTTAAGTTTTTTTCAAAGGAAGATTAATCATATTGATATGAAGTTTCTCATACCTCTCGGCCTAGTTTTATGAATTCACCATTATCTCTAGCTTCTGCCACCTTATATGAATCTTTTTATCTGGTCATGCCATGATCTGTTTTATAAGGGTGCTAACGACCTTATAGTTGATACCCTTAAATACAAATCATCACAGTAGTGCTCATAACTGATACAGCTGTCTTTTACTACCTATAGTAAGTAGGGGAAGTATTGTATTCCACCCAAAAATTCGATACCGAGATTTCACCGGAAATATGTAGCGTTTTTCTCTTCGTCGATGGTGAAGTGGGTTTATTACCTGTGATAATATCGTTGTTGTTGTGTCCGGTCCAGCAGAGTCGTCGCAGTTGTAGGGTCCAGGTTGAATCTCAGGGTCGACCCTTCTCTTCTCGGCTATGAAAAGTAATTATGGGTAATGTCCAAGGATACGGGTGCGGGTATATGGTGCGCTTAAGGGAAAACACGATAATTCACTTTCAATGATGCTGTCAGAATCAATATGCCACTTGCAAGTTTATTATGCCACACTAATAAACATTCCTTTTGCTAATCTGCCATTCTTTTGTTTTTTACTTCCCCGACACATACTCATGTTCTTAACAAGGTTCTCGCGCACCAATTTTTTTATCTATCACTTGGCTTCTTTTCAACGCCAGAAATAATCATATACTTAGTACTTGACTTGTTTAACTGCTTATAGATTACAATACTTTCCTATGTCTTATTATTTTCTACCATTGATATAAACCGCGAGGAATTAAAATCTCGACTCGCGAAACGCAACTGTTACATGATTTCTGAGTGCCACGGGACGGGACTTGTTTACGCACAGACGTCGAACTCAACTGACAAACCTGGACTGACTGACGTTTTCATTCCCCCACTGATCTTTATATTCTTAGCAGCAAACCTTTGTGATATCAGCACGTCGCCAATCTTTGTCATCTTCTCATTGGTTATTTCCCTTTCTACTAATTTGTTGTGATTTCTCATTGGTTACTTCAAACGTTTTGTATTTTTAACTGCCTTTTGAAAGACGTGTATCCCCAACGGCTCGCCGAAACTTTAGACAACGACAATGCGTTACCCACGCCACCGCGTTTGAAATATAACAATGACAGGAACGGTCTCTAAACTTTATTTTCTGCGGAAAATCTTGCAAGTAACACTGCATGATTACGGGCTCATTTATTACTCAATATATACAAGGTTTATAACATAGTGGTAGATTTCTACGGGCTTTCTAATGTTGCTAATTTCAATTCTATAATGCCAAAATTGTGGAATTTGGTCAATTTTGATTTCAGTTAATGTCTGATAATATATTAATGAGTGATATTTAACTATTTATTTTCTGACCATCCGAATTATCGCCTCAAAATGCCCCTTATGGGAAAGTTAAATTGACCACGAGTGAAATTTATCTTTTACATAACTTGCCCTAATAACCCTAACACTAATACATAATTATAGCTAAATGTATATAAATATGCCCTTATTACTCTTAATACTAACACAAAAAGAATCATAGCACAATTACATACATTTTCAGCTTTAATGCAGCATCGATAATCTCTGACTCCCTTTGCCACTTGTTTCACCCCTGCCTAAACTAAGTGTGATACTCGGCAAGGTGATTGTCCACCCCTGTTTACCATTTTTATGTTTGTGCGACTCTCACATAACTTATGGTCAGCTGGTTTTACTTCACACAACACTACTGGGTCAAACTGTTTCCCTCACACTCTTTTGTTTGGGGTATTTAACCTTTTTTGGGGGGCATGTTTCGCCAGTATACAATTTTATAGCAATATTTTCCTAAAAGCTAATACAATACATTTATTTACATCCTGTTACACTTATATAATACAATGCATAGATTTACACTTTGATTAAGCTGCCTACAGATTGATTTGTCTGATACATTCATGCAGGGAGATTCCCTAATACAAATGATGTTACGGGTTACATTTATTTACATTTTGCTGCTTTTTGTCGGAAACTTGGTCCGTATTATATTTTGTTTTGTATGGCTTTAAGAATTTTAGATGTCGGCGAATTTCTTTAAAATGTAGTCCAAATGTTGTAAGTGCGCTTCAAACGTCTCATTGTAGATCAAAAAATCATCCACATATTGGCACGTATAGCTTCTAATGCTATCTCCGAAAATTGCATTGGTAGCCCTTAATAGTGCGGCTACAGAGTTTTTCATCCCACAGGCTGTCCTAGAAAAACGTAATAATTTCCCATTAAATAAGAAGGAGGTGTAGTCTTTCACTTTCTGTGCTAATGGTATTTGCCAATATGACGGCACGAGGTCGATTATAGAGAAAAACTTGCCCCGATTTACCCTATGGAGCAAATCATCAATGGGTTCCGGCCGAGAATGGTCAGGCAGTGTGTGTTTATTCACTCTCCTCGCATCTATTGTCGGCCTTAAGCTTTGATCCTTTTTTAAAACCCAACATAGGGGACTTACGAAGGGTGCATTTGAATTTTCTATAATGCCTTGATTAATCATATTTTCAATTACTCGTTCAGCTTCCGCCTGTAAAGACATAGGGAGGCTCCGAGATTTATGGGTAAAAGGCTGAAGATTTCGTACCTTAAAACTGTGGGTATACTTATTGCATTTCTCCGGCACTTCTGAAAATGCATACCGGTTTCACTCTAACACGCGTTTTAGACTGTCCCTTTCGAGTGACGTTAGCCCCATGGTGTGAGAGACCTTTTCTTGAAATATATCTCCCGTTATCTGCGTCCCACCGGCAGTAAACACGTCCCTTCCACCTTTGTATTCAGCACCGTTTACAGGCTCATTAGCGAGCTCATTTTTCGGCCCGTTTTCATCTTCGACCATATTTGCGTCCAGACACATTATTCCTTTATCTATTTCTTCAGCGCTCATTAGAAAATTTTCATCAACTCTTGCTTCACTTATTACATCTATGCTATTTGTGCCTACTTTTATTATTTCTACAAAGAATTGTTCCTCAAATATATCTCTTTCCTCGGGAAGACGTTTATGCTCAGTTTCACTGGTCGCTTCAATAAAGGGTACCGTCACGGCGTGTTCTTCATTTTCTAACCTCACAACTCTAATTTCAAAGTCCAATTTAGCCTTGTTCTTATACAATAAGTCGGTGCCAATCAAAAAATCTACATTCAATTTCGGTACAATTAAGCAGATAGTTTCACTGTAAAACAACCCAATATTTATCGCAAACAACACTTGTTCCTTTATTCTTTGTCTTTGCTTTCCTACTGCTAAAGTAAAAAACACGTTAGTGATAGGTAGCTGTTGCAGTTTCCTTCCACTGGCAATAATTTCTGTATAAAAATGTTCTAAACAGACGGAAATGTTAGCACCACTGTCTAATAAGGCACATACGGGTATTCCAAACACATTAATTTTTATCTTGGGAGACTCAATTAACTCATTTTCTCCCGGTGAACTTTGTTTCTCTATTGCATTATTTTCTAGCACCCCCAAGCGAAAATTGTTTTCCAGCGCACATAGTGACCCTCTAAGGTGAGTGACCTCCCTTAACGAGTTACAGGAATCCTCCCGAGTCGCTGTAGAATCCCGATTTAGTTTCTCATTGGTGGATTATTAGTTGCAGCGACGTTCATGCTGGTCGCGTTGTCAGGTGCGCGGCTGTAAGTCGCCTCCTCATCACTGTGGTATCTTTCTCGTCGGTCATCATCCTCGAGCATCCGTTGAAATCTCGGGCTCGTGCCTCGGCTACTTGGCCGTCGACTGTCCAGCGAATATCTACCCCGATTCGAACCTTGGTGGAATTGCGTATAGTTTATTCTAGGTTCGCGGTAAAAATGTCTGCCTCTGTTGCGGTGTCCGGGACTCCCTGCTCCTTCGCGAGGTATGTAATCCCCTTCGAAGAGTGGAACGGCATTTTCATATCTATTGTGGGCTCTGCCCCCAGGGGATGAGATCTGTGCCCCTTGCCCTAATGAAGCGTCTCCGTGGCAGTGATCTTTGGACCTGTGGCTGTTTCCATTTCTGTTTGGTGACCCACGATTTTCACCTCCTCGCATAGGCGTACAGCTCTCCAAGGAGGACAGTAGTTCCATGATTTGGGTGTAGGTAGATATTCCCGCAACACGAATAAAATTGCGAGTTTGTGGTGGAAAGTGGTTTATCACCAGCTGTATCATGTCACGAGGTGCTATTTCTGGTTCAATCAGTCGACTTTTGTTTATAATATTTAGGAAGTAGTCCTGCATTGACAAGCCAGTGTTAGGGTCATATCTACCTGACAAAATTTCCTGTCTTATTGCAGTCTGCCGGTGTACGCCCCAGTAATGCGCAAGGAAAGCTTGTTTGAACATGCCATAAGATGTGTGTGCATCAAATAAAATTTTGACCCATTCAGAAGCTCGCCCCTTTAGCTGCTTGCGAACAATCGGCATTTTAAATGATTCTGGCACTTGTTTGAGTTGAAAGTACTCGTCTAATTCCCTTATAAATGATAATGGACAGTCATCTCTATTGTCACAAAACACAGGTGCAGCAATTTCACTAAGTAAAGATTGTGGTGCGCTACCAGAACTATTTACATGTGCAACATAATTACTTATGCTAGGCAAGTTATCTACTGTACAAGGTAACACGTCATGTATATTCATGCTTGACACTTGAGGTGGGCGTGGCCCATCACTATTACTGCTGTGAGAACATGCACTTTCAGCTGTACTGGAATGACATAGCTACTTGATGCCCTTGATTTTGGTTTAATTTACTTATGCTTTCTTTAAGCATGTTTACTTCTTTTTCTACCGCCTCATACTTATTCCCTAAGTCCTCCAGTCGAGCATCGGTGCGTGCATTTTGTACACTTATCGACAGTGCTAACGTCTTTACACCGTCAATCTCTTTGCTGCTTGCTACTATCTCTTTCTCAACTGTTTGTGTCAAATTTGTATGTGCCCTAGCCAAATCATCTTTGTTATTCTGAATTAAAGATTATACCCTTTTTTCAAGATCTCTATCAGACTGTTGGCATTCCAACCTAGCTTGCCCTATCTCATTAGCTACTTCATCTATTCCCGGTTGCAGTTCTAAATAGCTATCTTTGAGGAGTACCCTTAATTGTTCATTCTGAGCAGTGAATTTCTTACCTAGTTCTGCAGTTACATTGGAAATTTTATCTAACTTGTCCCCCAATTTATTTTCTAATTGTTTATTCTGTTCTGTGAGCTTACTGTCTAGCCAATCAAATCTCTCTAACAGCACAGACAAGTCTGTAGTTTGCAACGTGTGAGGGGGTGGAGAAGCAGGTATTACTGGCGCAAAACTTCTGGAATCGTGACCTTGATTGCCACCCCAGCTGCCGAGCCTAGGAATGGTTTATGTTTAGCTTAATCAAGGAAAGCGATATAATACCTTTGTTTACTCACAGTGCGTAACACATACAGTCTGCATAGAACGTGACCGCATCTTGTAATTTCAAAGAGAGCAGTACGTAAATAGTGCTTATTTTATATTTGTGATATTTATAACCATGACTCCTACGTTTTCAAAGTTAAATGGTAAGGTATTACGTATTCAAAGCAGGGAAATAATTGCAAATGTCCTCGACTTCATGAAGCAAGAAGCAGAGATGAAGGAAGAAAATATATGTTTACCGAGTTCCACAAAAGCCTTAAGACTGTGAAAGAAAGAGTAGCCAAAGCAACTGTTGTTTTACTGAGTTCCGTTTCTAGATTTCTCAAAGATAAAAAAACCATATGGATGAAAGAGTACCATTTGACACACCTGTGAAGAAACATAAGGTCCCTAAACGTATTACAGAAATAGACGATTTGGACAAATGCGTCATTCGGTGCACGATTCGCAATTTCTATGTGGAAGAAAAAACTGTGCCAACAATAAACAGATTGCTCATCAATCTGAAAGATGTCATAAATGTTCAAGATGGTACTACAAGTCTCAAATCCCGGCTATGGCACTGAATTTTGCAGTCTGATACTAACTTTCCAAATGACTATAATTTTATATGTACTTATATCAGCATAAATTTTCAAGATGCTGCTACAAATCTCAGAAAAATTATAAAAGATTGAGGGTTTAAGTGGAAGAAAACGAAACCAAATAGAGTTCTAATAGAAAAGCACGACATACGATCTCAGCTGGAAGAGTACCTTACTCAGTGGTACAAATTAGAGGGTCAAACTATAGTGTATGAAGATAAGTCGTACATACACAGCAGTCATACATCTAAAATTTGAAGTGACGATAGCGAATTAGGTTTTCAGGCACCTGTTGCCAAAGGGCAAATACTTATTATCGTTCATGCTGTTCGTTCCAAATGCCCTTCTTTTACAAGTCGCAACAAAAAACAGGAGATTTTCATCAAGAAATGAATACAGAAAATTACATGAAGTGGATCAACACCATGTTGATACCTAATATGCCTGCTGGATCTATTCTGGTTATCGACAATGCTTCACAATGTGGTAACACTCAAATTGACAAACAACCTACCTCAAATTCCTTGAAAGAAGAAATAAAAACCTGGTTGCTTAGGCATAATATAACTTTTGATGAAAGCATAAGTAAAACAAATATAACTTAGTTAAAGCCAAGAAATCCCTTCAGAAGTCATAACTCATAATACTTGGCCAGATATTAATACATCGCCATAATGTGCTTAGACTGCCGCCGTATCACCCAGATCTAAACCCAATCGAATTAATCTGGGCTGATGTCAAAAACTGGCTGGCCTGCAGAAATATCACTTTTAAACTAAAAGATGTGGAGCAGTTATGTCGCCAGCGATTTGTAGAAATTGGAAGGCCAGAATGGGGAAATGTATATCGACATGTTGAATAAATTGAGAATCATTATTTCAAAAAATACGGAATTGCAGAAAGTCAATTAGAAAAAATTCTCATCCAGGATAATGGTGCAGAAAGTAGCGACAGCGGCAATGACGTGAGTGATTCCGCAGAAGAGGAAGGACTGTCAGGTGTGGAAGAACTGGAGGCAGATGGTTGACATTGTTTTTATATTAAGGGCATTTTACAGCGGTGGATTTAAATATACTGTATATAACTATAAGTTTATCGTGTAGTGAAGTGCATAACCGGTGTGCGAATATTTGACAATGACTGTCCCACGCACTCCTGCAACATGCAGACGACCGGTCACCTCTTGATCTGGTATGTAACTCGCTTCATATCTGTCATTAAGATTTTCACGTGTCTAGAACTGTTGCGCCAGTTATACAATTGTGTGCTCGCTTCTCGCCTGAATGTTGGTTTCACTAGAGGGTGTGCGGCCTCCCCACAGCTGACGACACCACGTATGTTCTGTCCTTCGACCTGGTCGCTCTGCATGATTGAGATAATTACTTTGCTGTTCCTCAATCGCATAGGCTCATGCACACTGAATATGTTATAGTTGTCTTACTTTGTTTGTTGTTGATATTAGTCGTTGGTTACACCTGAAGTACTTGGTTCGATGCTCTGGTGGGTACGTAGACACCTCTCTGCTGCGATGAATTGTTAATACTTTGCGATGGCACCTACTTCGAAAAGCCCTGCAGTTGGAAGCGCCCCATATGTAGCGTTTTTCTCTTCGTCGATGGTGAAGTGGGTTTATTATCTGTGATAATATCGTTGTTGTTGTGTCCGGTCCAGCAGAGTCGTCGCAGTTGTAGGGTCCACGTTGTTGAATCTCAGGGTCGACCCTTCTCTTCTCGGCTATGAAAAGTAATTGTGGGTAATGTCCAAGCATACGGGATGCAGGTATATGGTGCACTTAAGGAAAAACACGATAATTCACTTTCAATGATGTTGTCAGAATCAATATGCCACTTGCAAGTTTATTATGCCGCACTAATAAACATTCCTTTTGCTGATCTGCCATTCTTTTGTTTTTTTACTTCCCCAACACATACTCGTGTTCTTAACTAGGTTCTCGCGCGCCGATTTTTTGATCTATCACTTGACTTCTTTTCAACGCCAGAAATAATCATACACTTCACTTGTTTAACTGGTTATAGTTTACAATACTTTCCTATGTCTTATTATTTTCTATCATTGATTTAAACTGCGAGGAATTAAAATCTCGACTCGCGAAACGCAACTGTTACATGATTTCTGAGTGCCACGGGACTCGACTTGTTTACGCACAGATTTAGACGTCGAACTCAACTGACAAACCTGGACTGACTGACGTTTTTTTTTTTTTTTTTTTTTTTTTTTTTTTTTTTTTTTTCGAGTGGAGGAGAAAATGATTTATTCACTTACCCCAGCCCCGATGGGAGTCGAGACTGAGAGTGTGGGAATCTCCAATAGTCGGCATACCCACTAAAAACTCCTCCACCGGAATGGAAATAAGGAAGAAGGAAGAAAGAGGAATTCTGTGTGATAATGCGGCCGTACCGCTGTTGCACCGGCGTATTCAATTCCCCCACTAATCTTTATATTGTTAGCAGCAAACCTTTGTGATATCTGCACGTCGCCAATCTTTATCATCTTCTCATTGGTTATTTTCCTTTCTGCTAATTTGTTGTGATTTCTCATTGGTTACTTCAAACGTTTTGTACTTTTAACTGCCTTTTGAAAGACGTTGTGTATCCCCAACGGCTCGCCGAAACTCCTAACTGTAGACAACGACAATGTGTTACCCACGCCACCGCGTTTGAAATATAACAATGACAGGAACGGTCTCTAAACTTTATTTTCTGCGGAAAATCTTGCAAGTAACACTGCATGATTACGGGCTCATTTATTACTCAATATATACAAGGTTTATAACATAGTGGTAGATTTCTACGGGCTTTCTAATGTTGCTAATTTCAATTCTATAATGCTAAAACTGTGGAATTTGGTCAATTTTGATTTCAGTTAATGTCTGATAATATATTAATGAATGATATTTAACTATTTATTTTCTGACCATCAAAATTATCGCCTCAAATATAAGTTTTGAGACCCCCTGAATCCAAAAAAATCTTGTTACACTCACATGACTTTCTCTACTCTTGTACAAACTATTTTTACAAACGCTTATTCTCCATATGCTTCATGTTAATCGAGATGTTAATCTTATTGCTAATTTTCTTGTAGCTGCAAAGGGAATATGGTAGGCTTTAAGCGATAGTTAAACCTTTTAAGAACTGGTTGCTATGTGGCGCATTCCATTCTCTTTATATGTCCAGGACATGAAAAAAAGATTAACGAATTCCCATTTGAGAAAAAAAATATTGGACAATTTAAGGGAATAACAAGCAATATCTCGAAAATGGTTCACTCAACAAAGAAAAATGTATATGACATAAATTGTGTATTTTAACGCGATCTACCTTCTGTTTTGTGTAGTAAAATTTCTTCTATCTCTTATGGTTTACCAGTTATGCAAAAGTCGTTCACAATGAAGAATACTTTTGGAGACCTCCCAGAAAATTCGAGATATACATTTCATTTGTCATGAAAATATCTTAAACATATGATATTTTAATCAAAATCGTTAGAGCCATTTTTAAGAAAATTAAAATTTTCGAAAAATGTTCTATGTAAAGGGTAATCTGGGGTGGGGGATTTCCTTGAAAAGCTTCGAGTCGCATCTCTGGAAGATTCTGAACCTAAATACCAAGTTTGGTGTTTATCCGACTGTTCGTTTCTGAGTTATGCTGTTCACAGACACACACACGGACATGTTTCCAAAAACGCTTTTTTTTGGATTCAGGGGGTCTCAAAACATATATTTCCGGTGAAATCTCGGTATCGAATTTTTGGGTGGAATACAATACTTCTACTTACTATATGTAGTAGAGAAGGTAAAAAGCATTTTTGGAAACATATCCGTGTGTGTGTCTGTGAACAGCATAACTCAGAAACGTACAGTCGGATAAACACCAAACTTAGTATTTAGGTCCAGTATCTTCCAGAGGTGCGACACGAAGTTTTTCAAGAAAATTTCCCCACCCCAGATTACCCTTTACATGGAACATTTTTCGAAAATTTTAATTTTCTCCAAAATGGCTCTAACGATTTTTATTAAAGTATCATATGTTTAAGATATTTTCATGACAAATGAAATGTATAACTCGAATTTTCTGGGAATGTCTCTAAAAGCATTCTTCATTGTGAACGACTTTTGCATAACTGGTAAACCATAAGAGATGGACAAAATTTTACTATACAAAAAATGTAGATCGCGTTAAACTACACAATTTGTCATATACTTTATTTTGTTGAGTGAACCATTTTCGAGATATTGCTTGTTATTCACTTAAACTTTCCCAATACTTATACTTTTTCTCAAATGGGAATTCGTTATTAATTTTTTATGTCCTGGACATACAAAGAGAATGGAATGCTCCACATAGCAACCAGCTCTTAAAAGATTTGACTATCGCTTAAATACTACCACATTCTCCGTACACCTATAAGAAAATTAGCAATAACATTAACATCTGATTAACATGAAGTAGATGGAGAACAAGCGTTTGTAAAAATAGTTTGTACAAGAGTAGAGAAAGTCATGTGAGTGTAACACATCAGATATATTTTTGTCTTGGCAATGCAAAGAGAATGGAATACTCCACATAGCAACCAGCTCTTAAAATATTTGACTATCGCTTAAAGCTTATCAATTCCCCTTGCATAAACAAGAAAATTAGTAAGAAGATTAACATCTCGATTAACATGAAGCATATGGATAATAAGTGTTTGTAAAAGTAGTTTGTACAAGAGTAGAGAAAGTCATGTGAATGTAACACTTCAGATTTTTTTACTTTCTCTACTACGTATAGTAAGTAGGGGAAGTATTGTATTCCATCCAAAAATTCGATACCGAGATTTCACCGGAAATATATGATTTGAGGCCCCCTGAATCAAAAAAAAAATTTGGAAACATGTCCGTGTGTGTCTGTGAATAGCATAACTCAGAAACGAACAGTCGGATAAACACCAAACTTGGTATTTAGGTTCAGTATCTTCCAGAGATGCGATACGAAGCTTTTCAAGAAAATCCCCCCACCCCAGATTACCCTTCACATGGAACATTTTTCGAAAATTTTAATTTTCTGGGAATGTCTCCAAAAGTATTCTTCATTGTGAACGACTTTTGCATAACTGGTAAACCATAAGAGATAGACAAACTTTTACTACACAAAAATTGTATATCACGTTAAAATACACAATTTATGTCATATACATTTTTTTTTGTTGAGTGAACTATTTTCGAGATATTGCTTGTTATTCCCTTAAATTTTCCAATACTTATACTTTTTCCCAAATGAAAATTCGTTATTAATTTTTTATGTCCTGGACATACAAAGAGAATGGAAAGCGCCACACAGCAACCAGCTCTTAAAACATTTGACTATCGCTTAAAGCCCACCAATTCCCCTTGCATCTACAAGAAAATTAGCAATAAGATTAACATCTCGATATCTCGATTAACATGAAGCATATGGAGAATAAGCGTTTGTAAAAATAGTTTGTACAAGAGTAGAGAAAGTCATATGAGTGTAACACATCATATTTTTTCTGGTACTTTTTAAGGGCAGATAGAATGACTACTAGTTTGTTATATTAATTGTTACTATCTATTAGCACTATCTATTATTTCTTGTTCTCTTGCATCAAAACACCAGTTACCTGATGATACATCTTAAGCAGCTGCTACTGCATCCTGGAACATTGTATTTTTCCTCCCAGTACCAGCAATACTTTGGATAGGTTGCGAGATGCCTTGTGCAAATGCAAAGTTCATAAATAGCACACTGAATAACACACTTCAATGCCGATGACATTAGTTGATTTTATCGTGCATGCCAAATGAAGTTTTCTCATGTTTATGTTGGCTTTCTCTGCCAAACTCCTTTTAATCTTTTGCTGCGATATACACATATTTTATCACTCTTTCGTGAACCTTTAACAATTCCTTTCTGCACTCTTCTGGAGTCTGCCCTTGACTTACGCTGCTCATAAATTTATAAAAATATGGAACAATCTATATTATTTGTCCCCCCTCTTTTTTTTCTTTTGCAATATTTAATCTTAGATCCCTCTGGTGGTACTGCTGAAAACTTAAAAACAGGAACAGTAAACACATACATGGCATGCATATAAAACTCTACCCTTCTGTTCTCTTATTGTTCTTTAAGTCAATTAATGATTTTCTTCTTCTTTCCATTAATTTGTAGCTTACAAGATCATGTTTCTTATAGTTTTCTGTAGACATGACTAATAATTGCTCATTACTATTTAGGATATTTCTCTCATCTTTCAAAGAAACAGATGTGGTTTTGGAGATTAGCATTTCCACCAGTAATATGTCAGGCTCAATGATTATGATGCTTTATTGGGCAAGAACTGTCTAATAATGTAGGTTGTTGATTAAGGTGCAACATGTTACTGTCAAGCATAAGCCACTGGGAAGATAAGGCTATGCTTATTTCCTTTTAGTACTTCATGTGTCACTTAGTATGATAATTAGATTATACAGAACAGTTAGTTTATATATGTATATGGCATTTCAAGGGTTAAAATATTTTCCATAAACTTACTGAACAAATAATGATTTTTGTTTTCACTTTAAGGTATCTATTGAAACAATGTTTTGTTTTGTTTTATCAAGATTCTAGATGCACTTCAGTATCTTCACTGGCGAGGTTACTGCCATCTTGACATTCAGCCAGATAATGTTGTAATGGCTACTGTCAGAAGTATACAAATAAAATTAGTTGACTTTGGAAGTGCTCAGAAGGTCAGCAAACTAGGAACTGTTATAGAACGCACCAGTGAAACGGAATATACAGGTGAGTCACTTACAGCAGATTGGATATGAACATTTTACGTTGTAAAAATGAATATGAAAAGTTTGCTTTATTTTTTGTAATCTCCTCCATTTATATCCACCAGAACCTTAAATGTCAAAGCTTACTGATTATAATATACATTGAAATTGCAGGCATATTCACTTCGTATATTGCATTTCATTGTTCCTTTTTTCATTGTAGATACATATATATCAGTTTGTCATATATATGATCAGTTGAGGTATTTTACATTACCACACTCTTACATACTTTCCTTATCTTGAGGAAATATATATTGGTAATAAAACTAGCTTAAATAATTTACAATCCTCTTAGTGTGTCCTACTTTGATTTTTAAATACATTTATACGTTTCCTTATTTTAAAACAATATGATTATTTGTTCTTTGCTTTTCATTTAATTAAGTAATTTAGAAATACTAACCAATGACTTCAATGAGACAAGAATAGAAATAATCGCCTGAAAAATTAAAACTTGTATTTAATCAACACTTGAGCACAATCTGGGATCAACAAACTATTCTAATATATTCAGAAATCGTAAAGGGAAGGTCAAGCAAAGCTCCCCAGAAAAATGCACTAGTAATACAAAGGAGCAACAGTGAAATCAGGACGGAAAATTGGTTTAGTGTGCTAGTTAAAGATGAGAAAGCACATCAAGACAACACAGAAACAAAGATTGATGTTGCAGTAAAGATTACAGCATATCTTGGCAACAACAAAGGTGAATACAGGACATGAAAGAGGTGAGGACAAGAATGGAAGTCAGAAGAGGAATAAGAATAGACCAGCTGACAAATCTACTTGCCAATGGAAATTTTAAGGCAGCTAAACATGAAAATTAAGTGGTGTATGAGGCATTAATGTTGCATGTGGAGACAAATTCGGTGTGAAATGTGATACCAGAAGTTCTACAAAATGACACGAAGAACCTCATAAGAATTGTGAAAACTTAATTTGCTACAGCAAAAGTGTTTGTACATGGAATCCTTTACAGAAGAAATGTTAGTGATTCATACATAAACCTAATAAACAATGCTATAACTGTTGTATGTGATGACCAAAGAGTGATATATATATATATATATATATATATATAAATAAGTTCTGTGACAACAATTCAACAATTGCTTTGGAAGAGATGATTTTCATATGAATAGGAAAAGTGCATATTTACTCAGCAAAATGGTAAGCTCAGTGGTGAATCTGCTGCAGGAAAACCATTGAATCAGGTAGGAGATGAAACAATCACACAAAACCAGTCACTTATAACACTGGAAGCCAAAAGAAACAGTCTAGCAATAATAAACCAAGTTATAAATATCACAGTATAGGGGGAAGTGATATACATAATACTAACTCAGGGATTTGTATCTTTCATCTAAACATACAAAGTGCAAGAAACAAAAAAATTAATTTACAGATATTAGCCTTAACTGAACATTGGTTCAGTATAATATTTAAGGGTATCCTGTAACTAATTTTTTTTAGAAAAACAAAAAGGTAATGGGGTTTCATGTATATCTAATCTGAGGAAAATGGTATAAAAGCAAATAGAATTTAAAAATGTTATGACCTACTATGTGAAGAACACTCTGAGGTTTGTATTGTGGAGTTGGTTGACTATGAAACTAATTATATGCTGCAAACTTTTGCTCATGCTTTGAAATAATCATTATATATATTCATAGTTTCCTTACCTTAAATTTTACAGAAAAGCTAACAATCAATGAAATAATTGAAAGTCTGTTCCCATTCTTTTTCTTGCACAAATAAATTGCTTTATATACATTAAAAAAACAAATTCTTTGTATTAAGAACTTGCTCCAAACTGCTCTATACTAAAGGCATGCCACACGACTTGAATATGTTAAATTTGAAAATTACTTACAGATGAAATGTTTAAAATTTTGAACAAAGCCGAAATGCATGTGGATGTAACCGCTTCCCAGACACCCGAGTTAACGCTGGCTTTTCCGGTGATGCTAAATTCTCGACTCATTTGCAGTGGTAGTGCCGATAGCTGCCTGGTCCAATTCCTGCGGAGTGTACCACACAGTTCCACGTCACCATCTCTAACTCCATCTAGCGAGCCACCAGCCTGCCCTCTCTGGGTTAAGGAAGAAGACTGCTTCCAAGCTACTCGGCTGGCAGTCTCTGCTGGATGCATGTGCTGATGCTCAGGCGAATAATATTTTGGGATCATAAATGAAGGAGGTGTGTGACTATCGCCCACAGCTTACGGAAACGATGATACCATAGAAGGAGAAACCAATATGGCTTACTCTCCCCTCACAGCACACGCTCGCTCTCGGGAAATACTGATCTGGACGATACTCCTCAAAGAGCAAGCACATGAAACATAATCCACAAAAATATAAGCTTGAGGCATGGGAACCCCCAAGGGGCCTACTATGGTAGGTGCGGGATTGGCAGTCCCGGGGTCACGAGCCACGCTATCGATTGAGTTCCTCTAAGAGGTGAGAGGGCTTATGCCAAACGCCCAATCACCTGTGGTTCACAAGCGTGTTTGACTAATGTCTAGTTACCTCCCTGAACACAGTCTGACAGATACCGCTGCGCGGGACCGAGGAGGGAAGTCGCAAGGTGTGACTGGTAATGCGTAACTCTCAGCCCCTGAGTATCATGTAGGGCTGTGTTCGTATCCGCAGATAAAGGTCAATCTCGGGGAGGGGCCATTACATGAGCTGTTACACTCCTGAAGGCGATTGGGTCCCTCTATCTATAAATTGGGAGGTAAAACTCTAAGGCGAGCGAGGTCCAGGACAGGACTCTCACTAAGCTGGGGTGGCGCCCAGGATGTGAGCATGTCGAAGACATTTGTAATGGTGGAGGATTCAAGCGCTATAGATCCCAAAAAATCACCAAAATAGTTGTAAAAGAAGTAGTCGAGTGTTGCGGCCCTAGCTACTTAGTTATCAGTAGAACTGAGGAAGGAAGGAAGTTAAGTACGGTTAGTCCATTTGTTATTCAGAAGGGGCTCGATAAAATTGCTGGCGCAGTAAAATCCTGTATTAGAACTTGTAATAGTACGCTCCTGGTTAAAGCACATTCAGCAGCCCAGGCAGCTGTGATACAGAAAGCAAACATAATAACCAGCTATGCCATACGACCTGAGATGCACAAGAACCTTGAACTCCTCGCGCGATGTTGTAAACAACCTGCATTGGACGGTATGTCCAATGAGGTGATTCAAGAAAATCTGGAAGATCAAGGTGTAACATCTGTATATCGGGTTCAGCGGAGAGAACGAGGTGAATTTGTGCCTACTCGTACCCTGTTCCTTACCTTTGATCGGGTAGACCTCTCTCAAAGGATTAAGGTAGGGTATGAAGCCATTGAAGTTAGGCTATATATCCCGAATCCGCTGAGATGTGATAAATGTCAGAGATTTGGTCACACAAGTAATTTCTATAATGGTGAGGCTACCTGCGTTAACTGTGGAGAATTCGCACACGAGGGAGCCTGTAATCAGTTCCAACATGCGTTAACTGCAATGGTGATCATCCACTAATTCCCGAGAATTACCTGGTTTTACAGAGGAAATGGATATCCAAGAGATCCGGGTTAGGGAGAAGGTTTCCTTCTCGGAAGCCCGGATACTCCTGCACATCCGTCAACACTCTGTCCCGAAGTCCGGTACCTATAATTCAGTTGCAGCTAAACCGGTACCGAGTCGGGAAATCGCAACTCAAACCAGTTATATTAACGGGGTCACAATTTCAGAAATGATTCTCGTAGCCAGATCACTTCCAAAGCCCACAAAATCAATATCTTCATCTGCAACAACACCTGCCAAGTCTGATACTGACAAGAACCCTTCACTAAATTCAACATCAAGACCATCGACCTCATGCAATAAGACTGGCAAGCTTGTAACCTACAACGCACGACAGGTAAATTTAAAACCAGCTATAACAGAACTGACTTCCTGAAAGAAAATAAAAAGTCTGTAGCGGAACATCCAAGGGATTGAAAAGTTCACAAACATCTCCTCGGAGATCCTCTTCTGAGGAATCTTCTGGGAAGGACTCGGATCGGCGATCTACATCTTTGCCGATTTTCACTTCCAATCCGTTCGAGGTTCTCGAACCGCAGTTCTCAATTGGAAAGCGGTCCTCTGCCTTTAAGAAGATGGAGCAGGAGGTTTTACCCGCACTGCCAGAACGACAGTGAAAAAGAGGCAGGATCCTTCCTCCGCTAAAGGTGCTAGCCCGTCACCGAAAAAGGGCAAATTCATTCGACCATCGTCGGCCTAAAAGTAGTGGTCCTTTAGGATTGAGAATTTATCCCATTATGAATACCATGGCTATTCTTCAATGGAACATACGTGGAATTAGAACATATCGACCTTTGAACCTTTACTCAACGAGAATATTCCTTTGATCGTATGTTCGCAAAAGACTAAGCCCATCCGAAAGATAGCTTTCAAATCAGGCGGTATACCCCAGTACCGTGTGATCTTACACCTGAAGAGGGTATTCCTGCGTACAGTGGCACTGTGATGCTCATCAGAGACGATACATTTTTGTGGAATCTGTGTCCATACAGTCTGACGTCCACTCAGTGGCTATAAGGATTAAATTGCCATCCCTCCGATTTACCGATTGTAACATTTATCTGCCTCCACGCCATGACCCCTCGTTCACAGACTTAGAAGATCTAGTTTCCCAGTTACAAACGCCTTTTCTATTTGTGGGAGATGTTAATTCCCATTACCCGCTTTGGGGCTCACCTTGGGTTTATGCGAGAGGTAAATCAATTGCCAATTTTTGGACAATTTTAACTTAGCTCTTGTGAACACTGGAGAGCCTTCATTTCTCTTAGACTCCACACTTTTTCACACCTTGATATTGTATTGTGTTCACCACAGTTAGCTGTTTCCTTACAATGGCATGTTACCTCTGATTTACACTCTACTGACCACTTTCCTTGTATTAATAGTCTCTTAGTACATGATATTTGTTCAACACGTTTGCCTAGATGGGGCTTGGATCAAACCAACTGGAATCTTTACTCCCAGTTGGCTGTGTTTAATTGCAATGAGCACGACTGTGTGGATGTTTTGGTGGAACATCTCACAGAGACAATTCTTTGTGCTGCTGATCAATCTAATCCTCGGTCAACTGTCCAGTCCCGTCGTTTTTTGGTTCCTTGGTGGACCGATGAATGTCGAAAGGCCATTCGTGATCGTAAGCGTGCTCATAGGATTTTCCAGCGTTGCCCTACACTGGATGTCCTGATCCAGTATAAGAAAATTCGTGCCAAGTCTAGACAAGTTACTAAGGATAGCAAAAAGATATAATGGGGCAAGTTTTAGCTTCATGAAATCGACATACTCCTTCCTCTGTCGTTTGGGATAAGTTAAAGCGTGTGACGAAAAAATCGACCCTCGTGCCAATTGCTGCTCTTAAAACAGCTGCAGGAGCTGTTGTTGATGCATTTGACGTGGCTAACACATTTGGCTGTGCTTACGCTCAAGTGTCTAGCTCAGATAACTATTCGCCCGAGTTCCTTCCTGTTAAGACTCACGTGGTATCTCAAGGTTTTTGGTTTCCTTCAGGAAACCTTGGAGATTACAATCGCCTTTTCACCATGGCGGAGTTAGAACACGCTTTTTCATCTTCGCTACTATCAGCACCAGGATCAGATCGTATCCACGTACAAATGTTGCAACAGCTTGCTCTTGAAGGTGAGGCTTTCCTACTCGAGGTCTGTAATCGTGTTTGGGTTGATGTCACTTTTCCAGAAAAGTGGCGGGAGGTTACTGTCATATCCATTTTGAGAGCTGAAAAGTACCGTCATCTCCTGTCCAACTACCGCCCTATTTCCCTCACCAGTTGCGTTTATAAGGTGGTGGAACACATGATCAATGGACGGTGGTATGGTAGTTGGAAACTCACAATCTGCTGACCAACACCCAGTGATGTTTCCGAAGACGCCGTTCAACAATGCACCATCTGGTGTCATTGACACAGATCATGAACGGATTCATGAAGAATTGTCATACCGGTGCGATATTTATTCACCTTGAGAAGGCTTATGATACGTGTTGGCGAGGAGGGATACCACGTTCCCTGCACGTCTGGAATATATGTGGACGCTTACCACTGTTCATTCAGTAGTTTATGAAGGCCTGCGCTTTCCGTGTAAGGGTCGGCTCAGTTTTTTCGATACTTTTTGCTCAGGAGAACGGATTACCTGAGGGATCGGTACTAAACGTTACGCTGTTATCTATAACAATTAATTTTATCTCGAAGTGTGTTCCTTCAGGGATGTCGTCATGTTTATTTGTACACGACTTTGCTGTTTATTGTACTTCACAGCGTATGCCGATTTGGAACGCCGTATGCAGTAATGTTTAGATAATCTTCAAGAATGGAGTCCTGAAAACGGCTTACGTTTCTCAACTGAGAAGTCAATCTGCGTGAACGTCTGGTGCCGTAAGAGACGATTACGACCTTCGCTCCGATTCGGTCCAGATTTACTATCATTCGCAGATTCGACAAAATTTCGGTACTTGGAGTTTGATAGGAAGCTTAGCTGGTCTTTGCATGTAACACAGTTGAAAGCGCGATGTGGCCATTCTCTGAACATTCTGTGGGTATTAAATAGCAAATCATAGGGAGCGGATCGGATATTTTTGCTTCGACTGCATCGCGCACTGGTCCGATCAAAAGACTATAGGTGTATCGTTCATTTCTCGGTATGACCATCTGTGCTGAGGAGATTACACACAGTCCATAATCGGGGCATTCCAGTGACTATTGGTGCTTTTCCCACTAACGAGTTATGAGTCTTTACGCCGAATCTGCAGAACCCCCTCTGCGATGTCGGCGTGATGTCCTGTTAGGAAATTATAGCTGTGCACTTAACTGTATGCCAAAACTTCCAACGTCCATTTCTTTTTTCATACTGTGCTGGACAAATGTTACAAGAATATCTCCATTAATCTGAGGTCTGCACATGTTCGTTTCCGGGAGCATCTTAGAAAGCACGACATTAAAATGCCTAACATGTTTTCTAAGGGGTGATGGTGTCTCCCCTTGGTTACGTGCGACATCTCACGTAGATCTTCAGATGACGGTGTACCGGAAGTCTACGATGCTTGCGTTTAGTATCCGCAACAGTTTTTTAGAATTTCTCTCTGGTTACAGGACCGAATTATGATCTACACCGATGTATCTAACTGCACCAACGATGTTGGAAGTGCGTATGTTCATGGAACCGAACCCTATACATTCGGTTTTCATGAAATCACATCCATTTATATACCAAGCGATTTTGTATGTGCGCCGTCGAAAATATAGTCTCATTTTGAGTGATTCCCTTAGTGCACTTCAGTGCCTTCGTGAGCTGTACAACTACCACCCCATTGTTCAGCTAATCCAGGATGCCCTCCATGTTTTATACGTTTCTGGCGTTAATGTGGAGTGTGCTTGGACACTTGGTCACGTTGGCTTGCCGGGGAACATATTTGCGGATTCCGCAGATAAGGCGACAATCACAGAATGTAGTGTTATAATATCTCGGGTAACGTCGGAAGACTTTAGGCTTGTTGTACGGAGAGCGGTGCTGACGTGCTGGCGCGAGGAGTGGTTAGCTCTCCGCGGAAATAAGCTTAGATTAGTGAAGCACATTCCGATAACCTGGGTAAATTCCTCTCGTGTATCTCGTCGTGAGGTGGTGATTTTGGCTCGGATGTGTATTGACAATACCAATTTTATCTTTTTAATGGTGACCCTGTTCCTATTTGTCTGCTTTGTAGCGAAGGTGTGTCGGTCCGTCACGCGTTGCTAGAGTGCATTGCTGTAGCACATCTTTGGGACTCTCTGCAACTGCCGCCCATTCTTGCAGAGCTTTCAACGGATGATAAGCAATCGGTGTATGGAATTTTTAATTTTGTGTCAAAGGTAAATTTCCAAATGCGGATTTTGTAATCTTAATAGCAGGTGTTTCATACTTCTCGGTTTATTACTTTCTCTACTACGTATAGTAAGTAGGGGAAGTATTGTATTCCACCCAAAAATTCTATACCGATATTTCACCGGAAATACATGTTTTGACACTCCCTGAATCCAAAAATAGTATTTTTGGAAACATGTCCGTATGTGTGTCTGTGTGTCTATGTGTGTGTGTGTTATGTGTGTGTGTGTGTGTGTGTGTGTGTGTGTCTGTGAACAGCATAACTCAGAAACAAACTGTCGGATAAACACCAAACTTGATATTTAGGTTCAGTATCTTCCAGAGATGCGACACGAAGGTTTTCACGAAAATCCTCCACCCCAGATTACCCTTTACATGCAACATTTTTCGAAAATTTTAATTTTCTAAAATATGGCTCTAACGATTTTGATTAAAATATCATATGTTTAAGATATTTTTATGGCAAATGAAATGTATATCTTGAATTTTCTGGGAATGTCTCCAAAAGTATTCTTCATTGTGAACGACTTTTGCATAACTGGTAAACCATAAGAGATAGACAAAATTTTACTACACAAAAGTGTAGATCGCGTTAAAATACATAATTTGTGTCATATACATTTTTGTTGTTGAGTGAACTATTTTCGAGATATTGCTTGTTATTCCCTTAAATTTTCCAATACTTATAATTTTTCTCAAATTCATTATTCTTTTTTTTTGTCCTGGTAAAGCAAAGAAAATGGAATATTCCACATAGCAACTAGCTCTTAATATTTGTCTGTAGCTTAACACCTACCAATTCCCCTTGCATCTACAAGAAAATTAGAAATAAGATTAACATCTCGATATCTGGATTAACATGAAGCATATGGAGAATAAGCGTTTGTAAAAATAGTTTGTACAAGAGTAGAAAAAGTCGTGTGAGTGTAACACATAAGATTTTTTTATGTCCTGGACCTGCTAAGAGCGCTTAAAAGATTTGACTATCGCTTAAAACCTATCATATTCCCCTTGCATCTACAAGAAAATTAGCAATAGGATTAACATCTCGATTAACATGAAGCATATGGAGAATAAGCGTTTGTAAAAATAGTTTGTACAAGAGTAGAGAAATTTATGTGAGTATAACACAGATTTTTTATACATATTCATATTTATTTCTGAGTTGTGCTAAGAGTGCTATATTGATCTGTATCTCTGCCTTTTTCTATGAGCTTTAGATTCATCTTTATCTTTGGTCTTTATCATGATATTTTGTACTGATCTTTATTTGTGGCGTTTGTCATTATCTGCTTTACAAGGGCGCTAATGACCTAGCAGTTGAGCGCCCTTAAACTAAACAAAAAATACCTCAAGAAAATCAGAGATAAAATATTAAGTCAAGTTTTGGGGACTTAATCTTCGTGTCGGATTTTTGTTTAAACAGCAGGAGAGATCATCTGCTATAGAAATATCCGCACCTTTAATATGAGGCACAAAAACACTACGTCAAATAGGCCAACGAGCTAATTTGTTGGTATGGCGGCGGTGAGAGAGGATCCAAGTTATGGCTTGGTTCTTACTCTCTAGGTCAAATGAACGGTGGTATAAAAAGACCTGTACTTTTCACATACCACTAGGACCACTTAGGGCTTCGAACTCGTAAGTTGGCAAACGACGCTTCTGTTGAGTTTCAGTTTTCAGTTTAGTTTATTAGGAAACAATGACCTGGTGCCGGTACATGTGGCCCGGCTGACAGGCAAAATTTTACATATGTTTACAATTTACAAGTATAATATAATGAGTTTTCTGATTTGTTGCAAAACCCATACGGTGGCCAGCCTTAGGCCACCTAGAACAGTTTTGTTGTTTATTTCTGTTGAGTACGAGAACGAGAGTAGTAGGCAATGGCGCGCCAACCTTGAGGCTGTAAACGAATGGCAGAAAAAAATCAACGAAGCATCTGTTTGTTAGATAAATGGCTTCGTAAAGCCCGGGATAGCCAAATCGGGTGGGTTTGACGAAGCTGGTTTGAGCTGTTCAAAAGTTTGCTACTGAGCGGCTGACCAATAGAAACGAACACTCTTCCTGCATAATGTATAAAGTGGTTCTTCAATTGTACCCAAATTTGGTATAATCCTTCCAAATCCTTTCCTTTACCACCCGTGGTGCCGGTCAGGGCCTTGGTCATGGCCGTCAGCCGGACAGTTTCCTACTCCGCTGCCAGCGCAATAAGCTGGCAGCTACCTTTCCACGTACTAACGGGGGTGCAACAGCGGAACCCCAATACCTTTCCTTACTTCTCCCATCAAATCCACGCCAAATCCTTCCGATTCCCGAAAACCAAAACAAAAAAAGCAAAACAAAAAAAAACCCAAATTTGGTATGAGCTTACCGAAAAAGGAAATCTTTATCCTCTATCGTTTATTAGTGGGTATGCAAACTATTCTTACTAAATCTTATTTTTCTAACTACTGTGTTTTAATCCAAATAAACCTTTGCAGAAATAGCTGCATTAAACATTTCCTTATAGGTACAAAGTGAACAGCAATAATCAAATGTTTAAGAACTGGATGCTATATGCAGGCCTTAAAATTCTGTACCATTTCCATGCAATTGCGAGAAACAACTAAAAATCGATGAGACTTAAAAAGCGTGACAAGTATTGAACAATTCAAACCTTTAATAACGGATATCTCAGAAACGGTTTATGCTACAAAAAACTTATTTTAAATAAATTGTGTGTTTTAAAGAGGACTACACTTTTGTGCAGTGCATTTTTGTCCATCACTTGATATTTACCAGTTATACAGATTATACGACATTCCTTCCAAAGAAGAGGACTTCCTAGGCTATACCCAGAAAATTCAAGATATACATTTTATTTGTCATGTAAATATCTTTCATGTGTGTTACTTTAATCAAAATTGTTAGAGCTAGTTTTTAGATTTTCAAGAAATGTTGCATGTAAAGGGTGATTGGGGGTGGGGGGTTTTCTTGAAAATCTTTGTGTTGCATCGTTGGAAGATACTGAACCCAAACACCAAATTTGGTATCTATCCGACTTTTCATTTTTGAGTTCACATATGCGCGCGCACACACACACACACACACACATGGACATGTTTCCAAATAGGCTTTATTTGGATTCAGGGGGCCTCAAAACATATATTTCCGATGAAATCTTGGTATCGAATTTTTGGGTGGAATGCAATACCTTCTCTACCTGCTATGTACGTGGTAGGGAAAGTGAAACAAAAATAAGTTAAATAAATTTTTAGTAGATAGATAGATAGATAATTTATTTCCCCATAACTATCAAATACATATACAAAGTATAATTACATTCAGTCAGCTCTACTACTTACCCTTAACCTACTTGTTGACACTACAGATTCTTTTATCCTGAATGCAATAACTCCCAACCTGTGAGTTGCTGCCTACCTAACCTTGGTTCCAGCAAGCTTCAACACGGCGGTTATTTTGCTGCTGAAACCATTTTACAATTCTTTGTCTACTATCTCCTCTGTTGTGCCAATATCTCTTCCATAGTTCCCTCTTGTTGCCTTGCTTTGAAACTTCCCTTATGAACTTAGGAATTTTACCCTTATTGGAAAATGGTTACTTGAACACACTAAATTCACCACTTCAAAATCCATGATAGACGGATCCAACTCTACTGCATATATCACATAATCTACCACACTTACACATCCTCAAGTTGAACCCCTCACAAAATTCTATTAACTTCTTACCTTCGCAATTCAAGACTTTGTCATTGCTCCTTCTTCGTACTATCTCGTTCTCATCCTCTCTTAACTCATACTCAACATCTATTACATTTATTTTACTTGCCCCTACCGTTTCATTGAAATCCCCCATTATAATAAAACAATTATTTAAATATTATCTTGTCTTAACAAATTAAATAGATTGGGATTGTAAAATTCCGAGGCATTTGGAGGGTTGTATACCACTGCAACACACACATTTAGCTTGTTCCCTATCCCATTTACAACACACCACAGAAGTACATTTCCCCCTTTTCACTACACATTTTCACGTTGACTTGCAAGCTCTTCCTACAAATAACCCTAATCCACCTGATGCACGACCACTTTCTTTCTTTCTTTCTTTTTTAATCCAGCTTTACCCTAAAAGTAAACATCTGACACATCCACTGGAATATCCTTTGTTGCCCATGTCTCTACCACTCCTATCACATCGCCTAATTTTTTCCATTATTTCCCCATATTTTAACTTTTCAAACAGCCCTTGTATGTTCCAAGCTACCACCCCTAATGCCTTTTCCTATACAGATATTTTTAGTATGTAATACGTGATAATGCAGCCAATAATAAATTGTAGGTAAAACTTATGTGTGCATAGGAATTATTGTAATAATAGATACACAAATAGTTGCATACAGATGAACAAACACGATACTGTAATACAATTAGAACAACTTTTTCTCTTTCATAAATATGCATTTGCCAACTTTTGAAACACAAACTGAATAAATCATCCCATAATCCTACATAGTGCAACATTTGTTTAAATTAAATATACTGGTGCGTTTTATGTGAAGCAGTAAAATCTAATGCTGGAGAAAATATTAAATTCCTTTAGTGTCTCTCTCTAAGTGAAAATAAAAAATATACTCCTCAATTCTTCATGCTCTCATTAGAAGTGAAGAGTTCATTTTTTGTGCTACATCTATTTTTTAGATGTTGTACACATTTATAAATGCACATATAGATAATTTCAGAATTTTCAATTTTTTGAAATATGACTTGCAAGAGGTTCTTTTGTTTGCTCCAACCATTATTCATACTATTCTTTTTTGCAATAAATATATTTTTTTTTAGAATTGGAAATTTTCCCCATAAAGCATGCCATAATTTAATCATGAGGTACATAAACATAATAATTACCTTTACATTTTTAACCTTGTACTACTCACATGTAGGTTGTTGCTTCGTGGAGAACCATTGGAATGATTTATCTACATGTTTGTAACCTCAACTGCTTTTCCAATTCTCATACCGTTCAACAACAGATATCTCATTACTAATATAGATTTTGAGCTCTGAACACACATTCATTTTGTAATTATTGTGACTGCGTGCATGAATTACAAACTCACAACCCGACTTGTCTGGGCAGCTGGGCAAGCATAACAGTAGCCATTGTATGGAACTTCTCAACTTCAGAGGATTCTTTTGGGCCGTTTCAAGTAGGCTCCATTTCTAGAAGGTTCTGCTTTGTATGTGGGCCTATACAAGGGGCCGAATTTGCAGGAGAGTTCAGAGTTAAGCAGTTACAAAGTAGAAGGTGGACAGTGAAAGTGGATAGTGCCAGTGCAATCTAATTGTGAGTCGTGACTCATCAGTTCAGTTGTCATTTGATTCGACAGATCAGTTGTGTTGTGTTTTGAATCTGTACCAAAAGTGACTCAACTGTAATGTTTGTGCTGAGTGCCTAAGTGATAAATAAAGTGTGTTTTGCAGTAACTGGTATTTTAATTTGTTATATTGGTGTCAGTATGGGCTCCAAATGCCCTAATGGAGCAATTACTTCACAAATTATTAAGTGAAGTGCAGACCATAAAATCTGGAATGGAGAAGATGGAGATCAAAATGGATTCTCTAATGCATAAAATGGAGAGTGAAATGAAGAATGTAAATTCTGGAATGGACAACATGTGAAGTGAAATAGTGATAGTGAATTCCACAATGGAGAAGATGCAGATAGAAATAAAGACAGAAATATCGGAGATGAAGATGGAGATTTGACCAAAGCTGACAAAAGATTGGCTGGCATGAAGAAAAACATGGTGGAGAAATTCTTCACTTAAGAACTTGAAAGTGAGAAACCAGGACACTACAAAACATCTGCGCGCCTCAGGTCACCCAAATACGACGCAACGTTAACTTTCGAAGTCTTCTGACGACAATTTTCCGCCGTCGCCGCCCACAATCCACGGTCAACAGAGGAGAAAGCCGCACAGCTGATCGCCAGCATCCAGGGACTAGCGGCAGAAGTTTTGAATGCGATTTCGACGTCGGCGGATCTGGAGACATCTGGGAGGCCCTCAAAAACCGGTTCGGGAACCATCGCTTGGCTTCAGTTATCGTAGTTCAAGTCAAGGCTACAACATTCAGGGGAGAACGGTGCAGAGTTCGCCCTAGGAATTGAACAGTTGGTGAACAAAGCCAAGATATGACAGCGTCTGATTCTCGGCGACTACAAGATCATCCACAAGGAGACGCTGACGGCCGCCTTGAGGATGGAGGTGGTCAAGGTAACAGGTGCACCTACCTCGAAGACTAGCAATAATCGATACTATGGGGATAGAAGATCAAACCAGGGTCGTCAAAGAAGATCTTCAAGTGTTGTGTGTTGAGGGTGTGGCCAGAACAGACAGGGCACCTACTGAAGGATTTGTCCATACCAAGCCGACGAGCAGACGGGAAAGAAAAGTACCACGAGAGGCATTTCGGGGCCGTCATCACCACCCACTTGAGTGACGCTGCGTGTCTTGGGCTAAAGGATGAATGACAGCCTCGTCGTGCAAAGTTGGATACAAGAGAAACTGTGCCGGGTACTCGTGTATACAGATACAGCTGTGGCGACAGGCTTGTCTCAAGGAAAGTGAATTGGCCCTACCAGCTAGTGACGGCATCGGGTGATACCTTACCTGTCAAGAAGGATGCCCTGCTGGGTTGACCGGGGTGTAGCATCGTAAGATAGGTATTCGTTGCCAAGGTGGCTGAGAATGCGACACTGGGATTAGATGCCCTCAGGAGCCCCGAGGCGATGGTCGACGTCAACAGGAGCGTCATTGGTAATCGATCGAGATGACGTGACACTCCGGAGTCCCAAAGAACATCGAAGATGCGCAGGGTGTCCTGATGAAGGATGTGGTTGTGCCCGCGAGACGCAAGGTGGCTGTAAAAGCGCGTCTGGAAGTTCAGCGATCAAGGAACCTGATTTTGGACCGGAAGACCCCATTGGATGGACTATGTGTTGCCAGCTGCTTTGCCGGAAAGAAGTGCCTGTGAGAGCACTGAATTCATCGGACACCGATCAGGATGTACAGGCCGGAACGGAGCTGGTAAAATGCGAGCCAGCTGCGAGTGTATCGCCGTGGGACGGATACGAGGCAGCACCGTCGCAAGATCTGGGGCCCCGACTGGAAGACTTGCTGAAGAGGGCGACCAACCATCTGACCACGGCACAACTTGAGAGGATCCGGCATCTACTTAGACAATACCAATCTGCCTTCAGACAAGGGGACAGCGATTACGGCCGCACCGACCGAGAACTCCATCACGCCCGATCTATCCGACAACCACCGAGACGTGTTCCTCTGGCGAAGTAAGAGGAGGTACGAGACGTGCTGATCTAAGGGGATTATCGAAGAGTCCGACGGCACTTGGTGCTCCCCTGTGGTCTTAGTGAAGAAGAACGCGAGCTGCGCGTCTGCGTGGACTATAGGAAGCTGAATGTTCTCGGCAGTAAGGACCATTTTCCTTACTCCGGATTGACGACACTCTAGGCACTTTTCCGGGTGCCCAGTGGTTCCCGAAATCCGGTTACTAGCAAGTGATTCTAGATTCCAAAGATAAGGAGAGATCTGCATTCTCGACAGGCCAAGGGCTTTAGCAGTTTACAGTTATGCCCTTTGGCCTCTGAAAAGCGCCAGTCACTTTCCAGCGCCTCAAGAAGACAGTGATGAGGGGGTTGACTTATGATGGTTGCCTGCTACCTGAATGACATCATCCTCATTGGCAGCACCTTCAAAGACCACCTCGATAACCTGACCAAGGTATTACAGAGACTGCAAGCAGCCAATCTGAAGCTAAACACAAAGTGCCAAGTCTTCTGCAACAAGGTTAACTACTTGGGCCACATAGTCTCACTAACTGGGTTGGTCATAAACCTGGATAAGGCTCGGGCTGTGAGAGATTGACCACACCTGAAAGATAAACGAGAGTTGCACAGTTTCCTGGACCTATACAGTAACTATTGCCAGTTCATCAGAGGCTTCACATTGGAACATTGGAGAGAAAGGAGCCACTCCAGTGTGGATGCTATGTCAAGAAGACTCTGCCCTGAAAAGTGCGTCCAATGCACTAAGGTGGAGGAGAAGGAGTGTGCTGCAGCTGTTCATGTGATTTTGGCGGAGGTTGCAGATGAATGAGATAGCACAGGCCTGAGGAGGCAGTAGCTGGTAGACGTTCTTGGCCAATCCTGAGAAAAGTGGAGTCAGGAACTAGATTGAACTTATACTTTTATAGAATAAGAAATAAAAATAATAAAAAATAAGGATCATCTTATGAATTTTAATTTTCCAACAGACAAGGATCTCATTACTAAATACATCAAGGCACAAGTGATACCTACAGGGAAGCCAAAAAATTCATTAGTGGCTTTTAACTGATGATGGAGACAAGATGTCCCCAAAATGCATTTGATGTAAATCTCAATCATTAGTGAAGTTATTAGAGTACACGTATACCATAATATAAATTCTTGCAATCACACTATTCCGTTGTGTTTTTCCCTATATTATTTGTACTTTACAGAAGCTCAAGTTGTGCAGTTAGAAAATAACATAAATTGTACTCATGGATAAAATATGTGTCCCTTTTTATACTAAAAATCTGATGTGTTACATTCAAAAGAATTTCTCTACCATCTATTGTTTATTAGTGGGTATGTGAACTTACAAAAGGCTATTTTTCTATCTACTTTATTATAATTGAGATGAACCTCTGCCAAAATAGCCACATTATACATTTCATTATAGATACAAGTGGAACAGTGATAGTCAAATGTTTAAGAACTGAAAGCTATATGCTGGCTTTAAAATTTCAGTGTGAAGGCCTGTTAAGCATAGTGATTCACTTCCTATTCCAAGGTCACCTGAAAAATTGACCCCACAAGGGGAAGTATGAAATTGTTCTCCTGAGGCTGGAAACAGTATATGTTTCAATCCTGACACTTATTCTGAATTCATGGAATGCAAAAAAATCTCATCTAATTTCACAGTTAATGCTGAATGATCTTGTACAAAATGTAAATCACACACAAGCTTGTTAGTATGACTAAAGGATTGGAATTGAGTTGTAACATTTCAAATGGTTTTTGGCAGAATTTTTCAAATATTGACTGGCATTTGTTCCAGTATAAACAAAATTGTTTTATGCTATATGGTTTAGAGTTTCAAAACTTTTCTGCTGGTTACAGTGAATTGCAATACTAACATAGAATTTTATTCTATAACTACACCATACTTTGTCATGCTTATACTTTGAGATAGTTGAAGGTATTGTATCTAATTTTGCATGTTATATATTTTGTAATAGTATAGAGCATGCTTTATTATTTTCAGTAAAGGCAAGGTTAATTCATGTTTAATGTATTCTTATAATTACAGTTTTATGTGGTCATATCAGATCTGATTATAACCATAGCAATATGCAAAATGTATTAATTAAAATGTAAATTTGAAATAATTCCATTTTAATACTTCCCCATTTAATCCTTAATTTTACGTTGTTGATGAAAGCTTTTTCATGTAGTGTTTGTAGCTCAGAATAACTATTGCATTTTTTTGTGTTTTCTATAAAATGTTTATTTTTAGACATGACATCATTTGAAGCTGTAGTGCTCATTTTAGCACTGTCTAGTCGAAAATGTATAAGTACCTAAAAAAGCTGCTGGTGATGTGATATTGATTATACTAATATTATTTTATAATTTTATTTACAGCTCCAGAAGTATTAATTGGTGAGCCAGCATTCCCACAAACTGATATTTGGGGTGTTGGTGTTCTAACATATATTCTGCTCTCTGGGGTTTCACCATTCCGAGGAGAAAACCCAGAGGAAACACGACAGAATGTGACCTTTGTTCGATATAGGTTTGAGCATCTTTTCAAGGAATTAACACAGGAAGCAACTCGTTTCCTAATGCTGGTGTTTAAGAGGAGTCCCAGGTATGTATCTTTCATAATAGCTTGCCCAAATAAATGTGAGTGTGTGTGCACACACAAGCTTATTCCAAGCTATAGCAGGTGTTTAAGCAATGGGAACTATTGGAAAATAAGCTTAGAGTATGTCAAAGTGGATAAAAATACATTAATTAAAAATATACATTAGTTTGCATTTCATTGTTAATTAGTCCACTTTTAAAGAATATCACTTGTAAACATAACTAAATGTAATTAAATCTGTAAGATAACATTCCAATAATTTATTACATACCATAAAGCGAATATTTCAGATTTTGTTAAGTAAAATGTTTATACAAAGTTGTAGCATTAATTATGTGTGCAGGTTTTATTGAACCTGGGATATAACATTATGAGCGCCATCTGAATAGTAGTATTTATAATTTATAAATACATTGCTAGGCTAAAATAAAGCATGTGTTTTGTTTCTGATAGTATTTTGATTTGTTACTTAGTATACTTTAAAATGATTCATAGAATAAGAAGAGCTTGAATGAAAAACACTTCTGCTTAAATATATGAAAGTTGTTTATTTTTAATAATACATATGTCATAGGGTAAAACAATTAAAATTTCCTTCAATATTCCACTTTATTGTTACTGATTTTGACAGACTTATTGAAGGGCATCTAAAGGCTAAATCTATCCACCTAGAAAATTAGTACTATTAAAAAAAATATATATATTTTTTTGTGCTCAATATAGTGTTTATTTAAATGGAAAAATAATTAAGTATAAAGGTGTATAGAAATAAAATAAAATAAATTGATCAATAATTGTCATTTACCACAAGTTTCAGGTACAAATATTTTACAAGTAAATCATTAATGAGCTTTTATCCATTAGAAAAAAGTGAATAGTGTTAAATACAAATTTTCAGCTCTTTATTTCAAGGAATTTAATAGCCATACATAATGGGTAATACTGTTATGTTATTTTGTATACTAGTAATTTTATGCTTGTTGAAGTTCAGGGTGGTGATTGTTTAGTAAAGAGGTACAATCTACTCCACTGGTGATGATGCCCACTTGTAAATGTAAAGACAGTAAACCTTCCATTTGCCTTGCCCTACCCTGTGCTAGTCATGGCACAAATTGGACTGTATGTTCATTTCAACACCTATAGAGTGGATATGCTCAGCTCTGGACTATACCCACGGCGCTTCCAAAAAACATTTTGGTCTCCCTAATATTTCACAATAACAGCCCCCTGATAAGCCATGGCAGTAGGCCTTGCAAAGCCCCAGACAGGTTATGCTGTTCATCACAAAGATGCAGATAATTTGTGCTATGATGGGAAAAATAATGGAAAGTATGGTAAATGAGAATAATATAAAATTATGTAGCATAGTAAAATAACAATTACTATTCTGATGCTTTAGTTCTTAGGCCCTTCCAGGCCTCCTAAATGCTCCCCAACATATATCCTCCCTATAGCCCTGATGATGTTCCTGTAATACCACAACATATGTAGCATCAGACTTAGCAGTAATTTCTTCTGACATTATACCCAAATGCAGAACCAGACTTGAAGCTTGTGTTGCAGTAAGTTATAAATATTTTGAACATCAGCGCAACACTTTTCCATTACAACAGAATAAAGAAGCTTAATAATTTCATTTTTTGAAGGAATAAAAAGGCTGAAAAAACTGAATTCTAGGATGTAATGAACACTGAATGAATTGACAGTTTGCAGACTTATGGTAAAGTTCAATGAAATGGGTTCAACAGTGAACATTAAAAGTTCTGGGCATCCTTGTTCTGGCCAATCTAAGCAAAACATTTAGGTGGTTTGTGACAAGGTGGCTGTTAGTCCAATGAAGTCAGTTCTTTACCATTCCCAAGATTTGGCCATATGATATTCTTCAGTATGGTGAATCCTCCTGTGTTATCTCCATTACCACCCATACAAAATTCATTTAATACCACAGTTGAAAGTGGCCGATCACGAGAAGAGGCAACATTTTGTTGACTGGTTTCTGAGGAACATCATCTTTAGTGATGAGGCGCACTTCTACTTAAATGGACTTGTGAATAAACAGAACTGTCGATCTGGGGGTCAGAAAATCCTTTCATGGTTCAAGAAAGGGGAATGCATCTACAGTGAGTGATGATTTGGTGTGGCTTTTGGGCAGATGGTATTATCAATCTCATTTTTTTGAAGATGAGGCAGGACAAGCTGTGAAAGTCAATGAAAATCGATACCATGCAATGATAAGGGACTTTTTTGTGGTTTCATTTCAATGGAATGGACGTTCAAGAGCTGTGTTTCAGTAGGATGGTGCCACCTGTCATCTTCTTGCAAAACAATTGAGTTGCTCCATGAGTGGTTTCGTATCCCCTCATCTCACATAACGGTGACTACCAATGATCACCAAGGTCATGTGACTTAAACCCTTGCAATTGTTTTCTTTGGATTACTTTAAATCATTGGTGTATGTCAATAAACCCCAAAATATCTGTGAGTTAAAACAGGAATTTCAATAAATTATTGGTAAAACCCAAGTGGAATCTTGTCAGCTAGTCATATTGTATTTCACAGAGAGGGTTCTTGCATGCCAGTGCAGTAGAAGAGGTCATATGCCTGACACCATCTTCCTTACAGGTACCTGAAATGGGAAGGTCTAATGAACATATTTATGTATTTTGTTAATTGGTTTTGAAAACCTAAAGGAGCAAGTTACCTCTTTTGATGGTACCTGAAATGGGAAGGTCCGATGATCATGTTTATGTATTTTATTTATAAGCTTTGAAAAAATAAAATTTATAATGTGATATATCAAAACCAATGTGCTTTTTGAAGAACTCTATAGGAAATGTAACAGAGGGTTACACAATTAGCTCAAACTAGGCAGGTGAATGTTGTTAATTTAACTATAACAGCTACAACTTATTTGAGTTAATACTGTATAGCTCTACCTCATAAGTTATGTTTTCACTGTTTGAGCCTTCAACTCAAGGCTAAAAGTATTTACATGCAGGTTGTTACAGAATTCAACTAAATTAAATAAAGGGATGGTAAAGGAACCATAGAAAAGTATTTTCAGATAGAGAGCTAATGGCATATTTGTTAAGTTGCAGGCAATAACATGAGATGTATTAACAGTCTGCATGCCACTGATTAAATATCTTGTGGTAGTATATTACGAGTACATGTGAAGTAATGCAAGACACTGAACCAGTGGTTATTTTAGCACAATGGTTAAGAGGAGTCTGAGTTTCGTCTCAAATGACATGGTTGGGAGTTCAAATCTTGATAGCTGTTTTCTTTCCTATTTTTTTTCCACACTTCATTTGTGTCAGTTACTTCTTTAGTCTCCCAACACTTCTCTCTGCATGCCTGTACCCAGGAAAAAATTTTGGGGAGGGTTTTCTACAAGTAGATCTAAACTTAATAGTACCCCACACTGTTACCATGTACCTATTCCATAGTATATAGACGTTACATGGATAAGAAAATTGCTTGGAGACATTATATAGACAAGAAAAACTCGCCAGAATGAGGTTATTCCACCTTACAGCACAAAACATAGAGACTGCTTTGAAAACTGGAACGTATGATCACCTTACTTATGTAAGGTGACGATATTAAGTTTCCCTTTTTCTTGTAAATGTGCTACTAGCAATAGACCTACTGTTTCTAATGACATTTTCCCATATTGGTTTGCTATGAATTTAAATAAATAAAACTGTCAGAAGTTTTGGGCAGGGGGGTTTGAACCCTAGATACCCCCCCTTTAAATATGGCCCTGTCTCTCTGATACCATTGTCTAAAATCATCGTGTGAAATTAGCATTTTGTGTTGATTGGTGTGTGTAGCTGCAGCCAATTACAAACTAAAAAACTCTTGTGTTGCACTCACATGGTCTGCTCTACTCACTCTTCTACAAATTGTTCTTACAAAAACTTATTCTTCTATCAACTTCTTGTTAATACAGATAAACCTTCATTACTCGTTATACATTTTGTTGTAAGTATAACAAAAAGTAAGCTAAAGCAATACATCTTTTTAATGTGATGGCTTTGAACTTATGTTCTCTCTGTATGAATATGAAAAAGAAAGAAAGGGAGAAAAAGTAGTAGTTTATATTTGAGAAAAGTATAAAGTGGTTGAAAATTCAAACTAACAACAAAGAATATCTTCAAAATGGTTAATGCCACAAAAAATATTAAATGGCATAAACTGTGTGCGTTAATGAAATCTTTAGTTTTTATGTAGTATGGTTTTGTCTATCTCTTTTGTTTATCTCTACCAATTATACAAGCATCATCAGAATGAAGAGAACTTCAAAGGCTATTTTCAGAAAATTCGAAATACCTATACATTTTGTTTGTCATAAAAATAGCTTAAACATATGGTATTTTAAACAAAATCATTACAACTATTTTTGGGAAAATAAAAATCTGGAAATATTTTCGATGCAAAGGATAGTTTGTGGTGGGCAGATTTTATTAAAAATGTTCATGTTGCATCCTTGGAAGATCCTGAAGTTAAATGTCACTCTGATGTTTAACCAACTTTTCATTTTTAAGTTACGTTGTTCAAAGACACACACAGCCCTTTTTCTAAAAATACCTTCTTTAGGCTTAGGGATCTCAAAACATGTATTTTTGATAAAATATTATTATTGAACTTTAGGGTAGAATACAATACTTCCACTGTAAATATGTAGCAGAGAAAGTAAAAAGAACTTGGGTTCATTAAGGGTCAGTTTCACAGTTTAAGCCTAAGCTAAAGCTTTAAGAAGCTATGGAAACTGCTTAAGCAAGGCTTTTTCTTTGGTTTAGGCTTTGCAAGTTTCACAGTATGGCAGCTACGTTCAGCTTTAATGAGCTGAACAGGTCCATGGAACTTGTTGGTAATGCTTGTGCATCGCACTGAGTGAATTCCCATTGTTTGTTTATGGCAATGCTGTTTCTAAAATAAGGTTTTGTAGCTTATCCAATAACACATAATTAAAATGACTGAAAAATTGAGTCAAAACATACTGTGAACTTTACTTCTCTAGTCATCATTCTTCTAGAAATTTTGAAGCAGCACAAGCAGGAGCATCATGGGGGGGGGTCAATTCCCCCCCCCCCTTGTTTGTGAGAAAAAGATTAGGCTACTGGTTATTATTGCTCTACCAAAAGAAAAATTACAACTGTACTTTTGTTACAAATATTTTACATTTTAGAAGTAAAAGATGATTTCTTTTAGGCTAAAAGTATTGTTAAAGATGTTATACTGGTAACTTAGGAAGCATGGCTGTCCACAGTATGATAAAAAACAGTAGGCATATTATTGGTAACATACATCCATCAATACCTATTGCACATTCAGTTAATATGAAAGAAACAATGCAAATATGCAAGACCTTTTATACAAATAAACTACAAAGACACAAAAATGGAGCATATGTGCTGACCTTAAAGTTGTAGCATTGCTCTTAGGGCTAAAATAGGGGTATATAAATTCAACAGTTTCATGCGTGAGTGGGACAGTTGCACAAAAGACAAACACTTTATTGTGAAAAAATTGCCACCTCCAAGAAGAAAACATTCTAGGTCAAAAAAATGTGGCACACAAAGCATTAGTCGACAGGGCAAAAATTATATTGTCTTCTCTTCACATTAAGATTGGCTTAATAAAGCAATTTGTGAAGGCAATGGATAATAAAACTTCAGGATTCGCTTACCTGAAGGAAAAGGTTGCATGAATTGTGAGGCCAAAATAAAAGAAGGCATTTTCGTTGGACCTCAAATAAAGCAACTATTTCAGGATGCCGTTTTCAAAAATAAATGAATTTATTCAAGAGAATGCCTGGAATGCATTTGAAAATGCATGTTACAACTTTCTTGGAAACAAGAAATTAAAAAATTATAAAGAAATATTGGGGTATCTACTTACCTCATTTTGTAACATGGGCTGCATTTTTTTAAGGTCTCATTTACACTTTTTTCCCACAAATATGGGAGATGTTTCTAATGAGCACGGTGAAGGATTTCACCAGCATATAGCTGAAATGGAAATGAGATACTGCAGGAAATGGAATGAAAACATGTTAAACGACTACTATTGTCTCTTTTGCAAGAGATACCTGAAAAACTATATAAAAGAAAAAGGACAACAAAATAAGTATTTTATTAAAGTGGAAATCTACTTCAGTTGTAATAGTGTTATTGTTAGGATAGTGATACATTATAATTATAGTTTAAAATAAAAGCAGACAAAAGTGCAGTATTACATGTACATGTGTATTACTAAATTTATGCAGTGATGTTCAAGTATAGATCGTATTAAATTTTAATCTGAACATTCATAAGTTAAACATTCAGCTCAGCTACTCATCATTGCTTCCAGTATTGTGAGTGTTATTTGGCTATTTCACTTAATTTATTTGTAACAATATTGGGAGATTCTGTATGACATCAGTAGTAGTTTCTGCATAAAAGTAACGCGGTTATTATTTTTTAGCAATAAAAGTTAAATTAGCTCTATTTATGCATATTTGTATACAAATGCATAGGATGTTATGATTCATCACTTACCAATCTGAGATAAAAACAAAGTATCAGACCAAAATTTCAAATGTACAAACAAAATCTTAATTTTGTTTATATAAATTTATAGCTCTTTTAAAAATGGTACATCGAAGAGCAATTTGGTTTTCAAATTCAGCATCATTAAAATCATAAGAATGACTCATTTTTTTTTCACAAGAGGATTTTGGTGTTGGCTAGTATATATAAATAAAAATAGGGTTACCCCTTGTGGTAGTCCTACTTTTGCTTCTTATTATGCAAATAAAATGTTAAAGTTTATGGATATCCATTTTATGCCAAAACTCTGCAAAACCACTTTTAACATACTTATTTTTACCACAACATGTTTTATTTTGTTGATCAGCTTTTCTCTTCAAATGGTATCATAGGCTAACTTTTAAAATCTATGAATGCAGCTGCTCTCTTGCTTACACTGTTCTACAAATTTTCAAAGGTTGAATGTTATGGTAAAGAAAATGTGTTTAACCTGATTTTGGGGTTGCTGAACATGAAAATGATGTTTAAATTTATTGATTAGCTCTTATTTTTGAGATGATATTTAATCTATGCATCTTACAAAAATAAATGAAAACATGAAAAAAAATCAATTACCTTAAAAATCATTTTTTGTTTTTTACCTGTTTCTGGTACTGCTTTGCAGGATCATCCCTTCTCTTCATCCAGCAATAGTCACTTAGCATGGCAGCATTCTATTTCCCTTTATACCTTTGCTCCATCAATGAATATCCTGGTGGAATTGCTCACCATGTTCATCACTCATATTGCCACAGTTTGTTAGAAAGAAATCTAAATGTGATTTCAAAAGTGCATTTTTAGTGACATATTATACTTCAACTGTTCATACAAGCACATCAAATCAGTCACAAGTTCTTTGAAATTTTCAGCTTCGAAGTTTCCCAGAAAACTATTTGAAACACTCTTAAAGATTGCCATGCTGTTATCTCCTTATCATTTAGCACTAAAACTAAAGACTTATAGTCTTTAAAAAGTTCACTGTGTGGAGTAATAACACACCTGCTTTCACTTTTTCAAAATTGAACCTGAGTAACTTTTGACGTAAGTAAGTGACTGCAGAGCCATTTGCCTTAAGCTTTTACAAAATGTTTCATAAGCCCAGTTTTATATATAGTACTGGGAGCAAAACTTTGTTTGGCTCTATCAATGGTTCATACAACACATTTTTCATTCCAGGAATTAAGGACTGTCTCTTGGGCAAGTTTTCCAAGAATAGTGTTTCTCTAGCAAGGCTATCCCACTCGTAAAGGAAACAATAGTCCTTGGTATAGCCAGCATGCATCCCTAATAAAATGGCAATAACTTTAAAATCCACACACACACTTCCCAGGGATCTTGCATAGTCTACTCCTATCAGGATGTTTCTCACATTTGTATAAGTTTCTTTTGTAATGCTGGCAAATGCCTCAGGAATGGAAGGAAATTGATTTCCATTATGTAAAAGTACTGTTTTAAGACTTGTCTTCAAAGTGCCATGAACAGTCACCATTGATCAAGACTAAGTTTTATATTCAATCCCTCCATCACACCAAGTATGACTTTGAAGAACTTAAAGTTCCTCTCAGTTTTAAAAAACTGCTCCAATTCTTTAATTCTAGTGAAATGTTGTCACTTTCATGGAGTCGTGTGGATACTTCCACTGTTGTAACCATGATGCCAAAAGTTCTACCTTATTTTTAGGAAGTTCTACATCTCTGATGAAGTCCTTGAGCTCCCTTTGTGCCATCTTGTGATTCGAGGATGATGTGCTTGGAAAGAAGTCTACATTTCTTGCGGTCATTAGTGCCCTTGGAAAACGGATCAATGTAAAGGCCAGAGATAAACATGAATATAAAAATCATAGCAAATGCCAGAGATAAAGATCAATATAGAAGTCATAGCACAAGTCAGAAATAAACATGAATATGTAAAACTAAAGCAAGAAGTACAAACATCTGCTATTAACATGACTAAATCTGCATTTGGAAATTTACCTTTGACACAAAACTAAAAATCCTATCAACTGCTTGCTTATCATTTGCTAAGACATCTGCAAGGCAGGTCGGCAGTTGCGGAGTGTCACAAAGATGAGCTAGAACAATACACACTAGCAACAGTGATGTACCGACAGACCTTCGCTACAAAGTGAACAATTAGGAGAAGGGTCACCCTTAAAAAGGTAACCGTGCATAAAATTTCAGTGGCCAATATGCAACCAAGCCAAAATCACCTCTTCAGAAAGAGATACACGTGAGGAAGTTACCCAGTTTATCGGAATGTCCTTCACCTCCTTAAGCTTATTTCCGCAGAGAGCAGAAATAAACTTAGGGAAGTCAAGGACATTCCAATAAACTGGGTAACTCGCCCCCCCCCAGAGGTCTACTATGGTAGGTACAGGATTGATGGCCCCAGGGTCACGAGTCACACTCTCAATTGGGTTCCTCTAAGAGGTGAAAGACCTTATGCCAAATGACAAATAAACTTTGGTCCACAAGCGTGATTGATCAGCTATCAGTTACCTCCCTGAGCACAGTCTGGTGGATACCGCTGCGAGGTCGGAGGAGGGATGTCCCTAGAGGTCAATGGGTAATGCGTAACTTCCTGCCCCTGATTATCATGTAGGACTTGTTAGCATCCGCTGATAAATTTCAGTCCCAGAGAGGGGCCATTACATGAGCTGTTACATTTCTGAAGGCCTTTGGGTCCCTCTATCTATGTATTGGAAGGTGAGACCCTAAGGTGAGCAAGGTCCGGACAAGGACTCTCACCAACACTAGGATGGCGCCCAGGATATGAGCATGTCATCAGAGACATTTGTAACGGTGGAAGATGTAATCGCTATGGATAATAAAAAAAAATAAAAAAAAACGTGAAAGCTTGTGGGAAAGAAGTAGTCGAGTGTAGTGGTCCTCGCTTCTTAGTTGTTAACAGAGCAGAGGAAGGAAGAAAATTTACATCGGTGAACACTTTTACACTTCAAAAGGATATCGATAAAATTACCGGTCCTGTTAAGTCGTGTATTAGGAGTCGCAATGGCACGCTCCTGGTTGAAGCAAATTCAGCATCCCAGGCAGCAACTATATCGAAGCTATCCTATCCGTGTCGAAATACACAAGATCTTGAACACCTCGCTGGAATCGTAAACACCTGTGTATTGGACGGTATGTCTAATGAGGAAATTCAAGAGTATCTGGAAGAGCAAGGCTTGACATTCGTATAATGGGTTCATCGGAAAGATAGAGGTGAATTTGTGCCTACTTGTACCCTTTTCCTTACCTTTGATTGGGTAGATTTCCCTCAAAGGATTAAGCCGGGATATGAAGTCATTGAAGTTAGACCACATATACCAAATCACATGCTATAAGTGACAGCCCTTTGGACACACTAGCGAAATTTGTAACAGCAAATCTACGTGTGTTAACTGTGGAGACTTCTCACGATCGAGCATGCACATCTGCTCCAACCTGTGTTAACTGCAGCGGTGAACATCCGTCATGTTCCCGAGAATGCCCCCGTGTTGCAGAGGAAAGAGCTATTCAGGAGATCCAGGTTAGGGAAAACGTGTCCTTCTCGGAAGCCCGGAAACTTCTGCGTATCAGCCAACCCTCTATCCCGAAGTACGGTACCTATAGCTGAGTTGCAGTTAAATCGGCACCACGTCGGAAAATCGCAACTGAGATCACCTATATCAACGGAGCCACCATTTCCGAAATGATTCTCCTAGCTAGAACGCAGCCAAAGCCTTGAAAATCAACTCCGACGACACCAATATTTGCGAAGTCCGCTACTCAAAAGACCTCATCGGTAAAATTACCATCAAAGCCGTCGGCCCCAACCGGTAAGACTGGAAAGTCCATAATATATAATGCATTGCCAAAGAAGTTCAGGACCAGCTATATAAGAACCAACTTCCTAAAAAAAATGGTAAGCCTTTGTCCAGAACATCTAAAGGCAAGCAAAATCCACGACCATCTGCTCGGATATCCTCATCTAAGAATTTTGGGAAGGACTCGGATCGCAATCTACATGTTCGCCGATCTCACCTTCGAATCGGTTCGAGGTTCTCTAACCGGAGTTTTCATTTGGAAAGGGGTTATCTCCCGAGCAGGAGATTGAGCAGGAGGTTTCTGCCCGCACCGCCAGAACGACACTGAAAAAGAGGCAGGATCCTTAATCCATTAAAAGTGCTAGCCCGACACCGAAAAAGGCAAGTTGATTCGACCATCGTCGTCCTCAAAGTAATGGACTTTTTGGATTGAGAACTTATACCATTATGATTACTATGGCTATCCTATAATGGAACATACCTGGAATTAGAACACATCGACCAGAGCTTGAACTTTTACACAACAAGAGTGATCCTTTGGTCGTATGTTTACAGGAGACTAAGCTCCGTCCGCAAGATAGCTTTCAAATCAGGCTGTATACCGCAGTATGGTGTTATCTTACACCCGAAGAGGGTATTCCTGCGCACGAGGGCACTGTGATGCTCATCAGAGATGATATGTTTGTGGAATCTGTATTCATACAGTCTGACATCCAGTCAGTTTCTGTAAACATTAAACTGCCATCCATCCGATTTACCATTTGTAACATTTATCTGCCACCATCCGATGACCTCTCGCTCACTGATTTAGCAGATCTAGTTTCCCAGTTGCTAACGCTTTTTCTGTTGGTGCGAGACGTTAATACCCATCACCCTCAATGGGGCTCGCCTCGGGCATGTGCGAGAAGTAAATAAGTTGCTGATTTTTTGGACATTAATAATTTAGCTCTTCTGAACACCGGGGAGCCTACATTTCTCTCAGAATCCTACAACATTTTTTCACTCCTGGATATTGCAGTTTGTTCACCACTGTTAGCAGTTTCCTTGCAATGGAATGTCATCTCTGATTTACACTCTAGTGACCACTTTCCATGTCTTATTAGTCTCTTAACGCAAGATATATGTTCCACACGCCTACCTAGATGACATTTTGGTCAAGCCAACTCGAATCTTTATTCCCAGTTGGGTTTGTTTAATTACGATGAGCACAACTGTGTGGATGTTTTGGTCCCACATCTCACAGAGAAATGTTTTCTGCCGCTAAGCTAGCTACTCCACAGTCGACTGCCAGCCCTCGTCGATTTCCAGTTCCATAGTGGACGGAAGAATGCCGAAATGCCATTCGTGCTTGCAGGGTTTTCCGCGTCGCCCCACACTCGATAATCTAATTGAATACAAGAAAATGCGTGCCAAGTCTAGATATATTATAAAGGATAGCAAAAAGACATCATGGAGCAAGTTTGTGGCTTCATTTAATCGACATACACCTTCCTCTGTCGTTTGGGATAAGTTAAGGCATGTGGCTGGAAAATCGACCCACATACCAATTGTCGGTCTTAAAACAGCTGCAGGAGCTTCTGTTGATACATTTGACGTGGCTAACACATTTGGCCGTGCTTGCGGTTCAATGTCTAGCTCAGATAAATAAAACTGAATTTAATTTAAACGGTTCAAGCTGCCATGTGCCCTTCCCTGAATATCTTCCGTCTGTGCTCAGAAGATTAACCAGAGGCCATAATCGAGGCATTGAGTGGCTATCGGTGTTTTTCCAACTAGCACAGCTATGAGTCTCTACGCTGAATCGGCAGAACCTCCTCTACGATATCGGTGTTGTATCCTGTTAGGAAATTATGTTGTGCGCTCAAATGTATGACAATATTTCCAAAGTTCCCTTCTTTTTTCTACACTGCACTGGACGAACGTTATGGGAAGGTCTGCAGATGTTTGTTTCCGGGAACTTCTTAGAAATCATGATATTGAAATGCCTAGCTTGTTTCCTAAGGGGGAGAGGGTGTACCCTCGTTGGTTACGTGTGACAACTCACGTAGTTCTTGAGATGACGGCATACTGAATGCCTATGTTTAGTATCCGCACTGTCTTCCTAGAATTTTTGTCAGGTTACAAAGACCGAATTTTGATATTTTACTATGGATATAAGTACACCAACGGTATCGGATATGCTTACGTTCATGGAACCGAAACTCATACATTTGATTTTCATAGCAACATTTCTGTTTATAGTGCAGAGCTCTGTGCTTTAATGGGGCCATTTTGTATGTGCACTATCGAAAATTGGGTAACTCTCATTTTGAGTGATTCCATTAGGGCACTTCAGAGCCTTCGTGAGCTGCACAACTACCATTCCCTTCTACAGCGCGTTCAAGATGTCCATGTTTTTCACGCATCTGGCATTAATGTGGAGTGTGCTTGGACTCCTGGTCATCTTGGTTTACCGGGGAATGAACTGGCAAATTTGGCAGCTAAGGCGTCCACCACAGAATCCAGTGTAACCTCGGTAGACATTTATAACTGACTCTAGCTATGATTTTATACTAATCGTTATCTCTGTCTTTTGGCATGATTTTATAGTAATATTTATCTCTGACTTCTGCCATGATTTTTGCATTGATCTTTATCTCGGGCCTTTACAATGAAGTGTCTTTCTAAGGGCGCTAATAACCTTGAAGTTGAGCGATCTTAAACATAAATTATCATCACCTTCCACTGTTGTATGGATTAAGTTAAGGTAAATTGACCCACTTGCCAATCGCCGGTCTTAAAACATCTGTAGACGCTGTTGTTGATATATTTGCCATGGCTAACACATTTGGCAGTGCTTTCGCTCAAATTTCTAGCTGATATAACTAGCCACCTGAATTCCTTACATTTAAGACTAGAGTCGAATCTCCAGGTTTCTCGTTTCTTTTGGAAACCTTGAAGATTACAATCGCCTTTTCACCATAGCGGAGTTAGAGGATGCTCTTTCATTTTCGCGATCATCGGCACCAGGATCAGATGCCATCCATGTAGCATTTTGCAAAAGTTCTCTCCTGAAGGTAAGGCTTTCCTGCTTACGCTTCGGTTGTGAAGCGTGTTCCCGCGGGAGGCCACCAGCGTACCCATTTTGAAAGCTGGAAAGGACCGTCTTCTGCCGTCCAGCTACCGTCCTATTTCCCTCACTAATTGGGTTTGCAAGGTTATGGAACGCACGATAAATGGACGGTTGGTATGGTGCCTGGAAACTCACAACCTACTGATAAACACTCAGTGGGTTTTAGACGACGCTGTTCAACTGTGGACCACGCTATATCATCGACACAAATCATGAAAGAATTAATAAAGAATTGTTAACCCGACGGATATTTTTGGACCTCGAGAAGGTGTATGATATGTCTTAACGAGCAGGGATACTACATTGCCTACACACCTTCGACATACGTGGATGCTTACCACTATTCATTTAGGAGTTTATGAAGGACCGCGTGCTCCATGTAAGGTTCAGCTCGGTTTATTCGAATCTTTTTACTCGGGAGAACGGCGCACCTCAAAGTCCGGTACTAAGCGTTACACTTCTGTGGCAATTAGTTCAATCTCGAAATATGTTCCACCGAAATATCGTCATGCTTTTATGTAGACGACCTTCTAGTGATTTGTACTTCTGCGCTTACGCCGTTTTTGGAATGCCTTCTGCAGTAATATTTCGATAATTTTCCAGTATGGAGTATCATTTGAGAAGTCAATCTGCGTTCTCTTCTGGCGCAATAAGAGACAATTATCATCCTCGCTTCAGAATTAATTCGAGTTCGTAGATGAGGTGAGATACCCTGGGTTGACATTTGATAGAAAACTAAGCTGGTCATTGCATATATCGTAGCAGAAAACGTGATGCGACCGTTCTCTGAATGTCTTGCGGATATTAAATGCCCAAACTTGCGGAGTGGTTCGGAAACTTTTGCGGCGATTGTATCGCGCTGGTCGGATCCAAGTCAGACTATGGGTGTATTGTTTATTCTTCAGCAGAACCATGTGTGCTGAGAGGATTAGACACTGTCCATAATCGGGGCATTCGTGTCCCCCAGGGGCCTTCTACGGCAGGTACGGTAATGGCGCTCCCGGGGTCACGAGCCACACTCTCGATTGGCATCCTCTAAGAGGTGAGAGGACTTTTGCTAAACGCCCAATCAATTTGGTTAATAAGTGTGTTTGACCAACTATGAGTTTTCTTCCGGAGCACAGTCCTGCGGTAACCGCTGCGCGGGACGGAAGGGGGGCATCGCAAAGGGTGACTGGGTAACGCATAATGCCCAGCGCCTGAGCATCAGTTAGGAGTGTGTTCGTATGCCCTGATAAAGGTCAGTCCCGGGGAGGGCGATTACATGAGCTGCTGCACTCCTGAAGGCGATTGAGACCCTCTGTCTATGAATTGGCACGTGAGACACTAAGGTGAGCAAGGTCTAGCCAGGACTCCCACCTAAGCCGGAGTGGCGTCCAGGACGCGAGTATACCATCGGAGACATTTGCAACGGTGGGGATTTTCTTCGCCATGCAAAAATCTAAAGCAAAAACAAGAGTTGGCATAAGGAAGTAATCGAGCATTGTGGTCCTCACAACGTGGTAATTAACAGAACAGAGGTAGGTAAAAAGCTTATACCGGTTAACCCTTTTACAGTTAAAAAGGGTCCCCCAAGGGGCCTACTGCGCTAGGTATGGGCTCCCGAGCCGCACTCTCGATTCGGTTCCTCTAAGAGGCGAGAGGGCTTATGCCAAACGCCCAATAAACGGGGCCCATAAACGTGTTTGACTAATTTCTAATTACCTCCCTAAACACAGTCTGAGGGATACCGCTGCGCGGGACGGAGAAGGAGAATCGCAAGGGGTGACTGGGTAATGCGTAACTCCAAGCCCCTGAGTATCATGTAGTACTGTGGTCTTATCCGCTGATAAAGGTCAGTCCCCGGGAGGGGCCGTTACATGAGCTGTTACACATCTGAAGGCGATTGGGTCCCTCTATCTATGTATTGGAAGGCGAGACCCTAAGGTGAGCAAGGTCCGGACAAGGACTCTCACCTAAGATGGGGTGGCGCCCAGGATGTGAGCATGCCATCGGATACATTTGTAATGGGGGAGGAATTTATCGCTATGGATACAAAATATCCAAAAAAAAAACTCAACAAAGTACTTGTGAAAGAAGTAGTCGAGTGTTGTGGTCCTCGCTACTTAGTTATCAGCAGAACAGAGGAAGGAAGGAAGTTCAGTACGGTTAGTCCATTCGCTATCCAAAAGGGTCTGGATAAAATTGCTGGTGCAGTAAAATCCTGTATTAGAACTCAAAATGGCACGCTCCAGGTTGAATCAAATTCGGCATCCCAGGCAGCGACTATCTTGAAACCCAACTTGTTAGGTAGCTATCCAGTCAAAATGGAGATGCACAAGACCTTGAACTTCTGGCACAGTGCAGTAAATACCCACGCATTGGACGGTATATCCAAAGAGAAGATTCAAGACAATCTAGAAGATCAAGATATGGCATCTGAATATCGAGTTCAGCGGAGACAAGGAGGTGAATCTGGCCTACTTGTACCCTGTTTCTTACCTTTGATCGGGTAGAACCTCGAAGGTTTAAAGCAGGGTATGAACCTATTGAAGTTAGCCCCTATATCCCCAACCCACTCAGATGCGATAAGTGCCAGCGCTTTGGTCATACAACTGATTTCTGTTTCGGTGAAGCTACCTGCGTTAACTGTGGAGAATTCTTACACGATGGAGCATGTACATCAGCTCCAACATGCGTTAACTACAGTGGGGAACATCCATCTAGTTCCCGAGAATGCTCCCGTTTTACACAGGAAAGGGCGATCCAGGAGATCCGGGTTAGGGAAAAGGGTTCCTTCTCGGAGGCCCGGAAACTCCTGCGTGTCCGCCAACCCTCTGTTCCGAGGTCCGGTACCTATAGCTCAGTTGCAGCTAAACCAGTACCGTGTCGGGAAATCGCAACTCAAACAAGTGATACTAACGGTGCCACAATTTCAGAAAACATTCTCGTAGCCAAATCATTTCCAAAGTCCACGAAATCCACATCTACATCTGCTACAACACCTGCAAAGTTCCCTTCAATAAATTCAGCATCAAGACCATCTACTTCAAGCAATAAGACTGGCAAGCCCCTAACCTATAATGCACCACGAATAAAGTTTAAGACCAGCTATAACCGAACTGACTTCCTGAAATAAAATGCAAAGTCTGTACCCGGAACATCCAAGGGAAGGAAAAGTCCACAAACATCTCCTCGGAGATCCTCTTCTGAGGAATTTTCTGGGAAGGACTCAGATTGGCGCTCTACATCTTCGTCGATCTCCACTTCCAATCGGTTCCAGGTTCTCGAACTGAGATTTTCTATTGGTAAGGGGCCCTCCCCTGTGGAGGAGATGGAGCAGGAGGATTCTGCCCACACTACCAGAACGACAGCGAAAAAAGGCAAGATAAATCCTGCGTTACAGGTGTTAGCCCGACACCAAAGAAAAAGGGAACAGTGATTCGACCACCGCTTTCCACAATGTTGTAAGCTTCTACGATTAAGAAGTTATCCCGTTATAATTTTAATGGCTATGCTACAATGGAACATCCCAGGAATAACAACTCATCGACCAGAGCTTGAACTTCTGCTCAACAAGTATGAGCCTTTGGTCGTGTGTTTACAAGAGACTAAACTCCGTCCGCAAGACAGCTTTCAACTTAGACGATATAACCTAGCACGATGTGATCTCACACCGGAAGAGGGCATTCCTGCGTAAGGCGGCACTATGATGCTCATCAGAAATGATTAATTTGTGGAATCTGTATCCATACAGTCTGACATCCAGTCAGTGGTTCTAAGAATTAAACTGCCATCCATCCGATTTACCTGCCTCCATCCGATGACCTCTCGCTAAGGGATTTGGAAGATCTAGTCTCTCAGTTTCCAACGCCTATTCTGTTGGTGGGAGACACTAATGCCCATCACCCTCTTTGGGGCTCACCTCGGGCTTGTGCGAAAGGTAAATTAATTGCTGATTTTTTGGACATTAATATTCTAGCTGTTCCGAACACCGGAGAGCCTACATTTCTCTCAGACTCCTACAACACTTTTTCACACCTTGATATTGCTTTTTTCGAGTAAGGCTCGGCTCGGTTTTTTCGAACATCTATGTTCAGAAGAACGGAGTACCTCAGGGATCAGTATTAACGGTTACACTGTTTGCTATAGTAATTAATTCCATCTCTAAATGTGTTCCTCCAGGGGTATCGCCATGTTTATTCGTAGACGCCTTTGCTGTTTATTGTACTTCTCTGGGTACGCCGTTTTTGGAACGCCGTATGCAGCAATGCTTAGATAATCTCCAAGATTGGAGTTCTAAAAACGGCTTTCGATTCTCAACTGAGAAGTCAATCTGCGTGAACTTCTAGTGCCGTAGGAGACGATTACCACCTTCACCCCGATTCGGTCCAGATTTACTACCATTCGCAGATTCGTCGGGATTCCTGGGGTTGATGTTTGGTAAGAAACTTAGCTGGTCATTGCATATAGCACAGTTGAAAGCGCGATGTAACCGTTCTCTGAATATCTTGAGGATATTAAATAGATAATCTTGTGGAGCGGATCGGACTATTTTGCTGCGACTGTATCGTGCACTGGTCCGATCAAAAATAGACCACGGGTGTATAATTTATTCTTCAGTACGACCATCTGTGCTGAGGAGATTAGACGCAGTCCATAACCGGGGCATTCGAATGACTATTGATGCTTTTCCCACTAGCCCAGTTATGAGTCTTTACGCCGAATCTGCAGAACCTCCCCTGCGTTAACGGCGTGAAATCCTGTTGGAAAATTATGGATGTGAGCTTAAATGTATGCTAAACATCCAACGTTCGCTTCGTTTTCTCACACTGCGCTGCACGAATGTTATAGAAATACCTCCATTAATCCAAGCCTGCAGGTGTTCGTTTCCGGGAGCTTCTAAGAAAGTACGACATTGAAATGCCTAGCATGTTTTTAAGGGGGAGAGTGTGTTCTCCCCTTGGTTATGTGCGACCTCTCAAGTAGATCTAGGGATGACGGTATAGCGGAAGTCTACGATGCCTACTTTTAGTATGCGCAGCAGTTTTTTAGAATGTTTGTCCGGTTACAGTGACCTAATTTTTATCTACACTGATGAATCTAAGAGCTCCAACGGTGTTGGATGTCCTTATGTTCATGGAACCAAACGCTATGCTTTCGGTTTTCATGATAGCACATCCGTTTATAGCGCAGAGCTGTATGCCATTTACCAAGCCATTTTATATGTGCGCCGTCGAAATTGGGAGACTGTCTCGTTTTGAGTGATTTCCTAAGTGCGCTTCAGCGCCTTCGTGAACTGTACAACTACCACCTCATTGTTCAGCGAATCCAGGATGCCCTCCATGTTGTATTCGCTTCTGGCGTTAGTATGGAGTGTGCTTGGATACCTGGTCACGTTGCCTTTCCGGGGAACGAACTTGTTGATTTTGCAGCTATGGCGGAAACTACAGAACCCAGTGTTACAATACCTCGGGTGACGGGAAGACTTTAGGCTTGTTTTGAGAAGAGCGGCGCTGTCGTGCTGGCGCGAGGAGTGTTTAGCTGTCCGCGGAAATAAGCTTAGAGTATTGAAAGGCATTTCGATAAAATGGGTACCCTCATCTCCTGTGTCTCGTTGTGAGGAGGTGATTTTACCACTGCAATTTACGCAGGTTATCTTTATAAGGGTGACCCAGCTCGGGACACACTGCAACTGCCGGCCACACTTGCCAAGGCCTTAGCGGTTGATAAGCAAGCGGTTGATAGGCTTTTTAATTTTGTGTTGAAGGTTAATTTCCAAATGCGGATTTTGTCATCTTAATAACAGGTGTTTCATAATTCTCGTTTATAGTTTATATATTTATTTCTGACTTATGCTACGCTTTTTATACTCATATTTATCTCTGGCTTTTACTATGACCTAGTAGTTGAGCGCCCTCAAACAAACAAACATCATCATCATCATCTATCTCTGGTCTTTGCCATAATAATTCGTACTGATCCTTTTCTGTGGTCTTTTCCATGAATCTGTTTTTAAAGGGTCCTAATGACTTAGCAGTTGAGCGGCCTTGAATACAAATCATCATTATCTGCTCCTCTTTGTACAATGTGTAGCGAAGTTCTTTCGATCCGTCATGCGTTGCTCGAGTGTATTTCTCTAGCACATGTTCGGGACTCTCTGCAACTTCCGGTGAGACTTGCAGAGGTATTAGCGGACAATAACCAAGCAATCGAAGGATTTTTTTTTCTCAAAGGTAAATTTTCAAATGAGAATTCAGTCATATTTATATCAAGTTTTTCGTACCTCTAGACTTATATTTGTATATTCGTGTTTATCTCTGGCATTTGCTATGAGTTTTGACGTTGAGTTTTATCTCTGGACTTTGCCACTTTTTGTATTTATCTTTATCGCTGGGCTTTGCCAAGATCTGTTTTATAAGAGCGCTAATGACCTTGTGGTTGATCGGCCTTAATAATAAATAATAACAATAATCTTTGAAATCTAAAGCTAAATGTCTGAACGTTTTCCCAAAGACATCATGGACTTGTTGAAACATTTCCTTACGACGAGCTACTTCGGAATTATGAATATTTTGAACAACTTGTTGGAGTTGCTATTGGAAAAACGTTGAGGGCCTGTAGTCGCCAATTGCATTATGCAACATTTTGAAACAGCTGTGCCAGAAACTGCGGCAAAAACGCGACTTGTTGGTAGGATACATAGACAACATATTTACAATACGACCCAGCCCAGTATTTAGGTAATGTTACACCCATTTGTTTCAAAATGTAGCCTCTAAGAATTTGCTTCCAGGGGCCTAGGTCCATGTGGCCTATGCGTAAATACGGCACTAATATGAACTTATGAGAGCATAGGTCTTCAGCCCATTCTATTGCATTTAAATAGCACTAAACTAAAGATCCAATTCACCACCGAGATTGAACGTGATCGTAAACTCCCATTTCTAGACGCCTTGGTCAGCAAAGAAGCCCCAGGTGTACTCTGTTATTCTATTTACAGAAAACCTGTTAGCACCGAATAATACTTGTAAAGAACTTTAACAATCATCCTCAATAAAAGAAGTGTTATTAAATCCTTAGTTGAAAGTACTAAAGGTATGTGTAGTCACAACACCTAGAAAGTGAACTAAGACATCAACCAGCAAGCTTTAACCCATAACGGCTATTTTAACAAGAAATTTACACATGCCATTCAGCCCAAGAAATCTCACAAGGAGAAAATAAATCCACATATTTAACTGCAGAGCTAAGGCTTTTCTGACTTGCATTGTAGGCATCACTGACAGACTCGGCAAGATTCTAGGTAAACAGATAAGTAAAGCAATAATTTTTTCTCCGAACACAAAAACTAAAACAGATCCATAAAACGGCCAACATCCATTGGTCCCGCTCTCTACCTACGGTGTTTACAAGATACCTGTACATTAGGTCATTTTTATATAGGCGCAACAGCATAAAAACCCACATTGCCGAAAATAAAACATGTCGTCTCGGTCACACAGTCAAATCTTCCAATGCAGTTCATGCCCTCGTGTTAGATAATTACCATATTATGCTCCAACTGAACATAGGTACTTGCAAATCCCATACAGTACTACCCTAGAATCTCAGAGAAACCATAGAAATACACATCTCAACAATTTCAATAACGCCATCGACGTTCGACTCTACGTGATCTTGGTCTGCCTAGAGGCACTACAGTGCGCAACCAATGTGCGCCTTGCAGCAATAGAGGGCAAGCAACTCGGTTCCATCCGCCAAATCGCACATGCAACCACACAGATTCCTTAACTCCGACAAGTACTAGAGGACGTCAACATGGAGGTGCACGCATCGTGCCAGCGCAAGCTAATGGAAGCGGAGGATCCCGCATACGACACAGCAAAGACCGACCCATGCGGCTTGGAAGGCTGAACCAAACATCTAACACCGGCATGCATCAATAACTACAACCACTCCAAGAAAGTCACCATACTCTACAAGAAGGCTATCTACTAAACAGGAACTTTATGGAAGTGTGTGTGCCATCAACCCATAAAATAAGAAGACATCGCCCCTTACAAAAAATGAATAAAACACTTTATATCCTTCACCTTTAATCCCTGGGTGGCAACTTGTGCCATGGCTGCTAAGCCATTACCCGCTCAATTCACGTACCAGCAGCTATCATCAACATTTACTAACTGAGGTGCTAATGCGACACATCACCACCAACCCCTATCCTTCACTTACCTTTTCAATTCCTGCCCTTGTCAACGTTCCTATTCACTACCCATACTCCCCCCCAAAAATACTGCTTATTTGTGCACTATCCACCATTCCTTACATTAATGTTTTGAATTATGCAACACAGTATTTATACTGCAGTAATTTATTTATGCACAGTATGATAAAACACTCCCTGCTGGTGGGTATATTTCTTGTTTTCCCAATAAAGACACCCGTTTTACTTTCTCTACTACTTACCAATAGTAAGTAGAGGAAGTATTATATCCCATTCAAAAATTCGATACTGAGACTTCACCACAAATGTCCGTTCTGAGATTCCCTGATACAAAAAACAGGATATTTAGAAAAAGGTCAATGCATGGTTATGGATACCTGCATGCATGTGTGTCTGTGTGTGATAGAGAGAGAACACGACTCAAAATCGAAAGGTTGGTTAAATCTAAACTTGGTATTTGAGTTGAGTGTCTTCCAGGGATGCAACATGAAGATTTTCAAGAAAATACCATCATATCAATTTACCCCTGACTTGCAAAGATGTCATTATTCTCTCAAAAATGGCTGTGATGGTTTGTAGTAAAATATCACATGTTTAAGATATTAGCATAATAAATACAATGTATATCTTGAATTTTCCGGGTGCAGAGTGTGAAACACCCTTCATTCTCAATGGCTGTTGCGGAATTGGTAAATTGTAAGAGGAAGTAAAATTTTACTGCAAGTAAAATGTAGAGCACATATCTTATGTCAAATAAAATGTTTTGTGGCATTAACCGTTTCTGAGATTATCTTGGTCATTGGCTTCAATTTTCAAAATATTCCAACCTTTTTAACAAAAAATCGCTATTTGTAGTTCTTTCTTTCTTCTTCGTTTCACCATGTTCATGCAAAGAGAACACAGTTTCAAAGCGATCCCATAGAGACCAACTTTAAAACAATTTGACTATCACTATAGGTTACTGTATTCTGTTTACACCTGCAACGAAATGTGTATATTGTATTAAAGTTTATTTTATTAACAAAAAGTAGATAGAACAATAAGCTTTTATAAAAATAATTTGTAGAAGAGTGAGTGGAGAAAGCCACATGAATGAATCACGTCAGATATTTTAATGTCAATCACTGTTTACTACTCCATTTGCCATTTGTTGTTATTTACACTTTAGGCCTTTGTCTCTCCAATGCACCTCAATTGCATATATAGCTACACTATTTTTTAAAGAAAATGAACACTGAAAGGATCTAGGGTCAAACATCGTCATTGTTGTTGTGCTTGATTCTTGTATTGTAGCAATATAAATCAAGCCTGTATTTTGCAAATAAACATTTAATAAGATATATTTGCACTACAATTAAAATATTTCAAGAGCATGGTACAGGTCACATAAGCTCTTTCTGTTATAATGAATGTGATTATGTGTAATAAAAAATTTTATTTCAATAACAATTTTCTCTTTGTTTCCACCAGCAAACGGCCTACTGCTGAAGAATGTCATGAACATCGATGGCTTCTGCCAACAGAATTTATGATCAAGAAGAGGGAACGTGCAGTCTTCCTTGGCAGTAGGCTTAAAGTGAGTATACTTTTAAGCAATGCAGCTTAGGAAACCTTTTCAATGATTTATGAATAATTTGATCTCAGATATTACTTCCCATGGAGCTTTAAGCTCAATGATTGTATTCTGTACTAGACATTACATTCAAGCAATTAATGTTGCTAATTATGAGGCGTGTATTTAAAGTACTGTTTAAATATTTTGCCACTGCAAAACTGAAGCCATGATTTTCAACATATGTGATAACTTCTTCCGTTCACCTTCATATGTTCATGTGCAACTGTGATCGATTGTCACTTTTCCTGTTAGAATACTTCAAAATTTTCAAAAGATTCCAACGCGCGCTGTCTGTGAAGTCAGATCAGTGATTCGTTTTTTTCAATGCGAGATGTTTTATGCCGGCAAACATTCATTGCTAATTATGTGAAGTTTATGGGGATACAATAATGAATGACAATGCCTAGCCACACATGGCCAATGCCCCCAGGGGCCTACTACTGTACGTACGGTATTGGCGCTCCCGGGGTCCCGAGCCACGCTCGATTGGGTTCCTCTAAGGGGTGAGAGGACTTATGCCAAACGCCCAATTAACTGTGGTGCATAAGCGTGTTTGTCCAACGTCTAGTTACCTCCTTGAACACAGTCTGACGGATACGGCTGCGCGAGACGGAGCAGAGGAGTCGCAAGTGGTGTCTGAGTAATGCGTAATTCCCAGCCCCTGAGTATCATGTAGGGCTGTGTTTGTTTCCGCTGATAAATGTCAGTCCCGGGGAGGGGCCATCATATGAAGGCGATTGGGTCCCTCTATCTATGTATTCGTAGATGAGACCCTAAGGTGAGCAAGGTCCAGTCCAGGACTCCCACATAAGCTCGGGTAGCGCCCAGAATGTGAGCAAGCCATCGGAGACATATGTAATGGAAGGGAGGATATAACCGCTATGGATCCAAAACAAACACCAAGCTTAGTGGAAAAGAATTGGTTAAGTCTTGTGGTCCTCGCTACTTGGTAATTAATAGAACAGAGGAAGGAAGAAAATTTTCATTGGTGAACCCTTTTATAGTTCAAAACGGTCTCGATAAGATTGCTCGTCCGTTAAGTCATGCATTAGATCCCGCAATGGCACGCTCCTGGTTGAAGCATACTAAGCAACCCCGGCAGCGAAAATACTGTCAACATGTTAGGCAGCTATCCTGTTTAGGTTGAAATGCACAGGACATTGAACTCCTCGCGCGGTGTGGCAAACACCCATGCATTAGATGATGAAACCGATGAGGAGATTCAAGAAAATCTTGAAGAGCGAGGCGTAACATCGGTATATCGTGTCCATTGGAAAGAAAGAGGTGAATTACTGCCTACTCGTACCCTGTTCCTTACCTTTGATCGGGTAGATCTCCCTAAAAGGATTAAGGCAGGGTATGAAGTCATTTAGGTTAGGCCATATATACCGAATCCACTGAGATGTTATAGGTGTTGATGCGGTAATTTGTATCACAAATTACTTAAATGTAAAGAATGATTGTAATATGAATATGCATTTTTATGTGACATTGATTTCAGATGTTTATTGATTGTAAATATTGTTGGAAAGTAAATTTATAAGGCTTTACTGAAACTGTCAATAATAGCGCAATAATGCAGCGAGGGGGTGAGCTGTTTATCATTATTGGGAACAAGGAAGTTACGTAATGTTCGCGCGTTTTTTCCGTTGAGAACCTTCTGGAATATTTCCTAAAGCATATGTATTCATAATTTTAATTGGATATTAAAATAGACGCTAATGTTGGCGCGTTTTATTAGCCAATAGCAGTTCATTTATAATCTTTAGGCATATCGGGGAGTGGGAGTATAAATAGAAGCCAAGTTAGAGGTAAAGTCAGTCAGTCCTTCAGTCCGCCGAAAGCATTCATACATTACACGTCGTATTCAGGTGCAGTTCATCAAAATTCTTACTGCAATACACGTCGTCTTAAGTTCGTCAGTTCGTCAAAATATTTGTATGAGATACGTCGGCTATAGATTCACAAGTTACAAAAATCTAAAGTATTATAAAGTTAATTATACACAAAGTTGAAGTACGTGAATTAAAAGTGATCAGTAAGAAGTATTATAACAGTTTCAGTTTGGCGAGTATCCAGATCAATATGTAAAAGTGATAGTGAACGTGTTCGACAATAAAAATTATAAAACAAATTTCTTCATCAGTGTAATTTTTGGATAAAAGATTCCTTTCCGTTTCACAACCTGTATAGAGATACATGTTCGACCCAAGATAAGATAATAGCTAGCCGGAGGACAATATACAAAACTTAAAATTCTTTCGAACACTAACTGATGCAAATTGCTACGCCAGATGGAGCTACAAACCAAACAAATGAATGACTTCACAAGATGGCTTCAACACTGATGTAAACAAACATTTGCAAGTACATCGCAAATTGGCTACCATACGTGGGGCAGTTAAAATTATGTAACCAAACAAAACAAAAGCAACACAACATAAGATCTTCAAGTTCTAATAATTTACGTAAAAACATATTACGTAACCAAGAATCTGCTCTCGCAGTGTCAGCGCTTTGGGCACACCAGTGATTTCTGTAGCTGTGAATCTAACTGCGTTAGGTGAGAGGGCTTATGCCACCCAATCAAGTGCGGTCCACAAACGTGTTTGACCAATTTCTAGTTACGTCCCTGAACACAGTCTGACGGATACCGCGCGGCACGGAGGAAGGGAATCGCAAGGGGTGATTGGGTAATGCGTAACTCCCAGCCCCTGAGTATCATGTAGGACTGTTGTTATATCCGCTGATAAATGTCAGTCCCGGGGAGGGGCCATTACATGAGCTGTTACACACCTGAAGGCGATTGAGTCCCTCTATCTATTTATTGGGAAGTGAGACCCTAAGGGAGGAAGGTCCAGGCCAGGACTCTCGCCTAAGCTCGGGTGGCGCCCAGGATGTGAGCATGCCATCGGAGACATTTTTATTGGTGGAGGATATAACCGCTATGAATCCTAAAAAATTCCAAAACCAACACCAAGCTTAGTGGAAAAGAAGTAGTCTAGTCATGTAGTCCTCGCTACTTGGTTATTAATAGAACAGAGAAAGGAAGAAAGTTTACATAGGTGAACCGTTTTATAGTTCAAAAGCGTCTCGATAAGATTGCTGGTCGTGCATTGCAGCTATCCGGTTAAGGTTGAGATACACAGGACATTGATCTCCTCGCGCGGTATGGTAAACACCCGTGCCTTAGATGGCATGACCAATGAGGAGATTCAAGAAAATCTTGAAGAGCAAGGGGTAACAGCATATATCATCTCCAGCGAAAAGAAAGAGGTGAATTACTGCCTACTCGTACACTGTTCCTACCTTTGATCGGATAGATCTCCCTCAAGGGATTAAGACAGGGTATGAAGTCATAAACGTTAGGCCATATATACCGAATCCGCTGAGATGTTATAGGTGTCAGCGCTTTGGGCACACCAGTGAGTTCTGTAGCAATGAATCTACCTGCGTTAACTCAGGAGACTCTCGCGATGAAGCATACACATCAGCTACAACGTGCTTAACTGCAGCTTAGAATATCCATCAAGTTCCAGAGAATGTCCCCGTTTTACATAGGAAAGAACGATCAAAGAGATCCGGGTTAGGGAGAAGATATCCTTCTCAGAAACCCGGAAACTCTTGGTATCCACCACTTGGTATCCCCACTCTTGTATCCCGGGGTCCGGTACCTACAGCTCAGTTGCAGATAAGCCAGTACCAAACGGGGAAATCGCAACCCAGACTAGCGATATAAACGGGACCGCTAACTCAGAAAACATTCTCGTTGCCAGAACACAGTCAACGCCTTCAAAATCAACATCGACGACAGCATCAACATCTGCCAAGTTCTGCTATTGGAATTTGACACCAGTCAAATCACCAGCAAGACCGTCGACCTCAAATAATAAGACCGGCAAGCCTGTGGTATATAATGCATCACCAGTAAAACTCAGGACCAGTTATGTAAGAACTGACTTCCTAAAGGAAAGCGATAAGCCTGCACCCAGTACACCTAAGGGTAGAAAAGATCCAAGAGTATCTCCTCGGAGATCCTCCTCCAAGGAATCTTCTGGGAAGGATTCACATCGGCGATCATCATCTTCGCCGATCTCCACTTCCAATCGGTTCGAGGTTCTCGAACCGAGATTTTCTATTGGAAAGGGGTCATCCCCCGTGGAAGAGACAGAGCAGGAAGATTCTTCCCACACTTTCAGAACGACAGTGGAAAAAAGGCAGGATAAATCCTCCGCTAATGGTGTTAGCCCGACACCAAAGAAAAGGGAAAATTGATGCGACCACCACTTTCCACAACGTATTAAGCTTCTATGGTTAAGAACTTATCCCGTAATAATTCTAATAGCTATCCTACAATGGAACATCCGTGGAATTAGCACACATGATCAGATCTTGAACGTTTGCTTAACAATTATTAGTCTTTGGTCATGTGTTTACAACAGACTAAACTCCGTCCGCAAGACAGCTTTCAACCTAGACGATATACCCTAGCGCGATGTGATCTCACACCGGAAGAGGATATTCCTGCGTACGGGGGCACTATGATGCTCATCAGAGATGATATATTTGTGGAATCTATCCATACAGTCTGACATCCAGTCAGTGGCTGTAAGGATTAAACAGCCATCCAACCGATTTACCATCCGTAACATTTACCTGCCTCCATCCGATGACCTCTCGCTCATGAATTTAGAAGATCTAGTCTCTCAGTTACCAATGCCATTTCTGTTGGTGTGAGACATTAATGTCCACCGCCCTCTTTCTGGCTCACCTCGGGCATGTAAGAGAGGTACATTAAATGCTGATTTTTGGTCAATAATAACCTAGCTGTTCTGAGCACCGCAGAGCTTACATTTCTCTCAGACTCCTACAACATTTTTTCATACCTTGATATTGCAGTTTGTTCACCACAGTTAGCAGTTTCCTTGCAATGGCATGTAATCTCTGATTTACACTCTAGTGACCACTTTCCTTGTCTTATTAGTCTCTTATCACATGATATATGTTCCACACGCCTACCTAGATGGCGCCTAGATTCAGCCAACTGGAATCTTTACTCCCAGTTGCCTTTATTTAATTACAATGAACACGACTGTGAGGATATTTTGGTACAACATCTCACAGAGAAGATTATTTTCGCTGCTGAGCAAGCTATTCCTCGGTCGACTGCCAACCCTCGTCCATTTTCAGTCCCTAGGTGAACGAAAGGGTGCCATTCGTGCTCGCAGGCGTGCTCTTAGGGTTTTTCAGCGTCGCCCCACACTGGATAACCTAATTGAATACAAGAAAATACGTGCCAAGTCTAGATATATTATAAAGGATAGCAAAAAGACATCATGGAGCAAGTTGGTAGCTTCATTTAATCGGCATACACCTTCCTCTGTCGTTTGGGATAAGTTAAGGCGTGTGGCCGGAAAATCGACCCACATGTCAATTTCCGGTGTTAAAACAGCTGCAGGAGCTGTTGTTGAAGAATTTGACGTGGCTAACGCATTTGACTGTGTTTTGGCTCAAGTGATGATAACTATTCGGCCGAGTACCTTCCTGTTAAGACTCAGGTTGAATCTCAAAGTTTCCATTTCGTTCAGGAAATCTTGAAGATTACAATAGCATCTTCACCATGGCGGAGTTAACACGCTCTTTCATCTTCGCGACTGTCAGCACCAGGACCTGATCGTATCCACGTACAATTGCTCCAACAACTCTTTCCTGAAGGTAAGGCTTTCCTACTTGAGGTCTATAATCGTGTTTGGACTGATGCCACTTTTCCAGAAAAGAGGCGGGAGGCAACTGTCATGTTCATTTTGAAAGCTGGAAAGGATCTCCACTTTGGGTGTATCATTTATTCCTCAGCACGATCATCTGTGCTGAGGAGATTAGACGCAGTCCATAACCGGGGCATTCGAGTGGCTATTGGCGTTTTTCCCACTAGCCCAGTTATGAGTCTTTACACTGAATCTGCAGAACCTCCCCTGCTTTATCGGCGTGAAATCCTGTTGGGAAATTATGGCTGCGCGCTTAAATTTATGCCTCAACATCCAACGTTCGCTGCGTTTTTTTCACACTGCGCTGGATGAACATTATAGGAATTGCTCCATTAATCCAAGGCCTGAGGTTTCCGTTTCCGGGGGCTTCTAAGAAAGCATGATATTGCCTAATGCCTAACATGTTTGCTAAGGGGCAGAGGATGTTTCCCCCTTGGTTTTGTGCGACATCTCATGTGGATCTTGGGATGACGGTATACCGCATATCTACGTTGCTTACGTTTAGTATCCCCACTTGTTTTTTAGAATTTATGTCTGGTTACAGTGACCGAATTTTGATCTACACCGAAGGATCTAAGAGCACCAACGGTGTTGGACGTGCTTACGTTCATGGAACCGAGCCCTATACATTCGGTTTTCATAATAACACATCTATTTATAGTGCAGAACTGTATGCCACATACCGAGCCATTTTGCATGTCCGTCGTCAAAAATTGGGTGCCTGTGTCATTTTGAGTGATTCCCTAAGTGCACTTCAGAATCTTCGTGAGCTGAACCCATTGTTCAGCGAATCCAGGATGCCCTCCATGTTTTATACGCTTCTGGCGTTAATGTGGAATGTGCTTGGATACCTGGTCACGTTGGCTTACCGGGGAATGAACTTGCGGATTTGGCAGCTATGGCGGCAACCACGGAACCCAGTGTTACAATACCTCGGGTAATGTCGGAAGACTTCGTGCTGGCGCTAGGAGTGGTTAGCTCTCCGCGGAAATAAGCTTAGGGTAGTGATGAGCATTGCAATAAACTGGATAACTTCCTCTCGTGTATCTCGTCGTGAGGAGGTGATTTTGGCTCGGTTGCGCATTGCTCAGTGCAATTTTATGCACAGTTACCTTTTTAAGCGTGACGCTGCTCCTATTTGTCCGCTTTATTGCGTATGTCTGTCGGTCCGTCACGTGTTGCAGGAGTGTATTCCTCTAGCACACCTTTGGAAACTCAGCAATTGCCGGCCAGTCTTGCAGAGATTTCAGCGGTTGATAGGATTTTTAATTTTGTGTCAAGGGTAAATTTCAAAATGCTGATATAATCATGTTGATATCAAGTGTTTCATACTTCTTGGTTTTAGTTTTATATACTCTAATTTATTTCTGAGTTTTGCTATGATTTTTATATTGATCTTTAGCTCTGGCTTTTGCTATGATTTTTATGTTTATTCATCATGGTCGGCCTTTGCCATGATATTTTGAACTGATCTTTATCTCTGGCCGTTGCCATGATCTGTTTTACAAGGGAGGCTAATAACCTAGCAGTTTTTCCCATTACAAGTGCTTGAATAACATTGGTGACTAGGGGGAGAAGTAGTGTAAGGTGATATGATGATAAAATATTTGGAAAATAATGTTCTGTTATTTTATAAAACAAGGCTAGTACTTCCATTAAAAACATGCCTCATATATAATGAATTAAATGTGAAAGAGCTATTTCCACTTGGAGAGCTATAATTTGCATTTAACGGAATGCATATGTCACTGCTTATTATGAAGCTATGACTGGCTAACTCTCTGTAATACTTTTCTAATGACTGGGTTTGAAATAAGTATCCAATGATTACTATTTATCTTCATTCAATGGAGTGACATATACTCAGTTCGCAAATAGGTACCATTTTTCAATTTCTAAATTGCATTCTGATGATGGACAATCCAAGCCAACCTTCACAGAGTGGGTATTGAATGTCTGCTCCATATTAATGAAGGCTCAAGTTCAAATTTATTTTGGGATGAGTTACATGGACAAGAGCCTTTTTTGTAGCTGCCTAGTGCCACCTGGCCACTTACTACTTTACATGCAATAACTCTCTGATATGATTTACCCAATTAAGGAGCATTAAAGCCGAAACAACAAAAAAGGAAAGAAAAGTAGAATCATCTGATGTCTTACAGTCACATGACTTTCCCTACAAACTCTTCTACAAAATATTCCTCCAAAGGTTTGTTCTTAAATGAACTTCATGTTAATCAAGAGTTAATGTTTGCAGCACTGCCTACATTGTAGGTACAGGGGAGGGGCTAAGCAATGGTCAGATCGTTGAAAAAAGTCCCTTTGTAATGGCTTTGAAATTCCAGATCTTTGCATGATTAAGAGAAAAAAAGTATGTGGTAGTCTACGTAAAATGTGTAACCAACAGCATAAATCAAAAAGTTCTTATTATAGTGTTATTTTTAAGTGTAGGGACGTTTCCAAAAATTCTTATCACAAGCTTACTAGGGTGGATGAACTTTTCATACAGGCCCTATATAGTACCTACACTGATAGAGCAGGTTATTTTTCTATGCATTGCATGTGAATCGTGACTCTATTATGAATATTACAAGCATTATCTAATGCAAGGCAGTATAGCTGGTCATGAGCCCTTACTGCAAGCAAATGAACTTTGTCGTTTATAATTATATTAAATTGGCCCCAAGATGGTACAGCCTTTCAAATTAAAAAGTCCAACATCAAATATTTTTAAAATGTCTAACACCACAAAAATACTCCACACTAATTATGTATTTTGAGTCTCTTTGCATTTTCCTTGTAGTAAGTTTCGTGTATCTCTTGTGGTTTTCCAGTTATTCAGTCTTACACAAAATTCAACAATGAGGATAATTTCAAATTTGTTTTGATGTTACATTCACATGACTTTTCTCTAACAATAATAGAACCAATAATTCTTCTTCTTTTTCTTTTTTTTTTTTTTGTCTAGGATTTTTGTGATGAATATCACTTCAAAAAGCAACAAGAAGCAACCAAATCTGAATCCTTGGCAGGAGCTTTTGGAGGACCCAAATCCCTGGTGAGATCTACCAGTATTCAAGAGGAACTTTCCACTACTCAGTAACAAAATATAATTAAAATTATTGATGTAAAATGCTAAACTATGGACCTTTTAGGTGTTAAAAGCTGTACCATATTCTGCCTTAATGAGAGGCATAAGCAACTACAATGAATAGAACTAATTATAAATGTGCAGGAAGGTCCCTCAGTATAGTAGCAGCATTATATCTCAGGCATTGAGCAAATAAAAAAAATGCTTTGCATAAATAAAAATAAAGTATCTACAATGGTAAACTCCAGTTCAAAAAATAGTAATGAATGAATATTCCAATATCAGCCTTTTAAAATGTAAGTATTTCTACAAACCTTCATTCTTTAAGGTACAAAAGTGTTATTCTCATAGCTGTGTTACAGAGAAAATATATGTGTAGCTGCATTATTTATGCAGTATTTAATGCTCAGTGCAGTCATTACTGAAGATGAACTTACAAGATTCCAGTGCTTCTACCAAGAAGAATTTTCATAATCAATTAAAGCAAGAATGAATGGATAAAAGAAAAATTATCCAACAGTGCTAAATGGTTGTTGTTAGGAACTGAGCACTAATGCACAGAGATCACAAAGTGAAATAGTGATCTCAGTGTACAAATAATCATGTATGTATTCAGAGTGTATACTTTTAATTCACAAGAAAAATTGAGTCAATTAATAAGTTAGGTGCTTTTGGTCATAACTTTCCTTCTAAAGAACATGATCTCATTGAAATCTCCTTGATTTCTTATATATAATAGAAGTTACTTGTTATTCAGGGAGAAAGTTCTACACTAAGGCTGTAAAAGTAATTGTTTATAGCTCTATAAACTATAAATATTTGTGTTCTTTACATTCTTGCTCTGTATTTATTCAAAATAGATATTTTATTTTCTGAAAGTATTTCCCATAAATGTTATTGAAACAGAATGTAATATTCTATTTTTTACTAATGTTATGTAAGCTCAGCATTTTAATGCTTCTGCTCAAAATTCACAGGAAAAAAAATGGTTTTTGGTCTAAATCATATATATGAAGTCACAATTGCCGTAGATTAATTTTTTGTTAACCACAGGCAATAATAAATAATGCTTGATGCCTCTCATAGCAGTGGGAAAAAATAATAAAAAAACGAACGATTGATACGACTGTATATTATTGTATAAATAGAACAATAAACAAATTAGTACAAATTGTGTATGATTTCTTTTAATTTTTTAAAACTTTATTTATTTATTATTCTTTAATTTTTCTAGAAGCCGTTATCTTCATTTAAAGTCACCATATGTCATAGATTTTACGGACTATCTGCAATTTTGTGGCAAATAAAAACATCCAGGCCAAAAGGGAAACAGTCTGCCACTTTTACTATATTTGAAGTCAGCTTGAACAAATTTAATGTTTTCAGGGGATGTCAAGCAAGGATGAGGGTAATATGGATTGCCTTCATTTATAATTGCATTTCTGAGCAGTATTTAGAGTTACTAAACATTGTAGCATACACCAATGTCGGGAGAGTTTTTCCCTCATGAATGCTCAGTGGACAGAAGAAAGGAATAGGTTGTACACATAATTCGTATATAATACAAGGTTAATAGACAAGATATAATTAAAATTATTGATGTAAAATCAGTTAATGCAATGCTGCAAATGCAATACAGCATGATAAATATAAGTTGTAGTGAGTTTCATAAACTTATTGTGAACAATACCAAGTTCCTTCCTTCTGTTCCAGGTTCTGAGAAATACAATTGGTATAAAAAACTTAAATGTTGATTTTAATAAACTTTTAAAATATGTGCTCACTGAAGGTAAAAAACAATAAGACAGTCCTTCCAAAACACTGAATTATTAATTAAATGCATGTTCCTCCTACATTAGGGTACCTTATTCTTCAAAACTAAATTTCCTTAAATTGATTAAAACAATGGTAAAAAATTTTATGGTTTAGGATTATCAGATTATGGCAACCCTACTTCTGTCATTATATGGTTTGCTTTGACATAAAAATATTTTATTGTTAATCATCTGCTTGTATGGGATGTTGGTTTAAATTCTTTCTAAGCTTTTTAGATACATTTATATTCATTTATTCATTTAAGACCCTTCGGAGGGTAGGAAATGATCTTAACCCTGGAGTACATACCTTTTTTGGCAGCTATTACTACATATGGGGCGGGCACACACCCCACAAGGGATACAAATATGCAGCTTTTAAATGAAGTCATTAATATATATAAGTGAAAGGGAAATTAAGTATAAGATGGCCTGACATTACTATAATTAATAACAGGTTGATATAATAATAATTCTATCATGTATTTACACATGCAAGTGATATAACTCTTATAAAACACGCATAAAATTAAAATCCCATACCTGTGGTATAAAGTCAGCTTATCCATTGCATATGCGGACACAATCTTTAATCTTCACTGTATCTCACGTATCATAATGGGCAGAAAAATAAACAAACTAAACATTTCAAAAGAAAGCCACCAAATGAATATAGTATATCCACTAGCTTTGCAGCTTACTTTAGGCACATTATACAAACTTCAATTTTATGTTCTGGACACATAAGTTTCACACACTTTCACACACTTTTCCTGTCATGGGCTCGAGGACACAATACGCATCTTCCCTGCTTCCTAATCTTCAGTGGCGGCTCTAGTGGTATTTGGACTTCATCCTCAATTCTACTCTTGCTTCCTCGCAGTATAGTTTCAATAACTTCCTACAGTTGCTTTAAATTGTCTGCTGTAACCTTCTCTGAATGTAAGCAGCTCCCAGAGCAAACCTATTGTTTTCAGACAATTTCGATGGATATGCTTCTTGTTGTATGCAGCCTGATTTGTATTCAGATACGGTATCATGGTATTGATTCCTGCCTACTCTAAAATTCCATAAAAGAAACGAAGTGGCCATCTTCTTGTTTTGCAAGCGACAGTATCAGTATGCACCAGCTGGTCGCAAGTATCCACACCCCCCTTAGTTGAATTCTTCAAATGTATGATTTAAGGCATCTTTGTTGCATCATCTACTTGCTTGCCCGCTGTGCATTGTTGAAAGAGTAATTACAATTTTGTCTTTCTTTGGCGAAAAAGATACCAGGGTTTTATCACCTTGGAAAACAAATTGGGAGGACAGAGCCTCCTTTTCTGTATTTGGAAGGAAGGAGTTTGGAATCTCTGTCTTATTCTTCCTAAGCGTGCCTTTAACAGTAATGTTCTGAATGTCGAATGCCTTCACTCCTGATTCATATGCATCTGTGACATCATATAGTCTTATATTTCCCAATCCTTCGCTACGTATTCGACAGACGATTACGTTTACATGCTCAATATCTACCTAGAGGCGAAAGCGGATGCACAACAAGCTCAGAATTTATACAAAGAGAGATTTTCAAAACGACGGCAACCAACACCAATACCTTTCCAGAATGTTGAAAGATATCTGCGTACAACATCGCCTCTTGCAAAGCTGCCTCCTGTGAGAGACGTACCAGTGACATCCCATGTTAGTGCGGAGGCTGTTATGAATGTCATACGAAATAATCCGCATTCTAGTACACGGAAAATTGCACAAGAGGTAAACATTAGCCAATCTTCTGTAGTGCAGGTACTGCGAAATAATAACTTCCATCTATACCATTTGCACTTACACCAGGTACTTCACGGGAGAGATATGAAACTCGAGTACACATCCATGAATGGATGCTGGGCCGAGTGGTTAAATTATATGGAGTTCGTCTCCATAATGATTGTTTTTTGATGAATCAAGATTCCACAACAACGGGACCGTAAATTGTCATAGCATGCCTTATTGGAGTACTGATAATCCTCACTGGGCGATCAAGGCAGCTTTTCAAGAGCAGTATGGAGTGAAAATTTGGTGCGGAATATTGAGCGTCCATTGTATTGGACAAGTCTTCCTCGAGGGGCATCTAACAGGAACACGATACATGGAACTTCTCGGTAATGAGTTCCCCTTGCTACTAGAAATTGTACCACTGCAAGAACAATTAATGATGTGATTTCAATACGATGGTGCTCCGCCACACAGGCTAATGATCGTCTATAATCACCTAAATAAGGCACTTCCTGGTCATTGGATGGGACACATCGACTGGATTGTCTTTTCTTTTCAGAATTATAACAATAAATCCAAGATTCATCACCGGTAAAGATATTCCAAACCAAATTTGAAATGCCGGTTTGGAATTTCCTCACAGGTTCTCTATACCAATCAGTCCGTTGTTGTTCTTTTTCTGATCGCGACTCAGTTTATGTGGAATTCTTAGACATAAAAGATTCTCATGTTTAACGGTTGATATAAAATTTTTTGGATTTGACTCATACCGATGCCCAATGTCGCTCAAATGAATGCACAAGTTCGTCGATCGTCTTCAAGGATTGCTCGAACAGTCACGTTATTTTTATCCGTAACAGAGTTCTTGGGCGCTCATCACGAAATTCGTCACTATAAAAAAAACCGACAGTAGTAATACATGCGGATTAAGCGTTTGGAATAACGATAGTCCTGCGACCAGAAGGATTAAAAGCCAGTGTTTCCGGATTTAAAAAAGGGGAAAATTTTCGGCGCAAGAAGCCATCATCTTGAAAAAAGGCAGAAACTTGTCCTTCGAAATCCGCCATTTAGGGATGATTGGCGGGAAAGTTTGACTGTGCCCCAAAAAGGTTGGCAAAAGGGTAATTTCGGCCTTTTTATTAATTTGGCGACACTAGCGGTATTTGGGAGCAGTATCGCTTAGAATTTTTTTAAAAAAAACAGAAAAGTGGCAGGATTATCCTTAATCTAAAACTCTTGATCCATAAGCAAAACTTGATATCTCTTTATTGATAGAACCTTTGAAAATGCACAATGTGAATAATACCATGTATTAAAAAAATAGAAAGATACACCGTTAAATGAAATATAAGTATATAGAATGCACACGGTTAAAATGTTCACGTGTGGGACTTAGTAGGCACAAATATTTGTAACACTGACAACTACACATAATCAATACAAGTTAGAAGTAAGTATATAGAGTGGCACACAGTTTGTTAAAACGTTCACGTGTGGGAATCTATGTACACAAATATAATATTGAACGAAGTTGTAGCACTGAAATCTACACCACGATCATTGTGTGGAGGCCACGCAGGTAAGGTGTAGGCGTCGAATGCTTGGGTCGACATTGGCAACGAACTAGGGAACATACATGGACGCGATGATGCTATCGCGCATGCAGACTCCAGCAGGAATGGATTCGGAGGCAGTGATGATTTTGTCAAAAGAGTGTACTTTGTTCAGCCCGAAATACACGGTGCACCGTATGTTGCTGTCGTAAAGAGAGTTTCTGGTGACGAGGAATCTGACGACGACGATATGGGCATCGTTGGAGGAGACTTTCATGGTGACAATTTTTTATCTCCGAAGGTGAAGATTTCTTGGGAGATGATTCGGCATACGCTCGCATATTTGCCGATAGCATTTATGGCGTCATCTACGTCGAAGAGAATTCTGGCCGTTAGGTTACGATGAATGTCGTTAAGGTCTGTCTTGCAAGGCATTCAGTCAGGAGGAAGACTGAAGGAATACCTACACTACTCAAAGTCCGAGTACTGGTCAAGGCTGGTAGGTTTACGAGGAGAAGAGACTTTCACGATGCGCCTCTCTTACCTGTTTTGGGCAATTCGTCTCCTGTATACGTCATGCATAGAGGACCGTCGTTTACCTGTCAGTGCTGCCCTGAGACATTGCATCGAAATTGGTAGGCCGGAACAGTTCGTGGTTGTTGATGGTGACGAGGACCTTGCGTTTATATTTGGCGGAGATGGCCCGAACATCCTGGAAATTTTACGGTCGACCCCTCTGCAGTTCCCCGATGGACATAATAGGCAGAATTTCTGCAACCTGGTGGAATTCACGAACGATGTTGCAGGACGTCATGCTGGAAAGGCTTTGTGCGTTGGAAGAGGTTGCAGAGGGTCTACAGGAGGGGAAGGAGCGGAAGTTCAGCATCGACCTGAAGACTAGCATGCAGTGATACGGATGTGAGAACGGAAACGTGAATATGGATTTTTTTTTTTTTTTGCAAATTAAATTCGATGACAAACTTCAACAGTTGTGTGGTTGGTGTTTGTCGAGTGCTATTTTTCTGGGCATAACGTGGTACAATACAGCAAAACTGGCATTTCCTGATGAGCGGAGCAGGACGTCGATGTGAGGATCCTGCTCCGGTTGGTTCCAATGTCACCTGCAACGCCGATAAATAGCCAAACATTCCCTTAGGTTAGGCAATATGTCATCCCAAAAGAAATTGAGATCGTACGGGGGATACATAGGGAAGATGAAATCGGCATGAAGCAGGATGGTGCGCAGCTCCTCACTACTCAGTTGTGCTAGATGTCGATAACGTTCGAGGCATCTGATTAACGTCGGAATCTCTGCCATGCCATGGGACGTACCTTGGTGGAAAAGTGTCTATTCTTAGCTAAAGTTTCTTCCAGTCGCTAAAGACGCTTCCACTGCATTTGTCGCAACAGTAAGATCGAATGCTGCAGCGGCACTAACGATGAAAGCGCATGGAGCAATGAAACAGTGCGCACTCCGCACCCTGCATGTTGAGAGGCGAGCAGGAAGTGCGAAGTTCTAACACCAGATGTTGATCTTAGTATACCGGTTAGCACTGGCGACATTCTGCTCTTCCAGTAGATCCCTGTTTTCGTCCATCCTGAACATCGAATCACAGTAGATATGTCCAGGCATAATGTAAGACGTTCCGTTGCACGGGTATCTACCGAAGCACGTGCACCCGTCATTTCTCATCCTGCATTATTCCTGCGATGACGTATTGTTGCTCACAGAACACGATGAACAATCCCCTCTTAGGAACGTATTCGAATACCTGATCAGTACCCTAATAATCGTCTGCCTCTCGCCAGCGTTTTCGGTCGCCATACGTCTGCCTTAAACTGAATGTCGTGCAAATTCATGTTGCACAACATATAGTGGATCTTGCTCTCGCAGCTGTGACACTTTACGGAAACGCTTTTTTTCATGGAAGAAGGTGTCGATGAACCTCTGACGATAGGGTGAATCGTTCTTAGGATGGCCTTCTATTTGTCAATTCTTGAATATCTTGGATCCGTCTCTGTACATGGAGACGTAGTTTGTTAGCCCATGGCGACGGAGGTTGGCAGATGACTAAGAGGGAAAGTGGAGGAAACGGAAATGAAATAGACGGTTAAGGTTGATGACGTAGGGTGCTTTGATGAAAGTAATGTTTTAGATAATGCTCCACCTCTAGGAAGGTTCTAAATTTGGCAGAACGAATTTACTTTGTAAATAGGGTGAAGTACATGGAGTTGAATGGGGTATTGGAGGCAGAGTTATAAAGCATGTAGTTGTAGAAAGCTATGATTTCACATTGCAGGTCTGCTTCCTCCTTCTTCTTGTGAAACAAGATACCGATAATCAGTTTGTAGAGATTATCCAAGAGGTTGCATTCTCGTCGGTTAACCGAAACGGGGCGCCCTGGAAGTCTCCGAAGGCGACTGCCATCTTGCCGAAGGCTGTCTTGGAGAGAACGGAGATGTGGCCGGTGAACTGAGGCTCTTGCAACTGTCCCACGGCGTTAATCAGCCGTTTCCTCATCAAAATCCAGGACGGAGGCGCCGCGGTTTGCAAACTTTGCAATAGACATCCGATGCTGCAATAATGTTGAGGCGAAAGCCGACGCACACGATTTTTGTTTGTACGTCCTTGAAGTATGGGTCGGAAAAGGGCCAACGACAGTTTTTGGCGCCTTTCCCTTTTCCTCCTGCTGATGTTCGCTGCTGCAAAAGAAAACACGAGGTATGATAGTGAGTTAACAAAGGGGGATAGAGAAAAGAAGAAAGACAGAATGAACCACTTACCTAAGAGACGTGCTGTCCCTCTCAAGGCTCACGGTGCACTATTACTAGGTCATCTCTACAGGATATATAGGGGGCGAAGCGTGTTCTGAAGCCACCATAGAGAGAAATTAAAACAAAATAACAGATGAACGAGGGAGAGACATAACGAAGCAATACTTACCCGCAAAGTTTGGCAGGACTGGTGAGGATGTGAGCATGCTGTGAGACATAACCGATGGCAGGTTTAACGAATAACGGCATCGTGAGTGAAATCGTTGGCGCGGATTTAGAAGAAACCCGATCCGTATATAAACCGGAGAAGCTGTGAGAAAGGAAATGAATGACGTAATGGCCGCAGTTGATGCTGTAGTAGCCTAGCAGTCTGTGGGTACTGTGAAACGAACGGTGCCGCACATTTATTCACCAATTCAGAACTTGGAGTACAAACGGGCCAAGACCGTAACTCCCAAAGTAATACCCCTACCGCCTCTATCAATAAAGATGCAGACCCAGTGTTTGCTGAGCTTTGTGCTTGAGTCTGTATTGATGGCTACGGCTAAACGAAAGGTGAGACGAGAGCTGATCTCGGGCAACCGTTCGCATACCTAAACGACCCCAAAGAAAGGGCGTGTAGAGGGGCACCAGATTATAACCGCCCGAGATACAACGTGTTCATTACACCTGGGGTGAACTGTTGGCGAATGTTTCGATCGTACGATGGATTTCCGCTAGGACTAGAAGCAAGTTGGGTACGGTCAGCGGTTTAGTAAGGCCTAATTTTATAGACACGGTGCCGTGGCTCTGTCTGGACATGTAGGTGGCGTTGGCACTCATATCGGCAGTGATATTGAACACCATGACGATGTTGCCGTGAGCGCATTGCTCCCTGGAGATGCAGTAATCCTCGTCCTAAAAACGAATGCCAATAGCGTCCTGAAGAAACTGGAAACATGGCAAATCGGGCTGGAGCGCTTGCGAAGGGATGGGCCGCACGCTGACGTTCGTCAGGAAGGAATTCATTCCAAGGTGCTGAAGGCTGTAAGGTTTGGCGGCTTAGTCAACGCGTAGGCCTTGTCGGTGACCATGGCGACGACCACCCTCCTAGGAACCTGATCGTGGAACACGTCGTTGAACTACATTGCGCTGGGCACATTGAGAATGCTGGTTGTGTGAAAGATGAAATCCTTAAGATTGTACTTTGCGGTAGTCTTTACCAGCAATACCTGATGGGCGAGTTTGATGGTAGGCGACGGTCTGACCGCTCTTATATGAGGCGTGGCCGATTAAATGTCGACGAACCCCTTGAAATCGTTGACAAAGAGAACAGTTGAGGGGAGGTGGTGGTGACCTTTACGATGACTTTAATATTGATTAAGAATAGGATACTCTCTCTAAAGCGTGCGTTGGAAAGGCACTCCATGCCTTTGGTGCAGCCGTATCTTACAGGAACCCCACGTTAGCCTTCCTCCGTATCCATGGTGCCGGCTGTGTCTTTCCTCCAGAGACATCACTACAGTCTAGTGTTCTTGGCAACATCGGAGAAATTAAAAAACGTTTCGAGGTACGTTCTGTAGGGGTAGCGTAGCTGCGGAACGGAGACTAGGACATTATTGAGGGAGACCTCCACCTACAGAAAGAGGGACTTAAGGTGATTGTTGACCAGGGTGTCATTGACCTCAGAATTTGGAGCGTTTCTTTCGGCATCTAGGATGCGGAGTTTAAGTTCGAGCACGACGTACGTGAGGTCAAGGTAATTGCCCGAATAATGAAAGGTGATGGAGGCATTCTGCATCAGCGTATTTTGAGGTTTCAGGGAAATAAGCGGGACTCCTCCACGTTAATATGGACGGGAAGGTCCTTAAAGAGGACCAGTTTGGAACTAATATGCACAGCTGCTTCGGCCATTACGAAAATATGTCTTGCATTTTCCTCTTCTGCGAACGGGTCTAAACCGTTTCTTAATCCGACCGTTGCGTGTTTTATTCGTCTGAGGCGACGCAAACCGGAACGGAGCATGAAATCAATGTTCTCGTCGGCCATTCGTTTAAGATTAGACCGGACTCTTTGAGCCTAGTCTTTAACGATTGCTTTGGGGACGCACCCCTGGTGGCTATGACGGCCATCACGTTAGCGTCAACCTTGAGACTCTCCTTTCCAATCGCATTAGCATTGATCAATACGAACGGAAGGACAATTGTAAAGAGACTGCCAAGGGGAAAATAGCCCGCTGCCCCTCTGATAACATTTACCTCCAAAGAGAGCGAAATTACGGTCACCTAGCTCCCCGCCGGCCTGATCGAGGTAGTACAAAGTGACGTTGTTCAGCTACATTAAGTATGCTTGTGTCTTTACGCGGGAAATATGGTGCACGAATATCTGAGGGCAAATGGCAGCAGTTCGGTAAATCCGGTTCGTAAATCTATATTGACGGTCTTGAAATCTTGCTGAACCAGCGGCACCCAATTCATGGGTTCATGACTACGTCTTTTCGTCGCTCATGTAGGTTTTCTTGCTCTTTTCATACTCCTTGGCCACTATTTCACCGACATGAACAAACACGTCAAGCACAACTTGAGGCATGTCCAGATTTCAGTAGATGAACACTTCGAATTGATATCCATATACAGAATTACGGGGTATTTACCCTGCGTTTGAAGAGCGACATTGGTTTCGGGTTCGAATTTCAGCATGTTTGCCAAAGATGGGGATACCATAGGACTGTGAATGAGATGCGTTAGATCTACCGCGGTGTGCGGCACCGAAGCCTCCGACGCTACCGCCGTGGGGGCAGCACTGGGTGCTGTGCGGGGGGAGCCGAAGGCGCCGCGTATGCCGATTGTATTAGAACCGGTTGTAGTCTGTTGGGTTGGGCCGGTTGCGTTGGTTGCCAAACGTCTGGACGGTCTTGGAGGCGCTCTAGTAGGCTTAGAAATATTTTTAGGTTTTGTTTGTTTCTGTGCATCGGACTGCATTTGCTTATGGGGTGGTATGACCTCGATGGCCAGAGCATTCCCTACGACACCGACGAACGGAATGCCGAAAAACTGAGCCGGGTTAGCGAAGCTGTCGTTAACCGGGACCGCTTTCGAATCGGGATAGAGCGCTAGGGTGTACTTGGTGCTAACGATCTGTCCGTGAAGCTTCCAAACGTTGAAAAAGTACATCAGGTATCGAACCCTTTGCAACACCACCTCTCAATCTCCCTGCAGCACATTCGCTCGGTATGAATGTTTGAAAACTTAGACGTGGTGTTGTCGGTGAAGTGCTCCATGGAGGCGTTGCTCACCAGCGTCAACGAGAATGGTCTAGTCCTGATCATATCTTCTGCACCGCTGAAGCCTTCACCCACGAGTTAGACTTTGACTGATACCCATTCCACTTCAGCAATTACTACCTTTTTGACCTCGTTTTTTAGTCTGCAACATTCTGTCGATCTTGAAGGTCTCGGAAAGGCTACCCTTTGAAACTCCTCGGCGTAAAACGAGCCATCCATGACATCTTCGGGGAGATCCTTTAGCTTATAAACCGCCGAATCGCCGCTCACGACGACGAAGATCTCGAATATCTCGTCGGTCCAGGTTGCTCGTGCCTCCTGTCAAACTTTATATTCTGTTTCGATATGCGCACATGATCTCTCAACTTTAGGGAGAGTGTCGTTGGTTTCCTGGGAGATTGCGCTTGGCATACAGATTGTCGTATACTTCCAATATGATCGACTCATTCACCTTCTTTGTCGCCAATTTTATTGATCTGCAGTACGAGCTATTGTAAGACTGTACCAGAGCCATCAGAACGTCCAAGCAGCTATAGCTGTTTATGTGTGTGAAATACTTTCACAATTTGGGCTTAAACGTGCGATTGAAGCGCTCTACGACGCTGGGCTTGAAAGTGGCTACTGGTGGTGTAATGTGTGACATTGCGTTTCTTTAGAAACTGGCGAAAGGCTTTTCGGTGAACTCGGTGCCGTAGATAGTCTGCGGAATCCTGGGAATCCGATTGGAGAATACGGTGGTAAACGCCGAGACCATTTACTTTCCAAGCTTCGACCTTAAAGCAAGCATCCAGGCATACTTGGAAAAGTCATCGATAACGGTTAAGATGTACACATAGGGTTTGTTATGCTCCTCTATGCTGAGTGACACGTTTAGATCAGCCTCCCAAGCATTGACAATCCGGTTTGTGATAGGTCTAACTTCCCTGCGTTTCGTGGAAGATTTGAAGTTTTGCTTTCGGAATGCCCTAGGCCCTTTTAAGTTATTCCGGCGTGGAAAATCCTGCATATTTTTCGAGGTCGTACAGAAAGGCTTTAGCGCCGTCCACTCCTTCATAACCTATCGCTTTCTAAATACGTACGGACGTGGTGATTTCAGGGGCGATGAAAACCGAAGATTCTTTTCGTCCCTATGTCTTTTGATCGCTCTCTACGCCTCCAAGCGCTTTAGTTTGGTGACGCGAATTTCGTTTTCGGGTCTAGCTCGCGTTTGTGTTTTCTACCTACGGTCGGCGTATCGGTCTCAATCTTCGTGGACTTTGCACTGTACTTTCAGAAATATCCTCGGAGCTATCGTCATCGTCTTGCGATGGCATAAACGGTTTCCTCGCTTGTGCCAGTAACCCTAGATGGTCTCCCAATTTATATTTCTTTTGGCGCCCCTTTCCTGGAGGAGCCAACTTTGACCGCTGCAACACATTAATGCCCTTTGCGAAACCAGAAAGACTCTTCTCTATGACGTCCAGTCTATCCGCAACTTTGGATGCGGAGCAACTACGTGGACGACCTGGTGATCGTTCTTAATTATACAAGCTTTGTCACAAGGGCACATCCAAGGAAAGTGATTGTGGGTAACGGAAATGCCGGGAGGAAGCCGGCCCGCTTCACCAGAATGCGTTCCGTTTTTTTAGCGCCAGCCGCCTGCGAACTAACCTTTTCCAACTGATTTTGTTTCTTTTAAAATGATACAGACACTCTGAGGTAAACGTACATTGCTCTTGGTCACGTTAAGCAATCATTCGGAAACGGCCTTCACCAGGTCTGGACTAGCATTCTGTAACATGGTTTCAAGAAGCGCGAGCTTCGCATTTGCCAACGCCGTCAGATTGGCGTGTTACCCCGCTATACGCGAGCTGCTCAATTTGGAGATCATCATTTTTCTCCCGCCCACGTTGGCATTAAATGAATCCGTGACAATGAAACGCCCTGTATTTAAGTGAATGGTTTTAGTTCTGGTCGTGCTCACCAGGAAGGATGCCGCTTCGATACCGGAAATCATCAGTGTGTACTGCATACATTGGGGCAGCAGGTAGCTGTGGGGCTAATCCAATGCACTTTCAAGGACCGCCAATAGAAATTTCGACCTCCTAGTTTCCAACTGCTGACATAGTCCTTCAATTTGAATCTTGTCCCTATTTAAAATTCAAAATTAAATTACGTTTTGTTTATGGACGCTCCTTAACTGCTGTGGTCCTTAGCGTCCCATTCTATATTAGGCGTGAAAGACTGGAAATTGTGCTCAAGAACCTCTTTATCAGGCTTGAGGTTCTTTTACCTGCCGTAAATCTACGACATGGACCACCAGCTTTACTTCCTTTCCGAAGGAAGCCTGGCTCAGTATTTTTTCGCCCGAAAAAATCCATCGCTCTCCCCCGGGTTTAGGAACTATAGGCTTGCATGGAAACGACTACACCACGGAGGACAACGTCCCTATATTTCTTGAATACCACGATATAATTAGCATTTAGCGATATTTTTCGAAATTCCTTTCCTAAGGCAGCACGTTTTGCAAAATGTGTATCATACCAGATCGTTTGTGATACGAATTTCGGGTGAAGGTATTAGAGACATTTAAGCAGTCTGCGACTTACTTCAAACCGCCCAGGATAACAAGCATGTTTCCCTTACCCCATCCAGCTCCGGTACTCCGGGCTGCGTGTCGAGAACTGAAAGCTAGATCGCTTAGTTCGGGTGCATATTGCTCGGGGTAGCATCACAGAAGCTTTCGCAAAAGTTGGTCGAACATCGTATTGGCGTGACGAATAAGCCTTTACACAAAGGTCGATTTCCCACATTGCGACGGGCCTGCCACGAGCATGGTGCAAGGAAAGGTAAGCTGCATTGGACATGCCCGTTCTGCGGCGAAAGGTTTCGGCATTGCGACTGCAAGTTTTAGGAAAGCCTCAATAGACGCATTCTCCATCTACCGCTTGATTTAAGCCCTCTGGCGACCTCTTGAAATCGTAGGGCAAGGTGTGGAAATCGTCTTCCATACGCCCTTAGCGACCACCATTCGGAAGTTCTTCGACGCTGGGTGTGTCACTACTTTCCAAAGAGCTTTTTAGTAATATGTGTGCTACTCAAGCTCACTAGGCTCTATCCTGCGGAACCACCTCGCAGATCACATCCGCGTTTAACACACAAAGATTTGAGCGTGATATCATTCAATTTGCATACCGAGAACCTCTCTCCCGTTTCGAGACAAAGGATCTCGAATCAATAGCTCTTTGGACCGGTGGAGGTAATGCGAGAAATGTACGCTCCTTTACCGTACCTTCGAGCTCGTCCGTCATGTCCCCCAAACAACAACCCACAGTCGGCGTCCACTGCCCAGGAGCGAAGGAGGCAACTACTGAGTCGGTATAAAAATAGCATACCCGCTTGCCAACCTGCTTAAGATTCGAATACACCACTAGCTGCGGTGTACGCAGCTATGACGACATTAGACGTCATGCTGAGCTCTGGGCTCTGCTAAAAATACCGCCGCACTACGTACAAAAAGGTCCTGCGTTACCGTCAGGTATATCTGCACCTCCACGCATGAGTCGTTGAGTAATTCGATCAGTCAACTGATTTGCTCCACCACCTCGCCTCCTGCCCGAAATTTCCCCAAAAGGAATTGAACATCAGCTTGGCCAACTCTTGCCTACCCTAATTGTGCGCAATGGCGGCGGGGTCCAGCGTGACGCCTTCGCGCTCGTAAAATCGCCTCCCAAAGTCCTCCTTTGCGACAAGCAACTCGCAACCAGTGGGACAACCGGACGCTTCGTTTAGGATCTTCAAAACCTTTTTCTCATAGTCCTCAAGCAAACTCTTGGCGCCGCAAACAGAATCTCCTTGAACCGTGTCATAGTCGCACATCTCAAATATCTCCGTCAACGGGTACCCCTCCTGCAAGGCGACCATTAGCTCGTCCCAGGTTTCCGATATAACCCTGGAGTCATCGCAGTTTGGCGAGCGGGTATGCTATTTCTACACCGACTCATTAATTGCCTCCTTCTCTCCTGGGCAGTGGACGCCGACTGTGGGTTTTTATTTGCGGGACATGACGGACGAGCTCGAAGGTACGGTAAAACAGCGTGCATTTCTCGCATTACCTCCACCACTCCGAAGAGCTATTGCTGAGATCCGTTGTCTCGAAACGGGTGAGAGGTTCTCGGTGTGCAAACTGAAAGACATCACGCTCAAATCTGCGTGTGTTAAACGCGGATGTGATTTGTGAAGTGGTTACGCAGGATAGAGCCTAGTGAGCTTGAGTAGCACACAGATTGCTAAAAAGCTCTTTGGAACGTGACACACCCACCGTCGAAGAACTTCCGAATGGTGGTTACTACGGGCGTATGGTAGACGATTTCGACACCCTACCCTACGATTTCAAGAGTTCGCCACAGGGCTTAAATCAAGCGGTGGCTGGATAATGCGTCTGTTGAGGCTCTCCTAAAACTTGCAGTCGCAGTGCCGAAACCTTCCGCGGCCGAACGGGCATGTCCAAGGCAGCTTTCCTTTCCTTGCACTATGCTCATGGCAGGCCCGTCGCAATGTGGGAAATCGACCTTTGTGTAAAGGCTTATTCGTCACGCCGACACGATGTTCGACCAACTTTTGTGAAAGGTTCTGTGGTGCTACCCCGAGCAATACGCACCAAAAATAAGCGATCTGTTTTTCAGCACTCGACACGCAGACCGGTGTACCGGAGCTCGATGGGGTAAGGGAAAACTTCCTTGTTATCCTGGACGGTTTAAAGTATGTCGCAGACTGCTTAAATGTCTCTAATACCTTCACCCGAGATTTCCCATTATTAACGATCTGGTACTTTATACATTTTGCAAAACGTGCTGCGATAGGAAAGGAATTTCGAAAAATATCGCTCAATGCTAACTATATCGTGTTATTCAAGAAATATAGGGACGTTGTCCTCCGTGGTGTAGTCGTTTCCATGCAAGCTTCTAGTTCCTAAACCCGGGGGAGAGCGATGGATTTTTTCGGGCGAAAAAATACTGAGCATGGCTTCCTTCGGAAAGGAAGTAAAAATGGTGGTCCATGTCGTAGATTTACGGCAGGTAAAAGAACCTCAAGCCTGATAAAGAGGACCTTGAGCACAATTACCAGTCTTTCACGCCCAATATAGAATGGGACGCTAAGGACCACAGCAGTTAAGGAGCGTCCATAAACAAAACGTAATTTAATTTTTAATTTTAACATAGGGACAAGATGCAAATTGAACGACTATGTCAGCCGTTTTAACCTAGAAGGTCGAAATTTCTATTGGCGGCCCTTTAAAATGCGTTGGATTAGCCCCACAGCTACCTGCTGCTCCACTTTACCCAGTACACGCTGATGATTTCCGGTATCGAAGCGGCATCCTTCCTGGTGAGCACGACCAGAACTAAAACCATTCACTTAAATACAGGGCGTTTCCTTGTCATGGATTCATTTAAAACCAACGTGGGCGGGAGAAGGGTGACGATCCCCAAATTCAGCAGCCCGCGTATAGCGGGGTAACACGTCAATCTGACGGCGTTGGCAAAGGCGAAGCTCGCGCTTCTTGAAACCCTGTTACAGAATGCCAGTCCAGACCTGGTGAAGGCCGTTTCCGAATGATTGCTTAACGTGACCAAGAGTAATGTACGTTTACCTCAGAGTGTCTGAATCATTTTAAAAGAAACAAAATCAGTTGGAGAAGGTTAGTTCGCAGGAGGCTGGCGCTAAAAAAACGGAACGCATTCTGGTGAAGCGGGCCGGCTTCCTCCCGGCATTTCCGTTACCCACAATCACTTTCCTTGGATGTGCCCTTGTGACAAAGCTTGTATAATTAAGAACGATCACCAGGTCGTCCACGTAGTTGCTCCGCATCCAAAGTTGCGGATAGACTGGACGTCATAGAGAAGAGTCTTTCTGGTTTCGCAAAGGGCATTAATGTGTTGCAGCGGTCAAAGTTGGCTCCTCCAGGAAAGGGGCGCCAAAAGAAATATAAATTGGGAGACCATCTAGGGTTACTGGCACAAGCGAGGAAACCGTTTATGCCATCGCAAGACGATGACGATAGCTCCGAGGATATTTCTGAAAGTACAGTGCAAAGTCCACGAAGATTGAGACCGATACGCCGACCGTAGGTAGAAAACACAAACGCGAGCTAGACCCGAAAACGAAATTCGCGTCACCAAACTAAAGCGCTTGGAGGCGTAGAGAGCGATCAAAAGACATAGGGACGAAAAGAATCTTCGGTTTTCATCGCCCCTGAAATCACCACGTCCGTACGTATTTAGAAAGCGATAGGTTATGAAGGAGTGGACGGCGCTAAAGCCTTTCTGTACGACCTCGAAAAATATGCAGGATTTTCCACGCCGGAATAACTTAAAAGGGCCTAGGGCATTCCGAAAGCAAAACTTCAAATCTTCCACGAAACGCAGGGAAGTTAGACCTATCACAAACCGGATTGTCAATGCTTGGGAGGCTGATCTAAACGTGTCACTCAGCATAGAGGAGCATAACAAACCCTATGTGTACATCTTAACCGTTATCGATGACTTTTCCAAGTATGCCTGGATGCTTGCTTTAAGGTCGAAGCTTGGAAAGTAAATGGTCTCGGCGTTTACCACCGTATTCTCCAATCGGATTCCCAGGATTCCGCAGACTATCTACGGCACCGAGTTCACCGAAAAGCCTTTCGCCAGTTTCTAAAGAAACGCAATGTCACACATTACACCACCAGTAGCCACTTTCAAGCCCAGCGTCGTAGAGCGCTTCAATCGCACGTTTAAGCCCAAATTGTGAAAGTATTTCACACACAGAAACAGCTATAGCTGCTTGGACGTTCTGATGGCTTTGGTACAGTCTTGCAATAGCTCGTACTGCAGATCAATAAAATTGGCGACAAAGAAGGTGAATGAGTCGATCATATTGGAAGTATGCGACAATCTGTATGCCAAGCGCAATCTCCCAGGAAACCAACGACACTCTCCCTAAAGTTGGGAGATCATGTGTGCATATCGAAACAGAATATAAAGTTTGACAAGGGGCACGAGCAACCTGGACCGACGACTTATTCGAGATCTTCGCCGTCGTGAGCGGCGATTCAGCGGTATATAAGCTAAAGGATCTCCCCGAAGATGTCATAGATGGCTCGTTTTACGCCGAGGAGTTTCAAAGGGTAGTCTTTCCGAGACCTTCAAGATCGACAGAATATTGCAGACTAAAAATGAAGCCAAAGATGTAGTAATTGGTGAAGTGGAAGGGGTATCCGTCAAAGTCTAACTCGTGGGTGAAGGCTTCAGCGGTGCCGAAGATATGATCAGGAGTAGACCATTCTCGTTGACGCTGGTGAGCAACGCCTCCAAGGAGCAGTTCACTGACAACACCACGTCTACGCTTTCAAACGTTCATACCGAGCGAATCGTGCTGCACGGAGGGTGGGAGGTGGCCCTGCAAAAGTTTCGATACCCGATGGACTTTTTCAATGCTTCAAAGCTCAACGGTCAGATCGTTGACACCAAGTACACCGTAACGCTCTATCCCTCGCAATCAAATTTTAACCTTCAGAAGCCGCCATCATGTACGTCCCAAAGAGCTGGTGAGAAGCCTAAATGACGAAATTTATGAGGATTTGGAAGTGAAGAATCTATACGTATACGCCGATTCGAAAGCGGTCCGGTCTACGACAGCGTCACTAACCTGGCTCAGTATTTCGCCATTCCGTTCGTCGGTGTCAATGCTCTGGTCATCGCGGTCATACCACCCCAGAAGCAGATGCTGTTCAATGCACTGAAATAAACAAACCCTAAGAATGTTTCTAAGCCCACTAGAGCGCCTCCAAGACCGTCCAGACGTTTGGTAACCAAAGCAACAGGCTACAACCGGTTCCAATACAATCGGCAGACGCGGCGCCTTCAGCTCTCCCCGCAAAGGTCCCAGTGCTTCCCGACGCTGAGAGCGGCAGAGCCTTCGGTGCCACACATCGTGGTAGTTCCAGCGCATCACATTCACAGTCTGATTCTATCCCCATCTTTGCCAACATGCTGAGATTCGAACCCTAAAGCAATGCTGCACTTCAAACGTAGGGTAAATACCCGGTAAATCTATATATGGGGTATCTATTCGAAATGTTCATCTACTGCAATCTGGACGTGCCTCAAATTGTGCGCGACGTGTTTGTTCAGGTCGACGAAATAGTGGCCAAGGAGTATGAAAAGAGCAAGATCACCTACATGAGCGACGAAAAGACGTATTCATGAACCCATGAATTGGGTGCCGCTGGTTCAGCCCGATTTCAACACCGTCAGTATAAATTTACGAAACGGATTTACCGAACTGCTGCCATTTTCCGACGGATTTTCCTCCACCATATATCCCGCGTAAAGACCCAGGCATATTTAATGTAGCTAAAGACCGTCAACCTGTACTACCTCGATCAGCAGGACGGGGCGCTAGGCGATCGTAATTTCGCTCTCTTTAGCGGTAAATGCTCTCAGAGGCGAAGCTCTATTCTCCACCCTTGGCAGTCTCTTTAGAATTGTCCTTCCGTTCCTAATGAGCGACCCTAATGCGATTGGAAAGGAGTCTCAAGTTTGGCGCTAACGTGATGGCCGTCGTGGCCACCAAGGGCACGTCCCCAAAGCAATCGTTAAAGAGTAGGCTCAAAGAGTCCGGTCTAATCTTAAACGAATGGCCGACGAGAAGATCGATTCGGTGCTTCGTTTCGGTTTACATCGCCTCAAACGAATAAAACACGCAACGGTCGCAATAAAGAAACAGTCTAGACCCGTTCACAGAAGAGGAGAGATTCAAGACATATTTTCGTAATGGCCGAAGCAGCTGTACATATTAGTTCCAAACTGGACCTCTTTAAGGACCTTCTCGTCCAAATGAATGTGGGGGAGTCCCGCTTCATTTCCCTGAAACCTCAAAATACGATGATGCAGAATGCCTACATCACCTTTCATTATTCGGGCAATTACCTTGACCTACGTACGTCGTGCTCGAACTTCAACTCCGCATCGTAGATGCCAAAAGAAACGCTCCAAATCCCGAAGTCAATGCCACCCTGGTCAACAATCACCTTAATTCCCTCTTTCAGCAGGTGGAGGTCTCCCTCAGTAATGTCCTCGTCTTCGTTCCGCAGCAGGGCTACCCCTACAGAACGTACCTCGAAACGTTTTTAGTTTCTCCGACGGAGCTAAAACAATAGACTCCAGTCATATCTCTGGATCAAAGACTCGGCCGGCCTCATGAATACGTGGGAAGGAAAACGTGGGGTTCCTGTAAGACACCGCTTCACCAATGGCGGAAGGGTGGTGCAGGTCATGCCGTACCTTTCCAATGTTCCCCTCAGAGAGAGTAACCTATTCTTAAACAACCTTAGAGTCACCGTAAAGCTCACCACCACCTCCTCGCAGTCTCAACTGTTCTCCTTTGTCAACGATTTCAAGGGGTTCGTCGACATTTAATCGGCCACGCTGCATATGAGGGCGGTCAGACCGTCGCCTACCATCAAACTCGCCCATCAGGTATTGTTGGATAGGAGTACCGCAAAGTACAATTTCAAAGATGTCAACTTTCACACAATCAGCATTCTCAACATGCCCAGCGTAATGTAGTTCAACGACGTGTTCTTCGGTCACGTTCCTAGGAGGTGGTCTTCGCCATGGACACCGACAAGGCCTACAGCAGTGACTATGCTGCCAAACCCTACAACCTTCAGCACTTTGGCATGAATTCCTTCCTAACGAACGTCAGCGGGCGGCCCATCCCTTCGCAACCGCTGAAGGCCGACTTGCTATGTTTCCAGAATCTATAGGATGCTATTGGCATTCACTCTATGGACGAGGATTACATCATCTCCAGGCAGCAATCAGCTCACGGCAACACCGTCATGGTGTTCGATATCACTGCCGATATGAGTGCCAACGCCTCCTATATGTCCAGACAGCGCCACGGCACGGTGTCTATAAGATTAGGGTTTACTAAACCGCTGACCGAACCCATTTTCCTTCTAGTCCTAGCGGAAATCCATTGCACGATCGAAACAGACGCCAACAGATCAACCCAGGTGTAATGAACACGTATCTCGGGCGGTTATAAAAAGGTGCCCCTCTTGACGCCCTTTCGTGTCGTTTAGGCATAGGAACGGTTGTTCGAGGTCACCGCTGGTCTCACCTTTCGTTTAGCCGTAGCCATCAACACAGACTCAAGCACAAAGCTGAGCAAACACAGGGTCTGCATCTTTATCGATAGAGGCGGTAGGGGTATTACTTTGACAGCTACGCCCTTGGCCCGTTTGAACCCCAAATTTTGAACTGGTCGAATACGTTGTGCAGCAACGGTTGGTCTCACAGCACCCATAGACTGCTACGCTACTAGAGCACCACCTGCGGCCATTACGTCATTGATTTCCTTTCTCATCGTTGCTCCGGTTTATATACGGATCGGCTTTCCTCTAAATTCGTGCCAACGATTTCGCTCACAACGATACCGTTATTCGTTAAACCTACCATCGTATATTTCTCGCAGCATGCTCACATCCTCACGAGTCCTGCCAAACTTTGCGGGTAAGTATTGTTTCGTTATGCCTCTCCCTCATTCATCTGTTATTTTGTTTTAATTTCCCTCTATGGTGGCTTCAGAACACGCTTTGCCTCCTATATATCCTGTAGAGATGGCCTAGTAACAGTGCAGCGTGAGCGTTGAGAGGGACAGTACGTACCTTAGGTAAGTTGTTCATTCTGTCTTTCTTCTTTTCTCCATCCCCCCTTTGTTAACGCACTATCATACCTCGTGTTTCCTTTGCAGCAGAGAACATCAGCAGGAGGAAAACGGAAAGGCGCCAAAACTTGTCGTTGGCCCGTTTTCCGACATATACTTCCTCAACGACGCAAAAACAAAAATCGTGTGCGTCGGTTTTTCGCTTCAACAAAATTGTAGTTTCGGGTGTCCATTGCAAAGTGTGCAAACAGGGGCGCCGCAGTCCTGGATTATGATGAGCGGCAGAGTCTCGTCGAGTCAAGACCCGGCATTTTGAAACGGCTGATTAACGCCGAGGTAAAGCTGCAAGAGCCTCAGTTCACCGGCCGCATCTCCGTTCTCTTTAAGACAGCCATCGGAAAGATGGCGGTAGTCTTCGGAGACGTCCAGGGCGCTCCGTTTCGCTTAACCGACGAGAATGCAACGTCTTGGACAATCTCTACAAACTAACTATCGATATCTTGTTTCACAAGAAGAAGGAAGAAGCAGACTTGCAAAATGAAATCATAGCTCACTACAAGTACATGCTTCATAACTCTGCCTCCAATACCCCATTCAACTCCATGTACTTCACCCTATTTACAAAGTAAATTCGTTCTGCCAAATTTAGAACCTTCCTAGAGGTGGAGTATTATCTAAAACATTACTTTCACCAAAGCATCCTACGTCATCAACATTAACCGTCTATTTCATTTCCACTTTCCCTCTTACTCATCTGCCAACCTCCGTCGCCATGGGCTAACGAACTACGTCTCCATGTAAAGAGACGCATCCAAGATATTCAAGAATTGCCAAATAGAAGGCCATGCTAAGAACGATTCACCCTATCCTCTGCGGTTCATCGACATCTCTTTCCAAGAAAAAAAAGCGTTTCCGTAAAGTGTCACAGCTGCGAGAGCAAGCTCCACTATGTGTTGTGCAACATGAATTTGCACGACATTCAGTTTAAGGCAGACGTATGGCGACCCAAAAACGCTGGCGAGAGGCAGACGATCATTAGGGTACTGATCAGGTATTCGAATACGTTCCTAAGAGGGGATTGTTCATCATGTTCTACGAGCAACAATACGTCATCGCAGGAATAATGCAGGATGAGAAATGACGGGCGCGTGTGCTTCGGTAGATACCCGTGAGTAGTAATAGTCCCGGATGAGCCAATTGGTTTAACGATAATCCTGCCGCTAGGGGCGCTAGTGACGCTGCGTGCGACGGCGGCGGCGGTAAGTTTGAAAAGCGCCCTGAGCGGGAGGATTATCGTTATTGCAATTGGTTCATCCGGGACGAGTTAAAAGAATTGAGGATTAGGGAAAGGTGAAGGAGAAACAGGAAGTGACGTGGAGTGTTTTGATTGGTTCGTTAATTTGGGTGGAAGATGAAGGAAGGAAGATGAAAGAGTATGGAGGTCACGTGATGGAGAGGAGCGGGGTGGCGAGGTGTTGCCTGTGCGGAGGTCGGGACTGAAAGAGGGAAAAGATGGGGAGCGAGGGTTAAAAAGTATAACAGAAAGTGACGTGTGAAGTTGTGATTGGTGGGAATAAGAAGTGATGTTATTGGTGGAAAGGAACAAATGAAAGTTGTTGATTGGTAAGAATAAGAGAGATTATGATGGGTGGAAAGAAAAAGGTGTGGGAGTGGGGTATGTTGGAGGTGATGGGAAAGGTAAGTTCTGCTAGCAACAAGATTTGCAAAAGCCTGTCGTGAACTGATCAGCAATTTTTGAACGTTGGATGGTAGTTTTCTTGAGTGGATAGAGAGATGGGGCGATATGAGATGCGGTGGCGAAAATGGGAACTAAACAAGATGGTTGAGACAAGAGGTTTAAGGACGAGGAAATTTGGAGGTTAGTGGTGAACATGGCGGTCGCAAGAGGTAGGGGCAAGGAGACGCGGTGGTGAGAATGGGAACTAAAAGAAGATGGCGGTAGCAAGAGCTTAGAAGAGCAGATTTTGAGGTTAAAATAGTGGGAACTAAAAATGGCGGAGGGTCTGCGACAAGGAGATGCGGTGAGAACTAAACAAGATGGCGGACGCAAGAGGAGGGTAAGGAGATTTGAGGTTACAGTACCAAAACACGAAAGGATATATTCCTACGCCAAGCAGGTCCGAAAAATAATTATGCGTGTGGTACTTACCTGTTACTGGTGTGGATGCGTCACCAAAAGCGCGGCAGCTTCACGCGACGCGAAAAAATAAAAGCAAACTGTTTTTGAAAATGCTTAACCAGCTTTAAGATCAACCAACATCACTACGCACTGATATACCTAGGTTTTTAAAGCGGTACAGACACCCTTTGCAGAGGCGTAATTTAACTATACCAAAAACCTGGTACTGGACCATCGTGATGGTCGCTAGCGTACGTAGGAGCAGGGTTCTCATAGGCGGTCGAAAGCGGTTAAAAAAGTGTACGACGTAGGTGTTCACAGTAGCTGCTGTCGAGTCATCCGTCGATTCGGGTGGAAGATGAAGGAAGGAAGTTAAAAGAGTATGGAGGACACGTGATGGAGAGGAGTGGAGCGGCGAGGTGTTGTCTGTGCGAGGTCGGGACTGAAAGAGGGAAAAGATGGCGAACTAGGGATAAAAAGTATAACAGAAAGTGACGTGTGAAGTTGTGATTGGTGGGAATAAGAAGTGATGTTATTGGTGGAAAGGAACAAATGAAAGTTGTTGATTGGTGAGAATAAGAGAGATTATGATTGGTGGAAATAAAAAGGTGTGGGAGTGGGATATGTTGGAGGTGATGGGAAAGGTAAGTTTTCCTTTGCTTGCAAAAGCCTCTCCAGAATTCATCAGCTCTTTTTGAACGTTGGATGGTAGTTTTCTTGAGTGGATAGAGTGAGATGGGCGATAAGAGACGCGGTGGTGAAAATGGGAACTAAACAAGATGACTGAGACAAGAGGTCTAAGGACGAGGAAATTTCGAGGTTAGTGGTCAACATGGCGGTCGCAAGAGGTGGGGGCAAGGAGACGCAAGAGTGGTCATGAGCAGTGGATGTGCGTCACGATATGGCCGCTGCGATGAAAGAGGTGCAAACTGCGCGATAGCTTGAAAAATATTGCCGGCGTGACGCATTGCGCGGTGCGCGCGCGTTTGCCGTAAACCGTTACAGTTGCCATACTTATATTATGGGTTTTTTTAATTTTTTTATTTTTATTTTATTTATTTGTTTCTATTTTATTTTATTTTTATTGTTTTATTTTTTATTTTATTTATTGTTTTTTATTTTTTTAATGTTTTTATTTTATTTTATTTATTTTTTTATTTTTTTTTATTTTTTTAATGTTTTTATTTTATTTTATTTATTTTTTTATTTTTTTTAAAAAAATAACTAGTTTTTCGGGGATTTCTCTGGTTGGGAGACGAATGCAAGCTCTTTCTGCTTTTTCATAGGTTTTCCCTTGTTGGTAGGCGTTTGCTGTAGTGGTTGACGAAGCCCTTTCTAATTTTCGTGGTTGTCCCTGCCCGGTAGGCAAATTATGAAGTTTTCCCTTGTGGGCGCACGGATACTAGGCACATACTCGCACACACACACACACGTTGCAGTGGCCATACTTATATTATTCGTCTTTTCCTTTTTTCTTTTTTTCTTTTTGTTTTTCGTTTTTTAAAAAATAACTAGTTTTTTGGGGGTTTTCGGCGGTTGGTAAACCAATGCAACCTCTTTCTGCTTTTTCATAGGTTTTCCCTGGTTTGTAGGCGTTTTCTGTAGTGGTTGACGAAGCCGTTTCTAATTTTCGAGGTTTTCTCAGGTTTTTTAGTGGTTGTCCCTGCCCGGTAGGCAAATGATGAAGTTTTACCTTGTCGGCGCACGGATACTAGGCACATACTCGCACACATACACACACACACATTTAATAGTAGCGTGTAGCAAACTGTTTTTGAAAAATGCTTAACCAGCTTTAAGATCAACCAACATCACTACGCACTGATATACCTAGGTTTTTTAAAGCGGTAGAGACGCCCTTTGCACAGACGTAATTTAACTATACCAAAAACCTGGTCGCTAGCGTACGTAGGAGCAGGGTTCTCATTGCCGGTCGAAAGCGGCAAAAAAGTGTATTTATCTTGTTTTCATGGGTTTTCCAGATCGGTAAGCGTTAGAATACTCTTAGAGCTTTTTTCAGGTTTTTCGCGGTTGTCCCTGTCCGGTAGGCAAATGATAAGGTTTTTCTATAATGTCGTCGTTTTGGCTTGTGGCGCACGGATACTAGGCACATACTCGCACACACACACATACACACACACATTTAATAGTAGCGTGTAGAAACCCACTTGAAGAAAAAACGGAATAAAAATAACAAGGCGTCAGACTCAACTTTCGCGCCATTCTCCGAATATCTGACAATATTCTTAATATGAGACAAGCATTTTACCTTAAGCAAGTAGTTTTAATCTTACTTTTATGAAAATCAGAGTTTTTTCTATATCGTTTATTTGTGACAACAACGCTAAGTTTCGAGCTAGCTATACTCACTTTTCTTGCAACTATATACGTTTAAACCAATATTAACAAATTTCTCGTAATCCCAGAATTTATTAATCATAGCTGTAATATTTTTCACAACTGCATGTAATAATATTGATTTAGGGGCTTTCTCTACCACGTAAAATAGTAGGTAGAGGAGGTATGCATTGCATCCAAATATTCAATATTGAGATTTCACTGGAAAACTAAATACTTGTTTTGAGGTCCCCTGAATAAAAAACATTTTTAGAAAATTCTGTGTGTCAGAGCAGCATAACTCAAAAATGAAAAGTCGGATAAATACTAAACTTGGTATTTAGGTTGAGTACCTTCCAAAGATACGACACAGAGATTTTCAAGAAAGTCCCTCCACCCAAATCTACCCTTTACATGAACTATTTTCCGAAATGTTTTATTTTCTAAAACTGTCTCTGACGATTTTAATTACAACACCATATATTAAAGACATTTATATGAAAAATAAAATGTATATCTTGAATTTTGTGGAAATAGCCTGTGAAGTCCTCTTGATTCGGAAGAAATTTTCTATGATCTTGTATAACTGCTAAGGTTTGAGAAAAACATACAATACAAACAATTTAGATCTCTTTAAAAACACCCACAATTTATTTGAAATAACTTTTTTGTGACGTCAGCCATTTCCGAGATATCTGTTATAAATGGTTCGAATTGTACAATGCTTAGCCATTCTTTTTTAAACGCATGTCGCTTTTCAGTTCTTGCTCGCCATGTTGATGGAAAGAATTTAGAATTTTAAGGCCAGTGTATAGCGTCCCTTTGGATGTATAACGGATGTGCAATGTAACCATTTCCCGAAAAGTTTATCTGGATTAAAATTAAGTGGATATGAAAATAAACTTTCGTACTCACCTATAAGAGATAGAGGGTAGAGGTCATACGAACGTAACACTTGAGAATTTTTATTCAACAGTTGGTGTTACTCCTTAGAAAGGAAGTATCTGCTGTTTCTATTTAATTCTTACATTTTACATAACACGTATACACGGCACAACACAAAAACACTACACACGACACTCATAGTTATAAATATTGCACTGATGTGGGTGTGCAAACGTTACAACGCTGCTCGCTCCAGCCATTTCCACGTCTGGCACTACGCGCAAAGAACGTGTGCTGATGTAAGTGCAAATCGAGCGTGAGAAAGTATGTTCGTCAGCGTTAAAATGCAGCCTTATTGCCGATGGTAGGAATCGCGCAGTGGCGGATCGTGACAGGATGACTGCGTTTTTACAACTTGACAATTTTGTGGCGAAATGAGGCATTTAACTCGACGCGCATGTTGTAATTGCGGTTGCGATAAGCGAGCTTATAAAAACCCGATGCCAAGAGCAAACGGCCGTAGTGAGAAACGGGAGCGATAGTGGGTTTTTCTACAAAATCGTTCTATTTGACGAAAAATAGTTTAAAATAAAAACAAAATAGCAGCAGCACTTTGCAGGGAAAGAGCGATCGGTGCATTCGGACGATAAGATGGAGCCGCAACCCGGAAGTTATACATTTTATTTGTCATGCAGATATCTTAAACATACCGTACCGTAATCAAAAGGGTTAGAGCCATTTTAAGACAATAAAAATAACGAACTTTCTTCCGCTAAACGGGTAGTTTGCGGTGTGGGAATTTTCTTGAAAATCTACGGTTTGTTAAATCCTTTTATACGCTACTATTTTAGTGTGTGTGTGTGTGCGAGTATGTGCCTACTACCCGTGCGCCACAAGCCAAAACGACGACATTATAGAAAAACTTTATCATTTGCCTACCGGACAGGGACAACCGCGAAAAACCTGAAAAAAGCTCTAAGAGTATTCTAACGCTTACCGATCTGGAAAACCCATGAAAACAAGATAGTACACTTTTTTGCCGCTTTCGACCGGCAATGAGAACCCTGCTCCTACGTACGCTAGCGGCCAGGTTTTTGGTATAGTTAAATTACGTCTGTGCAAAGGGCGTCTGTACCGCTTTAAAAAACCTAGGTATATCAGTGCGTAGTGATGTTGGTTGATCTTAAAGCTGGTTAAGCATTTTTCACAAACAGTTTGCTACACGCTACTATTAAATGTATGTGTGTGTGCGAGTATGTGCCTAGTATCCGTGCGCCACAAGCCAAAACGACGACATTATAGAAAAACTTTATCATTTGCCTACCGGACAGGGACAACCGCGAAAAACCTGAAAAAAGCTCTAAGAGTATTCTAACGCTTACCGATCTGGAAAACCCATGAAAACAAGATAGTACACTTTTTTGCCGCTTTCGACCGGCAATGAGAACCCCGCTCCTACGTACGCCAGCGACCACGTTTTTGGTATAGTTAAATTACGTCTGTGCAAAGGGCGTCTGTACCGCTTTAAAAAACCTAGGTATATCAGTGCGTAGTGATGTTGGTTGATCTTAAAGCTGGTTAAGCATTTTTCAAAAACAGTTTGCTACACGCTACTATTAAATGTGTGTGTGTGTGTATGTGTGCGAGTATGTGCCTAGGATCCGTGCGCCGACAAGGTAAAACTTCATCATTTGCCTACCGGGCAGGGACAACCACTAAAAAACCTGAGAAAACCTCGAAAATTAGAAACGGCTTCGTCAACCACTACAGAAAACGCCTACCAACCAGGGAAAACCTATGAAAAAGCAGAAAGAGCTTGCATTCGTTTACCAACCGCAGAAAACCCCCAAAAAACTAGTTATTTTTTAAAAAACGAAAAACAAAAAGAAAAAAAGAAAAAAAGAGAAAGACGAATAATATAAGTATGGCAACTGCAACGTGTGTGTGTGTGCGAGTATGTGCCTAGTATCCGTGCGCCCACAAGGGAAAACTTCATCATTTGCCTACCGGGCAGGGACAACCACGAAAATTAGAAAGGGCTTCGTCAACCACTACAGCAAACGCCTACCAACAAGGGAAAACCTATGAAAAAGCAGAAAGAGCTTGCATTCGTCTACCAACCAGAGAAATCCCCGAAAAACTAGTTATTTTTTTAAAAAAATAAAAAATAAATAAAATAAAATAAAAACATTAAAAAAATTAAAAAAATAAATAAAATAAAAAATAAAACAATAAAAATAAAATAAAATAGAAACAAATAAATAAAATAAAATAAAAATAAAAAAATTAAAAAACCCATAATATAAGTATGGCAACTGTAACGGTTTACGGCAAACGCGCGCGCACCGCGCAATGCGTCACGCCGGCAATATTTTTCAAGCTATCGCGCAGTTTGCACCTCTTTCATCGCAGCGGCCATATCGTGACGCACATCCACTGCTCATGACCACTCTTGCGTCTCCTTGCCCCCACCTCTTGCGACCGCCATGTTGACCACTAACCTCGAAATTTCCTCGTCCTTAGACCTCTTGTCTCAGTCATCTTGTTTAGTTCCCATTTTCACCACCGCGTCTCTTATCGCCCATCTCACTCTATCCACTCAAGAAAACTACCATCCAACGTTCAAAAAGAGCTGATGAATTCTGGAGAGGCTTTTGCAAGCAAAGGAAAACTTACCTTTCCCATCACCTCCAACATATCCCACTCCCACACCTTTTTATTTCCACCAATCATAATCTCTCTTATTCTCACCAATCAACAACTTTCATTTGTTCCTTTCCACCAATAACATCACTTCTTATTCCCACCAATCACAACTTCACACGTCACTTTCTGTTATACTTTTTATCCCTAGTTCGCCATCTTTTCCCTCTTTCAGTCCCGACCTCGCACAGACAACACCTCGCCGCTCCGCTCCTCTCCATCACGTGTCCTCCATACTCTTTTAACTTCCTTCCTTCATCTTCCACCCGAATCGACGGATGACTCGACAGCAGCTACTGTGAACACCTACGTCGTACACTTTTTTAACCGCTTTCGACCGCCTATGAGAACCCTGCTCCTACGTACGCTAGCGACCATCACGATGGTCCAGTACCAGGTTTTTGGTATAGTTAAATTACGCCTCTGCAAAGGGTGTCTGTACCGCTTTAAAAACCTAGGTATATCAGTGCGTAGTGATGTTGGTTGATCTTAAAGCTGGTTAAGCATTTTCAAAAACAGTTTGCTTTTATTTTTTCGCGTCGCGTGAAGCTGCCGCGCTTTTGGTGACGCATCCACACCAGTAACAGGTAAGTACCACACGCATAATTATTTTTCGGACCTGCTTGGCGTAGGAATATATCCTTTCGTGTTTTGGTACTGTAACCTCAAATCTCCTTACCCTCCTCTTGCGTCCGCCATCTTGTTTAGTTCTCACCGCATCTCCTTGTCGCAGACCCTCCGCCATTTTTAGTTCCCACTATTTTAACCTCAAAATCTGCTCTTCTAAGCTCTTGCTACCGCCATCTTCTTTTAGTTCCCATTCTCACCACCGCGTCTCCTTGCCCCTACCTCTTGCGACCCCATGTTCACCACTAACCTCCAAATTTCCTCGTCCTTAAACCTCTGGTCTCAACCATCTTGTTTAGTTCCCATTTTCGCCACCGCATCTCATATCGCCCCATCTCTCTATCCACTCAAGAAAACTACCATCCAACGTTCAAAAATTGCTGATCAGTTCACGACAGGCTTTTGCAAATCTTGTTGCTAGCAAAACTTACCTTTCCCATCACCTCCAACATACCCCACTCCCACACCTTTTTCTTTCCACCCATCATAATCTCTCTTATTCTTACCAATCAACAACTTTCATTTGTTCCTTTCCACCAATAACATCACTTCTTATTCGCACCAATCACAACTTCACACGTCACTTTCTGTTATACTTTTTAACCCTCGCTCCCCATCTTTTCCCTCTTTCAGTCCCGACCTCCGCACAGGCAACACCTCGCCACCCCGCTCCTCTCCATCACGTGACCTCCATACTCTTTCATCTTCCTTCCTTCATCTTCCACCCAAATTAACGAACCAATCAAAACACTCCACGTCACTTCCTGTTTCTCCTTCACCTTTCCCTAATCCTCAATTCTTTTAACTCGTCCCGGATGAACCAATTGCAATAACGATAATCCTCCCGCTCAGGGCGCTTTTCAAACTTACCGCCGCCGCCGTCGCACGCAGCGACACTAGCGACACGAGCGCCCCTAGCGGCAGGATTATCGTTAAACCAATTGGCTCATCCGGGACTATTACTACTCCCGTGCAACGGAACGTTTTAAATTATGCCTGGACATATCCACGGTGATTCGATGTTCAGGGTGGACGAAAACAGGGATCTACTGGAAGAGCAGAATGGCGCCAGTGCTAACCGGTATACTAAGATCAATATCTGGTGTTAGAACTTGGCACTTCCTGCTCGCCTCTCAACATGCAAGGACTGGAATGCGCACTGTTTCATTGCTCCATGTGGTTTCATCGTCAGTGCCGCTGTAGCATTCGATCCTACTGGTGCGACAAATGTAGCGGAAGAAACTTCAGCTAAGAATAGACGCTTTTCCACTAAGGTACGCCCCGTGGCATGGCAGAGATTCCGACGTTAATCAGATGCCTCGAACCTCATCGACATCTAGCACAACTGAGCAGTGAGGAGCTTCGCACCATCCTGCTTCATGCCGATTTCATCTTCCCTAGGTATCTCCGTACGATCTCAATTTCGTTTGGGATGACATATTGCGTAACCTACAGGAACGTTTGACTATTTATCAGCGTTGCCATGGCATTGGAACCAACCGGAGCAGGATCCTCACATAGACGGTCCTGCTCCGCTCATCAGGAAATGCCAGTTTTGCTGTTTTCTACAACATTATGCCCAGATAAATAGCATTCGACAAACACCAACCACACAACAGTTGGAGTTTGTCATCGAATTTAATTGGCAAAAAACATCCCATATCCACGCTACCGTCCTCACATCCATATCGCTAGATGCTAGTCTTCAGGTGGATGCTGAACTTCCTCTCCTTCTCCTCCTATAGACCCTCTGCAACCTCTTCCAACGCACAAGGCCTTTCCAACATGACGTCCAGCAACAACGTTCGTAAATTCAACCAGGTGGCAGAAACTGTGCTTATGATGTCCATCGGAGAACTGCAGAGGGGTCGACCGTAAAATTTCCAGGGTGTTCGGGCCATCTCCCCCAAATATGAACGCAATGTCCTCGGCACCATCAACAAGCACGAACTGTTCCTGCCTACTAAATTCGATGCAATGTCTCAGGGCAACATCGGCTAGGTAAACGTCGTTCCTCAATACAATACGTATACAAGAGACGAATTGCTCAAAAACAAGTACGAGAGGAGCATCGTGAAAGTCTCTTCTCTTCGTGAACCTATAAGCCTCGACCAATACTCGGACTTTGAGTAGTGTAGGTATTCCTTTAGTCTTCCTTCTGACTGAATGCCTTGCAAGACAGACCTTAACGACATTCATCGTAACCTAACGGCCAGAATTCTCTTCGATGTAGATGACGCCATAAATGCTATCGGCAAATATGTGAGCGTATGCCGAATCATCTCCCAAGAAATCTTCACCTTTGGAGATAAAAAATTGTCATCATGAAAGTCTCCTCCAACGATGCCCATATCAATGTCGTGAGATTCCTCGTCACCAGAAACTCTCTTTAGGACGGCAACATACGGTTCACTGTGTATTTCGGGCTGAACAAAGTACACTCTTTTGACAAAATCATCACTGCCTCCGAATCCATTCCTGCTGGAGTCTGCATGCGCGATAGTATCATCGCGCCCATGTATGTTACCTAGTTCGTTGCCGATGTCGACCCAAGCATTCGACGCCTACACCTTACCTTGTGGCCAGAGAGGAGTGGCCTCCACACAGTGATCGTGGTGTAGATTTCAGTGCTACAACTTAGTTCAATATTATATTTGTGTACATAGATTCCCACACGTGAACGTTTTAACAAACTGTGTGCCACTCCATATACTTACTTCTAACTTGTATTGATTATGTGTAGTTGTCAGTGTTACAAATATTTGTGCCTACTAATTCCCACACGTGAACATTTTAACAGTGTGCCATTCTATATACTTATATTTCTATTTCATTTAAGAGTGTATATTTCTATTTTTAATACATGGTATTATTCACATTGTACATGTTCAACGGTTCTATCAATAAAGATATATCAAGTTTTGCTTATGGATCAAGAGTTTTAGATTGACGATAATCCTGCCACTTTTCTGTTTTTTTTTAAATTTTAAGCGATATTGCGCCCAAATAATGCTATTGTCGCCAAATTAATAAAAAGGCCGAAATTACCCTTTTTCCGCCATCTTGTTTTTGGGGCGCAGTCAAACTTTCCCGCCAATCATCCATATATGGCGGATTTCGATGGACAAGTTTCTGCCTTTTTTCAAGATGCTGGCTTCTTGCGCCGAAAATTTTCGCCTTTTTTAAATCCGGAAACACTGGCTTTTAATCCTTCTGGTCGCAGGACTATCGTTAATCCAAACGCTTAATCCGCATGTATTACTACTGTCGGTTTTTTTTCATAGTGACGAATTTCGTGATGAGCGCCCAAGAACTCTGTTACGGATAAAAATAACGTGACTGTTCGAGCAATCCTTGAAGACGATCGACGAACTTGCACATTTATTTGAGCGACATTGGGAATCGGTATGAGTCAAATCCAAAAACATTTATATCAACCGTTAAACGTGAGAATCTTTTACGTCTAAGAATCCCACATAAACTGAGTCGCGATCAGAAAAAGAACAACGGACTGATTGGTATAGAAAACCTGTGAGGAAATTCCAAACCGGCATTTCAAATTTGGTTTGGAATATCTTTACCGGTGATGAATCTTGGATTTATTGTTATAATTCTGAAAAGAAAAGTCAATCCAGTCGATGTGTCCCATCCAATGACCAGGAAGTGCCTTATTTAGGTGATTATAGACGATCATTAGCCTGTGTGGCGGAGCACCATCGTATTGAAATCACATCATTAATTGTTCTTGCAGTGGTACAATTTCTAGTAGCAAGGGGAACTCATTACCGAGAAGTTCCATGTATCGTGTTCCTGTTAGATGCCCCTCGAGGAAGACTTGTCCAATACAATGGACGCTCAATATTCCGCACCAAATTTTCACTCCATACTGCTCTTGAAAAGCTGCCTTGATCGCCCAGTGAGGATTATCAGTACTCCAATAAGGCATGCTATGACAATTTACGGTCCCGTTGTTGTGGAATCTTGATTCATCAAAAAACAATCATTATGGAGACGAACTCCATATAATTTAACCACTCGGCCCAGCATCCATTCATGGATGTGTACTCGAGTTTCATATCTCTCCCGTGAAGTACCTGGTGTAAGTGCAAATGGTATAGATGGAAGTTATTATTTCGCAGTACCTGCACTACAGAAGATTGGCTAATGTTTACCTCTTGTGCAATTTTCCGTGTACTAGAATGCGGATTATTTCGTATGACATTCATAACAGCCTCCGCACTAACATGGGATGTCACTGGTACGTTTCTCACAGGAGGCAGCTTTGCAAGAGGCGATGTTGTACGCAGACATCTTTCAACATTCTGGAAAGGTATTGGTGTTGGTTGCCGTCGTTTTGAAAATCTCTCTTTGTATAAATTCTGAGCTTGTTACGCATCCGCTTTCGCCTCTAGGTAGATAGGGAACATATCAACGTATTCATCTGTCGAATACGTAGCGAAGGATTGGAAAATGCGTGACTGTATTATGTCACATCTTCATATGCATAAGGAGTGAAGGCGTTCGACATTCAGAACATCACATTGGGGTGTAAACTGGTCACATGAGAAAGAAAGGTATAAAATCAAAGTTCGTGACTAGGTTTTCATACTCATTCCATTAAAAACATTTATACACTGAACAACTATTTAGATTATAATTTCGTTAAAAACTTTGGAATTCTAAAATTACATTATCATGTAACGATTTTCAAGCGTTAATGAGAAGAGAGAAAGAAAAAAAACAACGCGAAGACTTGAACCCACGTTCCTGTTAACAAACGCTCACCAGTATAATTGCACTCGCCCACATGGGCGCTTGCTTGAGACAGCCTTCGAGATTAAACTTACCGCTTATCGGCCAGACGCCATGCAGTTACCACTTCACTACTTTGCTTGTATGTTATAAATTTTAAAGGGTGTTTTTATTGAAAAACCATGGAACATTTACCATGTTTATTCAGCTTGCGTAAATTATTATGTATAGTTTGGTATCATGTGCGGTAGGTTACGCCAAAATTATAAAGAAAGCTTTATTTAATAATCTTTGTGTTTTGACAGTAAAACGTCAATTTTGGATATAGACGGGTCTCTGATTTATCCTGTCTCTATTTACAATATTCCACCATTTTGTTTTAATAGCTTTTATATAGAGCATATATGATTGTTCCATTATATCATGGGGATTAATCAGTTGGATTGTTATGCACTTTGTAACTAAACGTTTATAAAAGCTGATGAAATCCCGGAATCTTCTGTCAGTAAATAAGTCTATGATTTCGAGTTGTATTTTAGGGTGAGTACCTTGCTTCCTTTAAACCGCTTTTCTGCTGTGTTGAGCCGTTGTCTGTCTAGACATATCAGCTAATAAGTTCGTAGAGTTGAATCGAATTAAGTTATATTTATGGACGCTCTTTAACTATTATGGTTCTTAGCGTCCCATCCTATATTGGGAATGAAAGACCGGAACTTTTGCTCATATACCTCTTTATCATGTTTGAGGTTCTTATACATGCCAAAAACTAGTCTCCTGGACAGCCGGATCACCCGATCTAACGCCTCTGGACTTCTTCCTCTGAGGATGTTTAAAGCAACAATTTTATGTAGAGGAGACAGAAGATTCAGAGAGACTTCGCTAACGTGTTACGGTAGTCTGTTACACCGAGTCAGAATTTTCATGCAACAAAGTACTCAGGTATGCATTAACCGGCCAAGACTCAGTTTGAGCACCTATTTCGTTAAAAGTCGCACTTGAGAATTGGTAATCACAAGATATGATTTCAAAGAAGTAGAACTTTATTACAAAAGGATCCTTTTAGGGCCGCCATAAGATACCAACAGGAAGTATATTTATTACTAAGTACATTTCTGTGCACTGCATCAAAGAAGTCTACTATTACAACTTTCGTAAAAAAAAACGTCATGTATATGTAATTTCCTTATCGTCTGAGACCAAATGTGAAGAATCTTTATTCCATAAACATCAAATGCACATACCTATGTCGCGCTTAAACACCTGCCTAACTGTAGTTTACCAAAATCAAACACTAAACAATAACAAATTATTAAATACAAATAAAACATAATTCTAAATTAAAATGATATTAACAATGTGAAACATAATATTGGTTTAAACCAAGATTATTTATGAATATTACAACGCATTAAGTATCTGATGTAATACGCTCACGTGACTTTCTCTACCCATACCGTTCATTAGTGGATATATAATCTATTCTTAATAAAGCTTATTCTTATATCTACTACATTTTTATCCAAACAATTTTTGCAGAAGTAGCTGCATTACACATTTCATTATAGATACAAAGAGAACAGGATAGTGAAATGTTTAAGAAATGGACGCTATATGCTGGCCTTAAAATTCCACACTGTTTCCATGCAATCGCGAGAAATAACTGAAAATTATAGGAGTTTAAAGATGACAAAGTATTGAAACAATCGCATTATTAATAACGCATATCTTGAAATGGTTGCAGCTACAAAAGAAGTTATTTGAAATAACTTATGAGCTTTAAACAGATCTACCTTTTCTCTCTTTCTTTCTTGTGGTACGTTTTCGGCTATCGCTTAACGTTTACCAGATGTACAAGATTGTACAAAATTCCTTAAAATGAAGAGGAGTTCACGGGCTATTCTGAGAAAATTCAAGATATAAGTTTTATTTGTCATGTAAATATTTATGATATATGGTATTTTAACCAAAATGGTTAAAGCCATTTTAGAGAACAAAGAAATTCCGAAAAATGTTCCAAGTTAAGGTTAGTTTTAAGTGGGGATTTACTTGAAAACCTCCGTATAGCATCTTTGGAAGATACTGAACCTCAATGCCAGAGTGGTAATTATCCGACTTTTCTTTTTTAGTTCACGGACACACAGTCACACACATATATACACACGGACTTTTTCTAAAAATGCTTCTTTTTATTTAGGGAGCCTCAAAACAAGTATTTTGATGAAATCTCTACATCGAATTTTTGGGAGGAATGCAATACCTTCTCTCCTCCTATGTGGTGTTGGAGAGAGTAATAATTTCACCTAAGTGATTCGAGCCACCTTTACTACAAACAGGTATTTTACGACTATACACTTCTTCCAAATGAGCTATCAAGAACGAGAATTGGATAACCAAGTTAACATAATATGTGCTTGTCATTGTATACATTTTGGTTGTGAAAATGTTTTCTTAGCGTCAGCTGTATATTACAAATCCATTAAAACCAAAACTATAAAATCTGCGATATTAGCCATCTCGCCAAGTGTGAAACAAGGATATACATCTTACCGAATTACCTTAGAAGACATGGGGCCTGACGCTTTCAAGTTAGAGTATAAATTGCGGATTGCATAAAAATGAATCAATATGGAGCGGTAACTCATCTGGTATAATAAGGTCCCAATTCACTTTTTTGTAAATCCCGTACTCTATGATTGCAGTTCCCTTTTGTGGGTGCTTTCAATTTAATTGTTTTTCTAGCCCACCGACCATAAAATGAGAATGCGTATCTATTTAGTTGAAAGTTAATCATTCACTTAACTTCTCTTTGAGAAGTGCAAGCAACAAGTTACATTGCAGCAGTTTAGAACATAAAGTTTATCATAATTTACTGTGAAAACACTGTTTTCTATATATTCCTAACAAAAATAAATAAAAACAACTCCTACTGTTGAGTATTTTTTTCTTCTTTTGGCCATGAGTAATCCCTTGTACCGTAAAAAACTTAAGCCATAATCTGAAAAAAGAACACATGACAGCAAGAATTAGCTAGCAAACTAACAATTAATATATTTAATGAGTATTACGCAAACAAATTTGTGATGCATGTATAGAAGTGCCGAAAGAAGATGACATAATGTAACCTTAATGTTCTGCAGCATCTGAAATGCTAATAAAAGTAATTCAGCACTTTCGGGAATATTCTGGAAGCTACCATTAAATTCCTCAGCGATCTTTTACCATATATAACTTATCTTGTAAAGAAAGAGCGTCTTATTGTCTGTATTCTGCGATGTCATTGTGTCTTAGAAACAACTCTTTAAATAGGTTTTTTTCTCTCAGCCTAATGCTTTCCTTTTGGCATGTTTTCGGCCTATTTTAACTGTATAACTGGACGGCATTAAGCAGAAAGGAACAAACCCTCAAAATAAAAACTAATCATATAAAATGTGTTAACGGCAATTTCTAGTGTGGTTTGTAATTCCCTGCAATTATTAAAAAATAGTCGGCTTTAAGTTGAGGTAGTATTTTAATGCCTAAATGATATTAATTGTATTTTATAATAATTAAATTAAATAACACCCCACCTTGAAAACGGTATGTATATAATTATTATTTAAATTGTATGTAAGCATTGCAAATACTTATTTTTTATTGTAAACGTATTTATTAATGTTATGTAAATGTTTATATACTCTAATAGTGCAAAAACTGTGAGAATAATATGTTTTAGGTTGTTAATAATGAGGCAATAATGTAATTTTTGTGACAATAATGTGTCTGGAAATTAAAACAAAATAATGGTCATGAAAAGATCGATAGTGACGTAAGTTTCGCTTACAGTTTGGAATTAGCCAATCAATAGTAAAGGAAGATTTTTAGTTTGAATACTTAAATTCTATTGGACTAGAATTAACCAATAAGAGACTGGCATTACCGAAGCTATAAGGCTTTTACCGTTGGATTTAGTCAGTCGCGGGCATGATGTAGAGTATGGATGGTAAAAATTGTGTTCTCCTTTAGAATTTATAAAGTGCTCAAAGTTTTCTTTTATAAATTGTTGTGTTTTATAAATGTGCAAGTATAAAGAGAAATAAAAAGAAGTGAAATTAAAAAGTAAATTCTGTGACGTCTTTTAATTTTTGTCTTATCACAACCTGAAAGGAACATATGTTTCTATAGTGCGACTGAAGCAGCCGAGGCAAACATTTAAATAATATTACGTAAAACAAGCATCATCTTTACTACAACGTTTGGCGTCCCAAGCATCAAACAACATCAAGGTGTATCTTAAAAACTTTGGGTTAAATACTTCTTCAAAGTGACGCATATACATGGGGGCTTCTCACATCTCACATTCAGCATCCAGCTAAACATACTTCTTCAAATTACAACTGTAGGGCAAACTCTTCAACGTGGATCTAAATAATTACATAACAGCACACATATTTTTCAAATATACGTAATAATATTTACGTAACATATAAACTACCGCATATTGACGTCCTCAACGTGGCGCCATCATAATTACTAACCGCAAACTTCACCCAATTGTTGCAATATTCTTGTTCAACAATTTTCTTGATAGTGAATAACGCAGTTTTGTTTAAGAGAATGGAGCCAGGTAGTTTCTGGTTTATACCAAATTGGTCATTTGATTTTCAGTACAAAAGAACCACAATCTGGAATGGGAGAAAAATGAAAGCCAGGAGGCGCAAAGCAAAAGCAATCCTAACAACATTTCTAGCAGTAATGTTGAGCCTCATAGTGTTACTGAGGAAATAGTTTGTGCGAATACTCCAAATTGTCCACCAGTGCTCACATATTATTATCCTGCCCCTTCAAATGAAATGCCTACAAGGAAGGCTCGAATGCAAATAAAAGAAGTAATTGTACTACTAGGAAGCCAAGAGGGAGAAAGCGAAAACTTTATCATTAAACAAATCCAGTGTATAATGACTGAGAAATAGCGAAAAATATTTTTACAATTACAAGGGCAAACTAATAAAATGTAAACAATTCCAAGATTTTTCTTGCACATGCAAGTCAGAATGTTACAAATAATTAGCAGGAATGGCAGGAGAAATTAACAGATTTGGGTTTTCAGAGATTACAGTGTACAAACTTGCAACCTGCATAACAGAAAAAACAAGTCCGCCAGTACGCACTGAAAGAGTTCAATAGACAGTTCTCTAGAATTTACACTCTTAGGTCAAAACCAGTTTGTCGTGAAACTTTTAGATTAACGTTTGGCATCTCTACTAAAAGGATAAGTACTGTGTTGAAGAAGGTGAGATCTGAAAATCTAATGGATAAGCGAGGGTAAATACAACAGACCAGAGTTGAGATGCATAAAGCTGCCAAGACATATTAACAAACTACCACAGTACAACTCTCATTACAGAAGAGCTAATAGATACAGTAATTCTTTCTCCTGATGACATTAGTAAACACATATGACTTATGTGCAGAGGTTTTGATTGTAGAGTACAGGAAAGAATATAAGTGAAGAGAAACTGGTCAAAAGAAAAAAGGAAAAAATAAAGTATGTTGATGCATTAAGGTTTTGAACATTGAAAATAATATTCTTAAGTTGCTTAACTTGAAATTCAAGAGCTTGCAGACAGACTCATGCAATACCTGTGATTCATTTGCTGCGAGGCTGATTTCTGTCACAATTGAAGAAAAGAAACACTCAGGGGAAGAACAAAACAAACATACAGATTTATGGTATGGAAAGTTTATGGATGTAGATAAATCGGCCACACGAAAAACGGAAGATTAGCTTTTAACATTCGGTTTGGATAAAAACAGTGCTGCTTCCAAGATTACCCACTAGTTTTTTTAATAAAATACACTTTTATTGTGACTGTATAATACTGCAGTGCACTCATGTAAGGGTAGTCAAGGCTACTTCTTTGTCTGGACTGAAAACCAGCTGGCAGGGGTGCTCAAGATGTAGGATCGTGTTTAATTAAACCACATTCATAATCAAACAAAACGTGGAATAAAGCTTCTGATTCTGTGAAGTTATTCTCGTGGAAGGAAAAACAGGAATGGTTTTAATACTGAAAAGTTGCGCGGTCACTCATCCAACTTTGGAAGCTATCAATATAAAATGCCTAATACCTGAATATAGGCTTTTGCCTAATACTACAAACTCACTACATTTATAATCTGCTAAAGTAAGCTAATTGCTAAATGTACTATTCAAAACTCGCAAACTTTTATCACGTACGCAACTACTGAGCAGCTGCTTTAAAAACAAAGTACCTGAAGACCCGCCTCTGTGGTTCGGGGTAGCATGTCTATCTCACATCAAGAGGCCCCGAGTTTAAGTATCGCTTAGGGTGAATTGCCAGGATAAGGTTATTCCGGAATTTTTTCCTATTCTGAGAAGACGAATATCGGGTAACTTTAGGTTCCATGGACTACGGGCTCATTTGGGCATCATTTCACCTATTTCATTCATCGTCCGATAACACCTACCCACTTAAAATCGCGGCTGGCAATGTGATCACCTGCATGTTCATTAACACATTCCTTCGCGCATCCGAGTGGCTGTGAAACAGCTGAACGATGTTGCTAATATGCTTCGGGAATAAGAAATCGCTTAGCGTTGACAATATAATTATGTGCAGGGTGGGCACAAAGTCCCGTTTTCCTCCGTCATATAGTGGTTACCATGCAAGCCTCTAGTTTCACGAGATCTCGGGTTCAAACCCGGCGGAGGACGATAGATTTTTTCGCGTAAAATGCTTAGCATGGTTTCCTTCGGAAGGGAAGTAAAGCCAGTGGCCACGTGTCGTAGATTTACTGCACGTAAAAGAACCTCAAGCTTTATACAAAGGCCTTTGAGCAAACTTTCCGGTCTTTCACGCCCAACGCTAAGGACAAAGCTGTTAAAAGGCGTCCACAAGTAAAGCTAAAAGAAACAATTAAATTTAAAATAAATATTCCACCTTTAATGATATATACATGTACAACATTTAGATAGTGTTTTGTGTCTTAATGTACATCTGTTTGCTTCAATGCAAATGTCTTTCATATCTAAATATTATAAGATCAGTATGGGCACCACCATGCTCAGAACACAAAATAATCAGTCACCAGGATCTGTGGGACATTCTTTTCAGCATTGCTGGAGTAGTCTGAGTGAAAGAGAGTCTCAAAGCTTCATTCAATTCATCAGTCGTATTATAACGTTGTACTGCAAAAAGTCTTTGATGAATCCCCAGAGTGGACTGTCACATGTCGTTAGGTCAGGGCTTCGAGGTGGCCAGTCAAGTGAAGTTGGCAATGAAGGCTATCCTCGGCCAATCCAGCGTTCTGGAAACACGTCGTTGAGATATTCTCGAACTGAAACGGCAAAAAGAGGAGGCGCTCCCGTCTTGCTGAAATCGCATGTCTCTTTGGCCCCTCGGGCTTCCAAAAGGGCTATGCACCATGTTCTTAGCAGATCAAGATATTCATGTTGATCAACAGATCGTTCAAGAAAACGGACCGTAAATTTGTTTACTGTCCATACCGCCCATATCATGACATAGGGAGGGTTATTCTCAATCTCCTAATAACAATAACACTTGTCCCTCGACCAAGAGACAACATTTCTTTATCGTGAGCTTCGATATATCGCACATTTATCACTGATAATCCCTTTGCCAAGTTTCGGAATAGTGTCCAACACTTGAAGAAATACGCCAAATTGAATTTTCCTTCGATTTAAATCATTGTTACTTAATTCTTGAATATAGTTTGGTCGATATGGAAGTAATTTTAAGTCAACTTTCATGTGCTTGCGCAGAGTTGACCGGGGTATACGCAGTTCCGCTAATCGTTTGCGAGTTGACTTCATTGGTGATCTTTCAACTGACTCCGTGACATCGCTATAGTGTTTCACTCCTGTTGATGGTCTACCACTTTGTGGTCTATCCTTAACACTGCCGACAGAAAACAGTTTCTGTTCCCAACACAAAGGCATTCTCTTTAGAGGTGGTTCTCGTCCGAGAAGTTGGAAGTCCGTACGAAGATGTTCCAACGTTTTGCCTGATGTTGGTCCAAGTGCTTGTGACAATCCGTTCTTCAATGGTATAATCTCTTCTATCAGCCATTGTTTATACCTGAAATATAAAACCAAAATTGCAAATCCGTCATAGTTTTAATAATGGGGGTGACGGGACTTTGTACCCATCCTGTATATTATACCACTATTCGGACACTTTTACTTGAGCTCTCCGATGGCGTTGTTGTCATAGACGGGAATAGGGTTTTTCATGTTTTTTAGGTAATCGCACCTTAAATTATATCATAGAAGGCCGAGAACTGGACTTTCCGCCATTTTTCTTCTAGGATAACCATTGTGAGATTATGTTCCTTATATATAACAAATTAACGATTATGATTTTGGTTTATTTCAGTGACAACTAATTAAGCCGCGCAATAAAAGTATTATGATGAAATGAGGTTGACGTAAAGAACAACAACAAAAGTTGCACGCCACATTTAAATGCATAAGTGGTAACAATGGAGCACGGACAACGATGCTCAGTTGTTCCGTTACTTTGATACTTTGTGGTTGCTCCTTTGGTAAAACCGTGGAGGTACATCTATGGGTAAAACATGTACTTTCTTGACCTAAACCGTTCGTAGCACTAGGGGTGCAGGGCTCAAGAAAAAGTGTGAGAATTTTACCGTCCTTGTATAACATATAGTAATAAGCACACTTATTGCTTAAGCATTTTCTTTTCATATAAGCAACGACTGTGGGTTTCATCCATCAATGCTGACGAAAGTTATCGAACAGTTCGAAAGCTTTCAACTGGATTACCCAACAGTGGGTTCATTGTATTACCTAATTTGGAATACTGGAAGTTTGCTTATTGTATAATTGCAAATGGGTAATTACATGTTTAAATAGAAAACTGAATGTTTGAACGAATCCAATGCAGCCTAATATGACTCGATCCAAAGAATTAGGAATAGCACCAGTATTAGATACAGAATATAATTTATATTTTGAAAATGCCATTCATTCCAGAAATCTAAAATCATTCGGTATTATTCTATAGATTCGAACTCAACTATCTCTCTAATGCACTTTGAGAGCATTAGTGCTCCTAAATTATTACTCTATACATTCGAACTCCAGTTTCTCTCTCTACTCTCAAATGTGTTGTTATCCCTAGAAACAAAACTTTTAGGTTTCATTTAAATTGTAGCTGTTTGCATCATAATTACAAGAAACGTTAAATTACTCAAGGATAAAGAGTTTTTTTATTTCTGGACATTCTTTAACTACTATGGTACTTAGCGTCCCATTCTATAGTCGGCGTGAAAGACTGATAATTTTGCTCAGAGGCCTCTTTATCAGACGTGAGATTCTTTTACGTGTCGTGACACGGAACCACCGGCTTTACTTCCCTTCTGAAGGAAGCTATACTAAGGATTTTGCGCCCGAAAAATCTATGGCCCTCTGTGGGTTTCAACCCGCGACCTTGGGAACTGGAGGCTAGCATGGTATCTCTAGACCACAGAGGACGACGGTCAAAGAGTAGCTTTGAGGTTTATTATCTTGGTAGCTACTCACAAGAACTAAAACAGGTTTAAATAATTCATAAAGAATATATAGAATAAAAAACAAAGCAAATGAGAGTCCTCTCAAAGAATGTTTATACTAATTCATCCGTTACACGTTCCCTCTGCAGTGGCAACCTCTAAATACTTTCTCGGAAATGTGTTACGTTTCGCCCTGAACGTGTCTATTGCAGTTGAGGTCCACTGTACTGACTAGCTGATGCCGATCTTCCTTCAGGCTTGGTTGGGTTTGTTGGTGGAATGCCTTCTGGCATAACGGGGCATTTAAGTCTATCGATGTTAATTGTCTGTTTTCCTGTTAATGCTTCAAAATGTTTATTCCTGCGAGACAAAACTAAATACGATGTATCCTATGTTAGCTGTAAGGGACTCTTATAGGCATCGTGCCCAATAAAGACAAGTTTGCTGGTCGTTAGTGATGGTGAACAAAAACCATCTTGTAGGCGTGGTACTCCGTTAGAGAAGGTTTTAATGGCTCATATGGTTTCTCAGCTTGAATAAGGAACTGTAACTTCCGCTGATTAGGAAATTAATAATACAAATAATAATAGTAATAGTAATCACAAGAATAATGAGTAAAATAAGGTAGCAAAGGCGAGATAATTAACTGAAGGAGGATTATTTAACAAAAAAAATGCCAATGTAATAAATCAAGTAACAAGTAGGAGGAGAGAAAGGGAAGATAAAAATAAAAACGTTACAAAACCAGATAAGAGAATAGAATGTAGGAGATAAGGGAATTAATATGAAGACAATTAAATAAATTGTAAAAGCCATGTAAAAAGGTAATTCTGCAAGGATAAATGGGCTATCAAATGTACAAAGTTAGCCAGCTTCGACGACAACCACGAGTATGGGTTATCAGGAGCCTCTTAACAGACAAGTGTATGTGCAAGGAAATTCCAAAAGCCGGGGTAGAGAAATAAGACGAGGCGAGAAGAAAACGCAGCGAAGCATCAATAATATTGTTAGACGCTAGACAAGACCATCATACTACATTTTTAGAGCCAATAGGAGCAAGGAGGAAGTCACCGAGATAGCAAATAGGAGCTTACAAAAATCACGTGCCGAGAAAAATGGCTGTGCTAAATTAGAATAGGGATGTAAAATAGGAATTTATCTATGAGCAGAGCTTCAGACAGGGGTAACTTCGTTACTTCGTGTCGTCCATTGACAGGAGAGCTTGCGTCACATGGGTCAGAAATGTGCTTGCAAATCTCAGAGTTGAATTAATGCACTTATTAGCAGTGTTAAATAATGGGAAAGCGGAATTGAGGAAGGGAAAGAAATTATAGCACGCAGAAATTGTAAGCGGATTCAAATGATAGGTCTTGTGTGCAGCGAAGTCGGATAGCCACAAGTTTCAATTATTTTTGTGTGGATTTAACGCATAACGAGCAAAAGAAGGAGAACACTTCTTTTATTTCTGTCAGGCCCATACTCCCTGAAATACTTATCCTCTACCTAAAGTAAATTGCTTTACAATAATCATCTCCCTCACAAGACTACCTAGCACGGAACCACGCTACAACAAAGACCGAATGTCTGTGACTGTTTTCTGTTCTTCGGAGAAATCTGCAGGTAGTGTGACATGTGTGTCGTAGGTCATTTCTACAGTTGTGGATTCTAACTCTGAGATGATATGCGATCTTAGATCCTCAGGACTAAAGGAAGTTTTGAAATCCAATCTTCAGTGAGATGAGCTCTCAGGGCTGTTTTAAGCTGACGATGCCGGCGTTTAATTTTGCTATTTGCAGCTGGATTATGTGATTTGGTTTAATATGAGCAAGTCCCATTATGGTGAAACGTTGGTTTTCCAATTGTTTTCCACGGTCTTTGGTGATGATTTGTGGTACACCAAATCGAATATGCATGGAATATCTATGATTCATGTGGATAATATTGCCGGTGCTACCGTGTTGTAGATTTACAGCATGTAAAAGAACCTCAAGCCTGATAAAGAGGCCTCTAAGCAAACTTACCGGTCTTTTACACCCAATATGCAATTGAGCTAAGGGCCACAGCAGTTAAAGAGCGTCCATAAATAAAAATATGTGACATTGGTAGCGATCCTACTAAATCAACATTAATCTGCTGAATCTTATGGGTATTGTTCAACTTCACTCTTAGTATGTCGTGAAACTTGGTTCTCTAATATGGTATGCTGGCTGATACCCAGTTCCTGTTATCTTTCTTGATTGATGGCCAAATAAATCGTTTCCTGATTAGATGAACTGAACTTTCCACACCGGAATGAGAAAGGTTATGAAGGGAATTTAAGCCTCCTTTTCGATACTGTTTGGGTATATACCGTCGAAGGTTCTCTTGCGAAGCATCGCAAAAGAGTTCCATGTCATTTGATAATGTTATTGTGTGGAACACAAGGGAGGATAACTTTTGGAGATTCAGAAGTTCATCACATTGGTAGGCATTCGCGATTTCTTCCACAGTAAATGCTATTTCCACAGCAATGGAGGAAATTGTTGAGCAGATATCTGCTGCAAGTGTAACGGATGTACCTGTTGAACTTGTCTCTGTTACAAGTGTAACGAATGTGCTTTGTGAACTTGTCTCTGTTGCAAGTGTAGCGGATGTACATGGTGAACTGTGCACTGAAACTGATGTCTCGAATCTGTCGTAGTAAAACATAAACATGAACCTCAATGGGTTGTGCTCAGTGTAAATCGGAAAATGAGGTCCTTATGGCATGAATTGAAAGTATTTTATGACAGCACAGGCAGCAAAGAGTTCTCGGTCGTAAGTTAAATCATTTCTTTGTGTATCTGTGAGCTTCTTTGAGAAAAACGCCGATGGCTGCAGAATGTCATCTTTAATTTGATGTCGTCCACCGTGGTCTAGCAGGACCTCGTTTCCGAGGTCGCAAGTACAAACTCGGCGTAGGGCAATCGATCTGTCGGGCATAAAAAGTCTTAGCATGGCTTCCTTCGGAAGGGAAGTAAAGCCGGTGGTCCCGGATCGTAGATTTACGGCACGCAAAAGAACTTTAGCCTGACAAAGAGGCCTCTGAGCAAAATTTCCGGGCTTTCGCTCCCAATATAGAATGGGACGTTAAGAACCATAGTAGTCAAAGAGCGTCCATAAATAAAACGCGACTTAATTTAATTTTTATTTTATGAAGTGATGCACCAACGGCAAATTTCCAGGCATCAGCCATTAAAAACAAGGGTGAGTTTGAGGATGGATCAGCTATTAGGGTTGCATCGATTAGGCCGGATTTCAAAGATTTCCGACAATCTTCAGTCGAATTGATTTTTATGTTATCATTTTTCTTGGTGCAGTGTAGTATATTCAAAGAAAATACTTGCTTGTTAGCAGTACCAGAAAATATTCTCCAATAAAAATTGATGAGTTCCAGAAAGCGCGCATGTCCTGAGCAGCTGTAGGTAAAGGATGGTCGCGGAGATTTACACTCCTTCTGAGAGAGGTTTTGTATCATCTTTGGGGATGAAATAACCCAGGAAGGTACTTTGTTGCATAAAGCATACATTTGTTCAAGTTGATGATGGTATGGTATTCATTTAAACGTTGGAAGAGCAATGGTGGATGCTTCTTGTGCTCATCTTCATTTTCTTATGCTACGAGGATGTCGTCTATGTAACAGTAATCAAAATCTAGATCACGTAATGTGGAACCAATGTATCGTTGAACAGCATGAGCGGCATTACTTAGGCTAAAAGGAAGACGAAGGAAGTCCAATAATCCAAATGGAGTAATACAGTTATATTAGGAATCGATCTGGATAGCTAGTTGGTTACGTGCTGGCTTTCTGATTCCAAGGTCCCGGGTTCAATCCTTGGCCAGACTGATGGTCTTTAAGCGTATTTGAAAGCGACAGCCCCATGTCAGCAGATTTACTAGAATGTAAAATAACTCCTGTAGAACGAAATTTTGGCACACCGGCGGTGTGGTTAACAAACAAGATATTTGTAGGTGCATCATCTGGATGTTTTGGAATATTTTAGAAAACCATCTGCTTATTATCTAATAGGCTGTTGAAATCTTGAAGGCTTGGTACAGGGTATCTGTCCGATTTGGTGATGTTGAGTGCAAGATACACTGCGCAAGCACACCAGGAACCATTCTTCTTTGGAATTAAATAAAGTGAGTGGCCAAACAGCTTTTGGAAGGCTGGCATATTCCATGTTGATCATCTGCTAAATGTCGCCTTTGGCTGCTCTGAATTTTCCAGGAGAAAGCCTTCGTGCCTTTGTTGTTACTGGATGTCCTTCAGTAAATATTATGTGAGTGAATGTTGTGGATTGAACATAAAAATGAACATTCTCATACAACAAATTTGGGAACACCTTGAGAATAGCAGCCTGTTTTTGGTCAGGAGGTATATCATGCACTAATTCTATCCCAGACACTTTAACCAAGGTACCAGATGTTGCTAATAATGTTGTTGCTGAATCAATTAGCCATCTGCTCTTCACTTCAATTAGAAGGTTGTAAAGATGGATAAAATGCACTCCAATAGTGGGTGATTGTACCTCAACAGCTATAAAGTTCCATCGAAAGTTTCGGTGAAATCCCAGTCAAGTCTTAGGAGGTGCTCTCCATATGGTTTAGTGTACGTCCCATTCGCTGCGTAGTCTCCGATCGGATACTTATCCATGATTCACATTTGAGGGTGGAATTACAGAAGATATATTGGCGCCTCTGTCGAAGAAATATTTAAATCCACTTAATCTATCATTAGAATGTGGCGAAGGGAAATATGACCTCCTCCACATACCGCCGTAAGCGTGGGGTATTCTGGATTGACGTCGGTCTGTGTGGCTCAGTTGGTTAGGCACTGGCCTTGGGATCGCTAGTTCACGGGTTGAACTCGACCCAGACTGATGGTCTTTAAGTGTCCTTAAAACCAACAGCCCCATTTCAGTAGAGTTATTAGCATGAAAAAGAACTCCTACGAGACGAAATTCCGGCGCACCGGTGGCACTGATTTGATCCTGGAAATGAACAGCGTCGTTAAGAAACAAAATATTTATTATTCTTATTTGAAGATTTTATTTAATTTTGTAAATTGGATTGCCGAAATGAGCATGAAATTTCGCATTCCTTTGCTTTGAAGTGGTATTTAAAGTGGTATAATACCAAGCGCCCATTAGGGTTGAAACTGGAACTACGCAATCTGACGTGAGAATGGCGAGCATTGCGTGATGAGTGAGAGCTATCGCAAGAGCGAAGAGAGCTGCCTCATGCATAGCGGGATCTTGTTATTAGTTCGCTGATGGATACTGTTGGTTGAGCTATTTGCATTTTCAAGCAATAAATGCGATCGTTGTTTCGACCAGATTCTTGAAGGTTAGATGCTCGAAATGTTTTGGTATTTCTTTACTCTAAAGTTGTACTTAAAATGGTAAAGCGCAAGTGTCCATTAGGGCTGAAACTGGAATTGTGCGATCTCATATGAGAGTGGTGAGCGACCGATTTCTTCTAGGAGGGAGATAAATTGTAGTGCATTTAACTTATATGCACTTGAGACTGCACGACTTTTTGTAAAGAGATACTCTTGGCTTTACCTCCTTGCGAGTGTCCACAAAGCGGTAATTCATGGGTCTCAGATCATAAATACAGCCATGATACCTATAGATCTACTGTCCGAGGAGTAACAACAGGCACGTAACAAGGGTATTAAAAATTCCGAGAGCATCACACCAGAAAAAGCCTTCGCCATAATACAAACAGTGATATGCTGAACAATTTTCTGGTGTCATGGATTTTTAAATCTCGATTTTACAAAAGTCGTACAAAAAACTCCTCTCTTTGAAGAAGCTAAAAATGTTGCGTGTAAGTCAACGAACAGAACTGATTTGCAAGGCGAAGGAGAAGAGGGAGCAAGCATAGACGACGAGCAGTGGCATTGGGACACTAATGTGGAGTACGTTAGTTCCTAAAGTACATAAATTTATTTGGGGTAAGAGTACTGAATAAAAACTATATTACATGCAGCTATCAAACCTTGACATGTGTTTCATAGCTGTTAATATTAATTCTACCTATTATTGAGTTCAAAGTTCCACAAAAGTATTTTTGTCCCATTTTGATTGCCATCAGGCTCACTGTGCAGTGTAGTCAGTGCTGCCACTCGTAGACTTAGAAAAAAACAGACTGCCTATTGAATTAAACCCAGATCCAAAATAAAACAAAAAGAACTAACAATAATAATAATTTTATATTAAAATACATTCAGAAAGTGGTTTCAATACAAAATACATAAAACCCTAAATTAACAACATAAAATACCTGGCAAACTTACAATAATGTATCGATACTGAGACACTAACTTTGCTGTATTTTTACTCTTCCTCCAACTCCCATTTTCTGGCCTCCTTTAATTGTGGCTGTTACACTAGCTTCCTGGGCTTCCTCCTTTTCTTATAACATTTATGGCATAAGTCATTTGCCACATATTTTATTAGTGCAATATTTGGTTTCCACTCAATTTAATTTATGTAATTATCTTTAGTGTATGGTATTTTAGTCAAAATCTTTTAAGTCATTTTTAGAAAATAAAACGTTTCGAAACTTTTTCCCTGTAAAGGTAGTTTGGAGTTGGAGGTCTTCTTAAAAAATCTTCGTGCCGCATTTTTAGATGGTACTGAACCTAAATACCAAGTTTGGTATTTCTCCGACTTTTCGTTTTTTGTGTTATGCTGTTCACAGCCGCGCGCACACACACACACGTACGCCCGCGGTCCTTTTTCTAAATTGCCTGCTTTGGATTCACGTGTCCTCAAAACAACTATTTCCCGTGAAATCTCGGTATCGAATTTTTGGGTGGAGTGCAATACCTTCTCTAACTACTAGGTACTGGTAGAGAAAGTAAAAACCCTCTCCAATGAAGCTGATGAGTGAGGAAGGTGTTGACAAGTTTGCCATAAACGGTGATAAAAAAACCATACTTTGGTTTGTTTTGACTATCCCTCATATTGCGTAATTCATACCAATATTCTGAAATGCTTCTAGTTGAATAATTACACTCCTTTGATAAGAGAAATGGTCGCCATTCACCATACAAGTCATTAAGCCTATTCTTTAAATTAAGATTTGAAAAATTTAAAGATAACTTTGAAATTGACGTGGGTAAAATGCTAAGAATGTAACTTACTTCCGGATCAAGAATATTTAAACTTGCAATGATTCCACCTTCACTGAAGGGAAATCATTTCCTTATTTGCATGCAGAATTCCACAAGGAAGTTGATAAGGTCTGTTTTGAAACGTTTGGCGCACTCTTTTAAAGCATTTTGAATCATAAGTTTCATTGATCCTCCTCCTAGATACACCTCTTGAATATCTGTGTAATCTTGAATCACTGTGGTCGTTATTTAATATACTTGACTGCAAACATTTTCCTTACAGAAACGATTTAGAAAGTCTCTGTATTCTGTTGAAATCCTTGAGTACAAGACATGAAGTTTACATACTCAGACTGAAATTCGATGTTCAAGGCATTCGCTTTATGTAGTATATGCAGGAATAAAATCATATGTTTGATTACTCTATTTGTTAAAGTTTCATACATTTTCCTTGTCCCATCGACTTTGTCAGTCTTAATTTCTGAATGAAAATAAATTTTAGAGCTCCCCGCTGTTATAAAATAACCCCTGTTATAAAATGTGATGTTTAGCTAAGTACCCGGCACAAAATTCTGCTTTTGCAACATTTTCATCTTCCGACGGTTGTTTAACTTTGAAAAATGTGTCTAATTTTACACTAGACTTGGCCTTTACGAAAGAACTTTTATGTCTATTAGTATTCCTATGTGCTAAAAGCATCGATTTCTTTGCATGTTTAGGGAAATGTTCACATGCGGTAGCTTTACCTTTACTATTAGTATCCTCCCACAGCCAATCTTTAAACTGTGGAACCCATAACCACTCCTATTTGAAGTTTTGTTGATACCATTTTTATTCGCCGATGGCGATTTTAATTCACTCGTTTTAAAACGTATAATGTTACTTATAGTAAGTAAACACAAAGCAAGAATTTACAACTTTAAACTTTAATAATTGTCACTTATTACACAATTAAACAAAATAGGACTACGCATCAACAGCTAGAATAAGTGTGGCAGGCATGGGACTATCACTACTGGCACTGGCCAATATAAGAAGCTTAGATACTGCATTCACTATTGGTGCAATAAAACAGGCCTGCTGTAAGCATTCTACATTTGAATGTTCTTAGCCTCAAAGATTCCTGAAGCCTGGTTTGCTCCAGTGCTTATAGTGCCATTAGAGGAGGTGCCGGTATGCAACTTATATGAGGAATTACAGAGGGATGGCGACAATTATAAGAGGAAGTATGATACGTTGGTAAACACTGATACCATAATGAAATATAACTATGTAGTAGGCTATGTAAAGAAAAAACATTAAAATACAATAATTAACCACTTATCATACAACCTACTTTGCTAACATGAACAGAAAATTATTTATACCTTATAAGTTTATGTAAAGCCCAAAACACCTACAATTAACGTTGTTATCTGTTACTCACAAGAGGGCCCATAGCTTCCTATATAAATTTTCTTTCTTTCTTTCGCGTCTTGGACACATTGTACAGTCCCCACTGCGGCTCCCATATAGCAGCCATGTTGTTCAGGTTCAGGTTTAAGCAAACTGACAGGCGGTTCAATTAAAGACACAGACATTAAATTGTGTGAGAATGTTGAGTTTCGAAGACCATGCATTATTATGTTCATCTTACTAAAACCACGTTTCACAATCGGCATTGCTTATTGGTATGATGTGTATAGCAGCGTAACACTTCTTTAATTTCTCACTTACAACCCTCTTTCCCATTGCCTTGTACTAAACAAATTATCCTAAAAGATTCTGGGAATTGAATCCAAATCTAGAAGCGAGTTTTTGTACTTCTCTTTCACCTTCCCCAATATTATCATCGTACAAAAAACTTAATCAGTTTTGTTGAATTAACTGCTAATTTGCATAACCTTCATTCATCATTTTCATATTGTCTACAATGCACTGTATAAACTAACCTGTCCAACAGTTTGAAAGCTAGGCTCACTATTATTTTTCACACTTTGATATTCCCAACTTCGATGCCTTTAGCAACTTCCGCCTCACAGTAATCTGGTAAATATTTGAAACCTTCAATTCTATTTAAATACAGCTTTATATTTCCACATGCATGTTTTATGGTGCAATGATGCATTTGTAGTGTTCTGACAGATATTTCAATCCAAGCAGAACATCATGTAATAATTCCTAATAGATTGATAAAATTATGACAAACGAAAAGAAGAGGCAACCCACCCCACTTCTATATTACGACAAATCTTTTAAAATTTGCTTGTTAGAGTCTGTGCACACTTTTTAAGTTGATTCCAGTTTTCTTAGATGCTGTACAAGTTATGCAATTTCTTGACAAATATTGTAGCGTGCAAGTGTGTGCATTGGCACGTCGGACACATTATTGCTTTGTACCGGTAGCATTGCTGATGTAATTCTTTCGGCTTGGATTTTGAATTTCGTCCGGCATGGCATCTCTCCCCACCTCCGGCCAGAGGTGGAGAGAAGGGCGAAGTAAGCGTTACTAGCTTTTTGTGTGGTGTGGAGAGCGTGGCGTCAATCTCTTCAAGTAGACTGCCTGTCATGGAAGCGTGTATGAATCGTGTGAATGTGACCTCGTGTATGTAACATCTCCCTCCAATGTTTTTCTTTTAATCTTTTGTGTATGATGTAGGGACACCGTGTTTAATTTCAATAAACCACAGGTAATGCAATTTGTTTGAAATGATGTGCATTTTGTGATAATTATCTCACGTCTGCTCTGAAATGTAGTTAGGATTCTGGTCCTCTCGCTGCGTCTGCAGCTATGCCTGCTAATGTTTATGTTGGGGTATCTAAAATTTAATAACCAGCTGCAAACCTTTGGGCCTCACCCCGGTATATAACATTTTTGGTGGTTTGTCGCCGGGTATGACATAATATTTTTGTTGCAAACGCTATCACATCGCTGTGAAGAACTTTTCGTGTGCTTGTAGCTTGTGAGTATTAAAACTTTTGTGCAAGTGTTAGCTACATCTATAATTTGAGATACGTTTTCTATATGTGAGTGTGTGAGGGGTATCTTTTTCTGTTTGGATTTGTGCTGTAAGTTTTTTGCAGAATTGCAACGATGTGATAGGAGTTTTTAAGGGATTGCGTACCATGTGTAGGTGGCACATTTCGGCTCAGTAACGTGACCGTTCCACCGGAAATTCCAAACTATTCCAGAGCTTGGCGTGGTGATTCTTTCTTTGGTGTAGCAAAATTTTATTTTTTCCCCTTCATTTCTGCCCTGAAAATGCTTCACATTTAGTAGGTTTCGTATTTTTTGTTTTATGAGATGGCTATATAATTGTTTTTTGTATGTCTGTGCATTGACACTTTCTCCTCCTATGTCCTTTTCTCCTCTGTTTCCCCTTCCGCTCTCTTTTCTCCTTCTCTTTTTTTATTCCATTCCCTGTTCTCACGTTGTTTGCTCTGTGTCTATGTGTGTATTTCAACTGTTTGTAAGATATGTGATCTTACTGAATATGTTTACAAAACCTCCACTTTTTAATTTTTATTTGGGTTTGAGGACCATACTCGTAGTGGGTACGAGTTTGTTGTGTGTGGTACTGTGTGTCCTAATCATCATAGTTACCTTTCAGTCTTGCCTGTTTTTTTAATTAAGTTTAGCATTTAGTAGTTCTGTTTCAAGCGCCCACGACATTGAGTAAGCGACCAATACTTTGATGAATATATTGTCTATATGAGCAGTGTCTCAGACATTTCTGTGAAATTTCTAGATTTTGTATGCCTGATACAACTACATTAATCTTTCAAATTTGACCATTGCCTCATGAATATTGACATTTTATGTGTGTTATGCCATCTTGCTACCATGTCTTAAGCCTCTGCTAATAACTTGTGCTAATGAAATTATTGAGGATTATGAATCTTGCTTTCTTATGACAAATTCGTCACTGTGGTGCATTGTAGATAAGTTGTATAACCTAACATTTCTGACCAGTGCTCTGAGAGAAGTTTCTTTTCTTTACAGTCAGTGTGGTTCGTGTTTTACATTTCAGATACTGTCAGCATTTTTGTATGATTTTGGCACAGGCGTTGTTAGTTCATGCTAAATACTAGGAAAATTTCTTTGCGATTTTCCTTGCTACCTTGATTTAGTTCATTACATTGCATTTTACTTTTTGTACTAATTTTTCAGCATCACATTACTAATTTTGGCATACGCTGTTACTTTGTGTATAATTATACTACTGAAATTGTGTTCATTTTGGTCATATTTAGCCTCATTGAGCTTATTTGCTTTTAGCTTCACAATAGAACTTTTTGCTTTGATTCTACTGTGATATATACTATAATTGTTTGTCACTGTAATATCTGTTTCTGTGAATGTTACTGGCCTTTACTACTTCGTACTGAGTGATTAATTCTTACCTGTGTGTACCATTGGCTTACATATTTGATTTATTCCTAATCTCTGTCATTGTCTATGGAAATTTACTTTTTTAACTGTGTTTTTTTATAAATAAAACCTCAGCCTCTCTTGCAGCACCGATATTTATGCATTTTGCTCAAACCTATTTGTGTCTCTGATACAATAATATTTTACATGGCGAATGTCCACTCATTTTTTATTACAGCCACTGTTTAATTGCATGCCTGTGTCTAATTAATTTTTTACCTGCATTTCTGTGTTAATACTCCGCTATATAGTTTCACTATGCCAAACAGAAATAAGAGACAACCCTCAGGCATGCTTGTGGAAGACCACCCTCCTACGCATTCTACTAGTGCTGGGTCATCGACCTTGGTGGCCACCAATAATGATTTAATTACACTTGTACAAACAGTTGTCCAGAGTGCTGTGTCTGTTGTTCGACCCTCTGTCGAATCCCCTTTCTTTAATGCTGCAGTAGACAATCGTTTTGATTTTCTGAATACTTTTGAAAGAGTAGCTTTTGCTAATAAGTGGCCAGATTTGCAAAAAGTGAAGTATTTGCCTTGCTACCTTAAAGATACTGCTATACAATGGTTTCAGACATTTTGTCATAGGCATCCCACTCATGATTGGGCTCTTTTAAAATATTCCTTTATTACAGCTTTTCAGGTTGCTCACCAAGATGAACTGTTAGAATTCAAGCTCCGACAAAGAATTCAATTAGATTCTGAACTATGTTTATGATGTACTGTCTTTATGTGACCAGGTTGATCCAAATATGCTCAAACTGAGCAAATAAGAAATTTACTAAAAAGGTCTGAAACCTAAGTATGTAAACATTATCCTATCAATGAAGCCTCCTACTGTAGATGATTCTTTACAGGCTCTTAAGCGGGTGGATAAGGCACAATTTTATGACACAAAGAGAGCACTTGACCGCTGCACAGGTACAACCTACTGTTCAGGTTTCGGTTCCTCCACCTCTGACTTTACCAGCTGGGAATACTAATCCATTTCTTTCAGGTCATTCATCTCTGCCTGCTCTTTCAGTCCCTCCTACTAATGATGCCACTGAATTAGCTGCAAAAATGGACCAGTTGGCCAACCAGTTATATGCAATGAACTCATCATCTCATCCTGAGAGGAACTAATCATCTTCCACAAAGAGAAAACAATGGCAACCACGCTCATCACCTCCAGATCCACACCAACCCCTGATTTGTTTTAGGTGTGGCAATCCAGGGCACACAGCAAGATTTTCTTCGTAGCAGGTGTCCCAGTCAAAATAAAATGTTAATTGCTCTCTCTCTCTCTCTCTCTCTCTCTCTCTCTCTCTCTCTTACAGATAACAAATTTTTGTTTGCTTATTTTTCTATGCATTTTGTTGTTACACATTTTGTTTTGGGTGATAAATTAACGTTTACTAACCAAGATTCTTTAATATGATACTTTCCAGCTTTGTGAGGGTATTTTAATGTTGTGAGATTAAGAGTAATGTTTTGTTTGATATGTCCTTGCTGAGGTGCCTCATAGCAAGGTGACATAGTTACTGTGTTTGCTGTATGTCCACAGTAATGTCGGTTTGGTTTTGATGCACTGTTCGAGTTTGCTTACAGTCACTACAGATGTCATCACTGTGCTGAATATCAACTCCCTGTCTCTTCGTGAGGTTCTACTGGAACGAGGGAAATGGTCACAGAGCCATCCTTCTGACCAGCAGCTATGCTATGCCCATTCACTACAATTTAATCTGGGTGAGTACGTGTTTCCAAAATTTGCAGGTCATGTAATTCGTAATATGTCACAATATTTACATACTTACGTACAATAATTTCTATTTCCGTTTTCTTTTTTTCTGTTTTATGAATGTGTTTTTCAGAATCTATTGACTGGGTCTTGATCCACACTTCAACCATAACAGAATATATGGGGCTATATATAGATGTATCCATCGAAAAAAGAGTTCGAGCCAGCCGCTTGCGAAATGAGCATAGAGCGCTGCCTCGGAGTAGGTGCTTAGCATAGTTGGTGATGGTTCCCCTACCTATATTTGATCCTGTAGTTAGTATGTCCGTAGCTATATTGTAGTTTGCTAGTAGATTGATTTAAAAAAGTTTTTTCTCTGAAGATGACATTTTTAAATTTTTAGTACCAATATCTTATTGTGTTTTGGTCCTTACTTATATTAATTCTCACAGTAAACCGTTTCTATGTTCCCTTTTCATTATAAAGCATCAACAGCTTTAAATTTCATTGACGTGTTAAAACCTTGAAAATTTTGTCATTAAAGTTCTGTCTGGGTGTCCCTACTTTTAATATATTCATGAATAGTTGTTAGTCATATCCAATAATTGAGCGTTCAATCAATTATGTTTTGCAAAGCCTTGCTTTAGATTTAAATTTTATTAGTTTTGTTTGTCCCCTGCCTTTTGTTTCTGTAATATTTGTTCTATGTATCTTTTTTGCATATTTTGGCCCTGATGCTTTCCCCAAATCTTGTTCCAGTCTGCCGGTAGCCCTAGGAAACGCTCTCCTCCACAGAAGAGGACAGTCCCAATTCGTCCGGAGAATGGTGGTTCTTCCACCGGCCGCACCCGCACAGGTCTTTCGGCTGCACATCACCATTCTCGACCATTTCACCACGGCAGGCTACGAGGGTGTACTCCCTCTTGATTTTGTCTCTGCCGACAGGGCCCGTTGATCACAGATCAACTCTGCAGAGATCCAGCTACTCCACTGCGTTACGTCGTGGTGATCGATTAGTACAGACTCTCCGTGCTATAAGTTTTTTTCATCTTTCCTTCGGCGGGTGTGGTTAAGTGGTGGGAAAAGTTACCGAACAAAGCAGTTTTATGCTCCAGTCCCAAGCAGCATTTCATAATAAAATGTGTTCGTGCAGAAGAGGATTTACTAGCTAGGGGGTTCCCGTGGGACTACTTCATTGTTAAGACAGAAATATTATCCCTGTGGGGATTCATCAGGGATTTTTGTAATCTTTGTATAATCAACTTTGTGTGTTAATATTTTCTTTGTTTTCTTATTTTCTTCTCTTTTCGGCGGGGACGTCTCATTATGAGATGGGGAGATATAGCGTGTATGTGTGTGCATTGTCACATCGGACACATTGTTGCTTTGTAGCGGTAGCATTGTTGATGTAATTCTTTCGGCTTGGGTTTTGAATTTCGTCCGGCATGGCATCTCTCCCCACCTTCCGGCCAGAGGTGGCGAGAGGGAGGGGAAGTAAGCGTTACCAGCTTTTTGTGTGGTGGGAGAGCGTGACGTCAGTATCTTCAAGTCGACTGTCTGGCATGGAAGCGTGTGTGAATCGTGTGAATGTGACCTCGTGTATGTAACATCTCCCTCCAATGTCTTTCTTTTAATCTTTTGTGTATGTTGTCGGGGCACAATGTTTAATATTCCATAAACCACAGGTAATGTGATTCATGTGAAATGATGCGTATTTGTGTGGTAATTATCCCACGCCTGCTCTGAAATGTAGTTAAGCTTCTGGTCCTCTCGCTGCCTCTGCAGCTATGCCTCCTAATGTTTATGCTGGGGTATCCAAAGCTTAATAACTAGCTGCACCCCGGTATATAATTATATGCAGAAATTATTCAAACGTCCATCAACAGTTTGTAACGCACCTTTCACGGCAACTTCTTATCGGTAACTAAGACAATGTCACAATATGATTTTAGGTTTTCATATAACTGTGGTCCTACTCCAGAGTTCTTCCCACATAAAATACTTGCACCGTCACTTGTAAAGTTAACCTTATAATTTCGAAGATAATTTCCATCAAAACGATTCCTTCTGAGACATTCCGCATGAATAATATGGTGTCTGCTCCTTGATCTGCAAGTTTCACTAATTCTAAAAACACAACGTATAGATATCATTGTCTTCACTACCTTCATAGGTATTGTTATCATCATTTACATCAATTGGAATAAGTGCACGTATGTAAATATTCAAAACACCTTTATTATTTATCCTAGTTGACTTATCGATTACAATACCAACCATTGATCTATCGCTAATAATAATCTTCCTTATAACTCTAAGTTTCATTTCTTCATTAATATGCGTTTAATGTCAGAACACAAAATTGCTACGCAAAATTCGTCCCATATAAATTCCATTGCTGACTTTAAGATCTGTTAAATGCGCATGATCCACAAATGGTCCATCTCGTTTTGTAGTATAATGTGCTATACGAAAAATGCAGCACTTGTTTCAAAACTGCACTTATTTTCATTGTCAAAATATTTCAAATTCTTTTTCACCCTTCTATAGTATTTTTTTCTGCTGTACAATGAACATGACTTTTCTTAAATTCGAATATTTTCCATTGTGAGGATTGCTGATGGCTTTCTGATGTTTTATAGCATCCGAAATCCACTGCTGTGTGAAACACGTGCCGGAACTTGAATAAAGTTTCATGTCTTTTACTCTACAAGTTAAGCAGCCAAGAGTATTAGAAATATCTAACCCATATTCTTTTTTAAACACATTAGCTTGGTCTTAATTCCAACACGATGGGGAAACCATTTGACCCAAATGTCACCTCGTTATCACTTGTTAATGCAGGCCTACCGTCCACGGCATCCCTTGAACTCGAAGTTGCACGTGACAATAGATCTATCTGAGCAACACGTATATTTTGTTTTTTCGTATCACTGGTTATATTAAAATGCTTTTATTGACTGTTGACCATGCTTCATCATAAGGAACGATATATCTTACTACAATATTGTTATATAGAGACTGGTCAAACAAACGCCTCTCACTAAACTAATAAACGATTTTAACTAGCCAGAGGGCCGTTTGAATTGTAAACAACACATATCATTGTTGCGTATACAGTTTCAAATAAACTGAATAAAATAATAATTAATCAGTAGATGAAACATTCTGTTGAGCTATGAATGTTAAATTATGATTCAGATATCTTAATTTTACAAACTACTAATTGTTTATTTCAAATATATCATTCTTATTATAAACATTATTGTGTTGGTAAGTTATCAGCTTTCGACTAGACAAGGGCAGAATGACAAGTGCACGTTCATGGGAAACGGTTATGGAGAGGAAGGGAGTCGTCTTGTTACACGTGGGACAAACGAACAGCGGTGCTAGAGATATGAAAATAGTATTAATTATTGAAAAAACAAACAAGCCGCAAATGTTACCCCTGAAGCTTAAACTAAGTCCTATAATGACGATCTGGATGACCAGTAAAGGAATAAAACTAATACAATGTTAAAAAGTTCTATAAAGTTCTATGCCATACCGGCTCCTTTCCTAGCAGCTTTCGGATGTGTACCCTGCTCATACCAATACATTTAAAGCATTGCTTCGCTCTGGACAAGCTGATGCTGGGACTGCATTAGCAATAATACGCTTAACGGCTGGTTGGAATGTATGAAGTAAGCTGCATGTTACCTGAGTATCTTTTTCTATCACCGATGGTGAATAAACCCGGCGAAAGAGGAAGAAACGGAGCAAGACGAGAAGAATCGCAGGAAGAGAGGAAGGAACGGAGTTGATTCATATCGTGGTCCTATAGTAGTTCAGTGTTTATAAAAATCGATAATGATAAGTGCTGTGTTTAGAAGATAATAAGATACTTATTTAAAGCATCCTTCTCGAATTTGGATAGGACCAGGAAAGATAAGCAAGAGAACCACAGACAGCCCTTGTAATGTGAAATATAAACACATAGCAGTGCGAGGGAATAAACCTTAATCAGTAACAATGACATACCAAGGCCGTGCCATAACAGATATGCATATTTGTAAGGGTTTCCTAGTGTAAGATGCTGAGGATGGAATGTCATTTGCGTGCACATGTGTACACTGCAGTCACCTCTGTTACAATATAATCACCGTTTCTTATGTACAAAAATGTTTTATCAGCAGTCTAAATTATAATAAAATGTTCTTAAAAACAGAATTCGTCTAATTTTAGTTTTAAAAACCCAGGGGACAGTAAAACACACAAATCTGGGTGGAAAAACTCACGAGTGTAGTCATTTGCGTGAAATTATAATGTAATGTTAAATTACTCAAGGTTAAAGCGTAGCATAAACGTTAATTTGTAGTTACTGGGACTGGGGACGGTTCGGTACAAGTCCGTTCGGTTCTGTGACATCATATGACTCGGTGCACCGAGTATATAACCAGGTTCTTTATTTGGCGGCAAGTTTGAATACGTAGGAAGGATTATCACACACATCATCGGTCATTACACTAATTGTTAAGTTTCCCTTTTTGCTTATGGGTAGCAGAAGTGCAGTAGTCAGTAGTTTGCCGTGTACATATTAAAACGCACTACAGTCTCGCAAATCTGTAATCTCCATTGGGACATTCCACTGAAAGAGCCAGATAGAGTATATTCTCTTGAAATTGGTTTAAGGATTTAGATAAATATATTACCATTAATAACTTATAAAAGTTTCTATATTTCCCTTATTTACACACTACTAAGATAAGCAACGTACTGAAAAGTTTGTTTTCTTGATAATGTAATAGGTTGAATGAAACGATGAACCGAGGTTAGGAAGATTTTCCCATTTTTATTGCAAAACTGGCTGTATTGGACATTAAGCCTAAGGCAGGATACCAGAAAATCAGGACAGTGGTAAAATGCGGGTTCCTTTTATGACTATTTCACACTACAACGAAAGAAAAAATAAAGTTATCTATTTTTGATGAATTCTAGATTTCCCTGCCTGCCAAGCAAAACATATTTAGTTGTTTCACACTCAAAAAGAATAGAATGTGTTGTAGTATTTAGATTACGGGTATTTATTTTTAATGTTGCTTCAAAACCTCTTCCTATAAGAGTTTCAATTTTCTCTGTGATATCATACCAGTTGACTCTCGTTTAGGGGATAATTATTACACAATAGTTAAATTTCGGAGCTGTACTTGGTAACAAAAAACCCAGCATATGTGTGGGATTTCATAATTAATCAACTATAAAATAAAATTTAAATTGTGAATTAGTGGGCTATTAAGAGACACCACATCACCATCGCCATATCAGAAAATAGTAAAAATAACACCAATAATAATAATAATAATAATAATAATAATAATAATAATAATAATAATAATAATAACAGTAATATTGAATTAAACCGTTTATCACCACCGAAAAAATGTTTCTGGGCACACCGCTACGTTTTCTGCTGTAAACTGTTGTTTGACGGCAGATTTGGAACGGTTGTTGGTGTCATGACTTACATAAAGCTAAAAGCAAATTTTATTCTTCCAAAACCAAACTAATTTCTCAAAAAAAGTCATATTATCCTACACGAAATATATAGGTATATAAAAATATAATCCCATTAAAAACCAAATTTCTTTGTACAAAGCAAAAGTAAAAACAAACACAAAATCTATAAACAAGAAGAACTTTTATGTAAAAATATAAGCATTTCTGCCCGACTTGGGCTGAGGGATGGTCTTCTCTGCCCTGCCGCAAAAAAAAAAAAAACTTCTTCAGCTGACACGGAGTATCAATATTGATTGAATAGGTATAATTTTGCATACTTACATGAACTTTTTGTCTAAAGAAGACTCCAGAGAAGTGCTTTACAGCATAACATTGAATCGGTGACGAAATTGCTTGTAGAAGAACCGAAGAACTAGAAAACGAAGAAAAAGAAAGTATTCAAAAGCAGCGCCTACATTCGGCAGCACCATGTAATTCACGTTTCGTTTGTTACAACTGCGGTCTACTGTATAGAGGCGCCAGAACCGGAAGAATCGATTCAGTTATCCGCCTTACTGCTGTGTACACAACTCATCAAAGAGTACATAGAATAAAAAAGGAAATTAGAGTCCTTTCAAAGAATGTGTATGTTAATAACATTCGCCACAGAACACCAAAGTATTAGAAGCGCAGACCTAGTGTTAAACGATGGAAACCCGAAGGCGATCGCAGCGTAGGTAGTTATCTGTCATGGAACTACACTATGAAAAATCGCGCTCTTGGATGCTGACGTCACTCGTAACTACTACAGCTGTATTTTTATAGCTGTCTAGCTGTCTGGGTCAGCTGATAATATGTCCACTACTGACGACGTATAAAATTAAGTACGCGAGCTTCAGTAATCGTGATTGCACTTTGAGTTATTCAGATTTCTTTTTAAAGGAACCGATTAAAGCCCACATAAAATAACTTGTCATCTGTAACAATACAGTATTAGAACATAATTATCATCAGCTGAACACCTGACAGCTAAGCTAGTAGGAAAAAAACAACTGTTTATTCCTGTATAACTCTTTTTAATTAAATTATCCAATAGTCGGTTCATACATTTCGTTTATATTATATTATTGGGGAATTTGACACGAAAATTGGAAGTATAACACAAGTTTGACACTTGTTATTTGATGAAGGATGTTACGTAATATTTTTGTTGCGTAATAAATTACGTATTTATTTTATCTGCCCCGCAGTTGGTAGCCAGGTTGAAGAAGAGAATTTTTTTGCTGTTGTTGCGTAATGTTTAAACTTGAAGATTGTGTTTACGTAATTGTAATAGTTGCTTTATGTAGTTTGTAACACGCTTTGGGCGTCGGTTTGAATTTTGATGCTTACGTAATATTTCTTATGTTTGAATTTGCCTCGGCTGCGTCAGTCTTACTTTAGAGTCATGTATCTTAGGTAGGGCGCGGTATGACAATTATTGTAGACATCCCAGAATTAAACTTTTAAATTTCACTTTTATTTAATTCTTGCACATATTTATAAACCACTACACTTTTTAAAGAACTGTGAGAAACTTTTATACATTCACTTAGCGCGTATATCTGTTTTTACTAATCACCCGTAGAGAACGCATTTTCCCATCTATACTCTATCAAGTTTCGCCAGCAACTGAGTAACCCTCAACGGTCAAAACCCATAAGCTTCGGTATTGCAAGTCTCTGATTGGCCAATTCTAGTCCAATAGAATATCTGCATTTAACTTAAAACTTTTCTTTGCTGTTGATTGGCTAATTTAAAACTGTTACTGAATTTACGTCATCGTCGCTCTAATCATGACCAGTACATTTCAAACTCCAAACACGTTATTGCCACAAGGTTACCTCATTATTACTCATTGTTAACAACTTAAAACTTATTATTCTCACAGATCTTGCATTATTAGAGTATGTAATGCATTTACATAACATTATTAAAATATGTTTACAATAAAAATAAGCATTTGCAATGACTGTTACATACAATTTAAATAATTATTACATACATATTGTTTCAAGACGAGCTGTTATTGAATTTACTTTTATAAAAATACAATTGAAATTATTCAGGTATTAAAATGCTGCCTCATATTTTATTCCACTCTATAGATAGCGCAACACAATATGACATATTTGCATAACATGAATAACTTAATTCCATTTCCTACAAAGAAACTTCTGCATACATTATATGCAGCTATTGTTTGTCAATAGCAACAGTTTCACCACAATATTTATCACTATTAATGTCATTCACACTCTGTGGTCTGACTTGAAGCACCATCACTGGACACAAATAGGCACAACTTAACTCCAACTTTCCATTGTGTATATCCTAGAAGTACATAGAAACACCTGTTTAAACTACCCTTAAAAGTAGGTTTCTGAAAAGAGAAATTGCTTGAATTAAAGAAACGTTTGTGGTTACAAACACCTTGTGATTATATTACATACTATCCATTCTAAACCAGAGTTCTCTCTGATGTAAACCAAAGCATATGCTTCTGCTTATCATGAAGCTAAGCACTAGCTTAACCCAATGTAAATAGTTCCTTAATAAATGTATTTTATCATGAAATATTGGAGTATCTACGAAAGGTATAGAACTACACATTTTATTGCGGTTATCATAAGAACTCATTGTTAAAGGTAATGGATATATAGTAACTGTTAAGAGATTACAAAATATGATTATTTTCTTAATTCTACCTGCTATTGCGCTTACACTCAAGGGTATCTTTTTGTTAATTAACAACTGTATGGATGACTGCTATTCTCTTGCCTATATGAGAAATGCAGCAATGGATTCACAGGGGTGCTATCTGAGTACCAAATAAACTCTTTGCATAACACAGGAAATATGATAAGCGAACAGCTATTCATTATACGCTAACACGCATGTGCTCAGCTCAGATAAAATCTTGTGATTTTATCCGTTAATGTTTGAGTTGCCATGACAGAGGAAGAAGCGTGTAGTGCGAATAAGCTGTTCAAACACAAAAGTGGGAAACCGTTAAAAAGTGGAAAAAAAGAAATAATACTTAATGTGTTCAACTCACTATAGCAAAAACACCTGACACATGCAATAATAGATATTACGACACTAACACCTAAGCTTACAGCCGTTTCAGCAAAAAGTGTAACCAAAGCACGCAAGGAATATAAACAGACATAATAGGAGACTAAAATGTGGGAACTTGTTTTGTGTACAAGTGTTGTAGATAAGCTTGCCATTAACTTCGGGATAGTTCTGATTCCAATATGGCAGCTGAGTCATCTTTGGAGGATTTGGATTTGGGTACTGTACCTTTGCCTGAGGATTTCAATTAATATAAGTAAAATGTTCATTTTTCACATGCTTATAAAAACAATTGTTACTTCAGCTTGTATTTTAATTATGATTTTCACGCAGGGCACCATTTTATAGACTTAAACAATGTTCGGCTGTAATTGATATGCAGCAAGCATGTGTGAGAGGAAGAAGCAGCCGTAAGGGGCAGAGATTGCAAACTATTTTCGCGCGGATAATACAAAGAGTTTGTTTATAGTGAGAGGCACTCTAGTTTGGAATGGAAAGTAGGTCCACTGTTGCTACTATACCTAGAGGAATTGTAACATGTCAGTTAGTAATTGCTAATGTCTAGCAGAATTTTTATTCAACCGGCAGCTTAAGTAATGAGAGTGCTTTGGGGTGAAGAGAGGCTTAGCCATTTCCGGCTTACATTTAAAAAAAACACATACAAGTTTCAATGTGCAAATATTGATATGAGTGAATTAACTGGTCAGCTAATGAAGTGAAACACACTACAAATACCTGAAGCGTAAAGAGACAGGAATTAAATGAGAAAATTTGAATTCTTGCTCGTGTTTGGTTGATAAAGAGTTAAATAAGAAGGAAATAACACTTTTATTATAAAACCACCACCACTTTGTATTACTTGCACAAAATTCAGTATACGCAAAGGAACCATGGATATTTTCAATGATCCTTCAATCTGTTATTTATAGTGAACGTCTTAAACACTTTTCGTTAAAAATAAAGCAACCTAATGCTAACTTTCCGTGAATCCAGAAAACTAAGCTTATATAACAACAACAACAACAATAATAATAATATAAATAATAATAATAATAATAATAATAATAATAATAATAATAATAATAATAATAATAATAATAATAATAATAATAATAATAATAATAATACCTCACTTCCTGTAGTACTTCGGATGAATTGCGTAGTATATGAAAAGCGTTTAAAATGCTTAAAGTGTATTAAAATGTTCACTATAAATAACAGATCAAAGGATCATTCAAAAGATCTAATTCATTGAAAAGATTCATGGAACCTTCACTGAAAATATCCATGGATTGATTGCGTATACAGAATAACGGAAGAGCATATACAACCAGACAAAAATTTTAATGCCATGACTGGGATTCCAACCATCAATCTTTGACTTGCCATACCACTGCTCTGTCATCTAAGACTTTCTCTACTCACAGTAAGTTATTTTCATGTGTTCTACAAATGATTCATCATATATCATGAATAACTTCATGTTTATTGTATGTGTTAACTTAAAAGGTTTCCATAAATTAAAAAAATATATTACATGCCTATTACTTCAAAACTTCTGTTTTTGCACAAAAACCAACACATTATTTAAATGCCTATACCTTTCTTATGATATCCTGCAACTTAATTACTATTGCACAATGTATCTTGTAACATCAAAATTGCTGTAAGATTTAAATGGCAGAAAACAGACAGAAAATATTGAAACCACTTTGGAATTTCAAGTCCTCAGAACACATACTGAAGCTGTTAATTTCACTCAAAACAAACATTTCAGGTTTTCTTGGAATCAAATGTTTTTGAGCACTTTTACTAACAGATTACAAGGACACTAATTGTGAAAAAAGCTACCATAATTTCTACTTTCATATACCATGCCCAGTTCAAAAAAGGACATTATAGTGCCAGTTAGATAAAAGTGCCCAAAATCAAGTGAATTATGAAATATATGTGAGTGATATCAAATATCCGACCTTTCCTCCTTCTGTATTACAAAATTTCAGTTGGGCGCTGCTTTAAAAGAACTATAGCATCATTGGCATGCTATCCTTGACAGTTAGTGTGTCAGTCCACCAATAATCCTACATTTTTAATTATACACGAGCACCACTCGCATGTGCTGGATCTACGAGTTTGAGTATCGGCAGTGTAACATGCTAGTTAATTTACATTAAAGGTTGATTTCTTTTAACCTTACTCACCTTGGCTGTGATATCCACCCATCAATTATGAAGTGCAAATAAGAAAATTAATGCTATATTCCACTGCCCGGATGACTCACTATATCTGAAAGGTAAATCGGCACAATACAAAATTCAGCAACACTAAGAAGCTCTTTAAAATTTAACCTTTCGTCCAGCACTATCATTTTATGTTCAAACTTAATAACATACCTTCAGATTCTTAGTCACTATTCGGGACAAGAACCACAATGCTGGAAGGAATGTAAATCGTAGGCATATCCCACTCTGTCTGGACGGTTGAAAATTAATTCGTTATAATATAAAATGTTGTAATACACAATAACCTATCAGTCTTCTACCGCCTTCTACAAATTTCACGAAGTTAATAGAAAATACCAATATTACAAAAAAAGTAATACATTCAAGCAGAAATTACCGTCTCTGCTTTGCTCCTGGTGAACATACATCGGACGAAAACTTTCGGCTATAAAATCCAAGATGCTTCCTTTCACAGAACACCAAAGCTGCTTTCTTCCTGCTTGACAATTGCCATTTAGTTCGTTACGCACTTCAAAACTTGAAACAGCCAATCAGAAATATGGCCTTTCCCGCAAAAGTATAACTAACGACATACCATGTTCATATGGGGACTTATTACGTTGTGTTTCCAGTTTCCGTACATAGTCTTCACCAGTGTTGCCAACTTAGCTATTTTATGGCTAAATCTAGCATTTTTACATTTGCGTTTAGCCATATAAAATCGTAAAATACTTATAGCCTGAAATCTAGCCTATTTAACAAAACCGTTAGCCAAAATCTAGCCTAAATAGCGTAATTTCATCTACGCTTTAGCTATGCAAAGGAAATAAATGGTTAGGGTGAATTCCCCTACCTGTGTAGCTGTATTATGTTCCTATCCTCAGTCGTGGCATGTCATCAAAATGTGTCCTAATCATAAGGTCGACCTTCTGGAGTATGCGCTCAAAATGCATGATTTATGGCACACAGAATTGGTCAGCTTTTACATATTTTACCTAAAGAATTCCAATAAATATGGTATTTCGATATCAGATGTATTTAACGTACGGTGTTGGTGCTTAGCAAAAATACACCTTATTCCATTACAATTTTATATTAAATAAATTATTCTTTTACAATATTTAAATATTATAGAATTATCTAATCAGTTATATTTATAATATCTTATAGGCTGTAACGTCTGCAAACGAAATATGGGTAGTTTAGACGCCAATTACATCCAGCCTGTTTTTGTTAAATAATGCCTTTTTAAAGATACCATCTAGCCATTATTTGCGAACAAGTGTTGGCAACACTGGTCTTCACCCCTGTGCATCCAGAACACCAGAACCTGTGATGCAGCTTAATATCAGTGAAGAAGGACATTGGTCTCAGGGACGGAACAGTAGCAGGTTGGCGCGTTATATAGTGCACGCCGGTTTCTGAGGGGAGGGGTTGGGAGATTAGCTTGAGCACGTGTTTGCCTGATCTACAGGTTCACACAATCGTCGCTCGTGTATTTCATTATTTTTTGTGATTTCTTTCTTTTTCTTAGTGATAGTGTGTGGCTGTCTACAGTTGGTAAGTGTGATTTTTCCTATTTATCTTCGACGAGATTCGGTGAGTACCGGAAAGGGGCGCAGCCCCCGCGGGTGCTCCAAGGCGCACCATGGCAACGGCAGGGAAGGGCCTCATTTGTGAAACGCCGACAATCGGCATGGAAACAGAGGTAATTACTAGTACACCTCCACTTACGCAGGTGACCGGTGCGGACTAATTGCAGTTGCCCGATGCGGCTTTATTGGTGCAGCAGTCAAATGGAGCTGGGATAGCCCCACGTGCGGATTCCGCTTCGACTCCGACACAACCACCATTACCATACATGAATTCAGACACAGGTCCATATTTTGTGATTGTGCGGGGCAACAGTAAAAATATACGTGATTTCCACCCATTAAAACTGGGTAAATGGTTATTTTTACATACCAGAGGAGTTACTCATAGCAATAAGTCGGGGTATAATCAACTAGAAGTGCACTTTGCTTCGGCACAGAACGCGAATGACTTCCTAGATTCTGATTTCGATTCGATGCACGATGCTAGCGCCTATATACCTACGTATGACTTATTTGTGTCGGGGGTAATACGGGGGATAGATTTAAGGGTGGACCTTGAAGAAATTCGAACACATCTCAGCATGACTGGGCAATTACCAGTGCACCACATTATGCGTTTTAATCGCAGAACGCAGTTGAATGGGGAAACCCAGTATGTCCCAACGCGATCACTTAAAATCACTTTTCGAACGCAAAACTTGCCTTCACATATTTATTCTTACTACCAACTGTTCCAGATGGACCGCCACAACACGAGGGTTGTAGTTTGCACGAATTGTAGGAAATTTCATCATAGGGCAAAATTTTGTCAAAATAGGAAGCGTTGCCTCAAATGTGGACAGGATCACTTGGATGCACAACCAGACAGTTTCGTGGATAGGCTTCCGTGTATAAATTGCAAACAGGAACATTTACATACAGAAAAAGAGAAATGCTCGGCATATCACTTGGAAACCCAGATAACAAATACAATTGCTATTCTGCCGGTATCCCGTTATGAAGCCCGACAGATGGCGACCGGACAAATGTCGTATGCGAAGGCTATGCGTACAGCGCTTATTCCATCTCCCCGGTCGCAACCTGGTGAATGTTTCCCGACCATGCCCATTAAAGCACCTCCTGTGCCGGGTGTCACGATGGTGGCACCAGGACCGGGGCGCCTAGGAGTTTCGTCTCTAACAAGCGTAAATGTAATGCTCTTAGTCCGCCGACTACACCGGAGTGGGTCCAGGAACGCTGGGCACCACATGGCAGGTGGCCAGAAGCAGCACATGCAGTTAATACTCGGAACAGAGAAACACACGAACAGGGGGAGATCGTGGGGGAGACCTCCTACGTCGGCTGTATCTCGGGAGACCCCGAAGACTTGGTTTGAGGAAATGGGTAAGGGAGATAGTGTGCTCACACCTGAAGGAGCACCGCCTATACCACAGTCGCGTGAGCCCAGGGGGATGCCCGGGGTTAACCTACAACTGCAGACTCTATTTCTAAAACTGTACAATGACACCAGACTACGTCCTACACGCCCTCCAGGGGCTGCAGCATCAGCTACATTTATAAGCTTTGGCGATTTATTATTGGAACGCTCGCAGTGTGTTTCCAAAGAAGGCGGAACTGCAAGCATATTTAGCCTGTGTCCAACCTCTAGTAGTGATCATCGTGGAGACCTAGTCGAGGGAAGGAGAGTCCTTTCGACTCCCGGGTTATACGCTTTATAGAACTGACAGGCTCTCGCATGGAGGTGGTGTGACCATTTGTGTCGCAGACAATCTTCGGGTTTATAATTGGCAAACAGGCATTAGATTATCACCGCACCTCGAGGCGGTTCGGGTCGTGCTTGGGGATAATACTATCGTTGGAGTTTACACTTTGGGCACCAGATTCACAGTGCAAGAGTGGGAGAGGTTTCTTCACCCCGTTCCTCGAAATACTTACTTGCAGGCGATTTTAATCTTGGTGACTTTGCGACGCTTACACCGCAAAGGAGACACAAATTTCCGCTGGGACAACTGGCGACGAAGCATGGGTGGCAAGTTCTTACTCAACCTTATACGACTCGGCAAGGATCGCTAAATCAGCTTGATTCCTCGCCGGACGTCATATTTGCTACACAGGACGTGACTCCACAACTTCAATTATTCCACCTCAACTATACCATGGGTAGCGAACATTATCCTTTTCTCCTTTACACCCGTACGGCTCCCGGGGATAATCCTACCGTCCGACACCTTCACCGCATAGGTGTCTTTACTCCGCATCACTTCCAGACTTACCTCCAACACACTACCCGACCACTCAGTGACGCCGATGTCACTTGTAAACTTCTAGAAGATACTATCGCGGTTATCTAGACCATTTCCACCCGAAAATACCTCGACGCCCTCGCCGAATACCTAGGCCGCCTTGGTGGACACCCATATGCGCCCGACTGGTGGCAGCAAAACGTCAGTTCTACGCACAATATCACCGGATACGCACCAGAGATGTCTTTTTCCTAGTGCGAGCTAAAGAGGCACAAGTCCATCGTTGTTTCCGTCAGATTAAACGCGTTGCTTGGGCAAACTATTGTAATTCCACTTCGACACGCACACCTGCCGCTCAAATTTGGGGACATCTGGCGTGGTTCACCAAGGCAAGGTACTCGGAACCACAACCGATATCGGGACGTCCACAGTTGCAGTTTGACTTCTTAGGCATGTTACGACTGATTCGGTACTAGATCCTCCTTTACCTCTTCCTGTAGACTCTAATGTATCGGACCCCTTGTGTCGCCCGGTCACGGAAACAGATGTCCGCAGTATTGTGGTCGGTAAGTCCGACAAATCTACGCCGGGACTTGATGACATTACCTATCGTCATTACCCCCCAGATAGTATACGCTCCTAGCGATAGCATTCACAGGTATATTCCGTACTGTTGTCGCACCAGATTCATGGTGAGATGTAATTATTTACCCGATCTTAAAGCCGGATTGCACCGGGCTAACCACGGCAGACTATCGCCCTATTGGCATGTTACTTAGCATCTGTAAAGTTTTTGAAACACTCCTTCAGGACCGTCTGAGCCTCTAATTGGAACGGTATACCTTATGGCCCGACACGCAATATGGATTTCGCAAGGGTTATGGTACCACCTACCCTTTATACATACTCCTTATACATATCGCATTTCATACCCACCGTCAGGTACTTGCACTTTTCCTAGACCTGTCGGCAGCATATGGCCATGTCGTTCTACAGACCCTTATAGACCGCCTACGCCGATATTCAATTCCTTCACGTTTATGTGCATTGCTATATGCCTTTTTTCATAATCGCCGCTACCACCTAGCGCCGCATTTTCATAAATCACAAACTCGTTCCACGAGGTTTGATACAAGGTTCGGCTCTTAGTCCATTGTTATATTCCTTGTATATAGGGGATATTTATTCCGAGGTGACGATGTCTGCACGAGTTTTGCAATATGCGGATGAAATGGTTATCTATGCGCCGATACAACCGAATGCTAGGACGGACTTCCGATTATTTGAACACTGCCTTCGTGCTATTCAGTTTCTGCAATCCTTGGGTATGCGGATAAATATCCGGAAAACTAAATTCTTGCACTTCCATCGCTCCACCAGACCTCCACCGTTTACGCTTCGATTACAGGACCACGACTTGGGCCCGACACCTACGGTAAAATGTTTAAGTCTCCATTTGTAACACAATCTCTCCGCCACAGCAGATTACAAATTTCTTTTTACTACCTTGACTCGCACCAACCACTTATTCAGAGCCATGGCAGCCTGACATTGGGGTATGCATCCACTCCTACTTCTCCGACTCATACCGCCACATATATACGCCAGACTGGAATATGGACTACTCCTTGCGCCGCAGCTAACACGTGGAAATAGCCGGATGTTGGACACCTTTTTTTACAAAATCTTTAACATTGTATTTCATATTCCGAACAAACCGGCTAAATGCCTATCCCCAACGATACTTTCCGAAGTATCAATTGGACAATCGGCTCTTCACGCTCGGTGTTCACCTTATTGCTGACCTACTGACACATTCTCATACACCGTTATTACCCAAACTTACCCGCTTATACGAGCTATTATGCATCAGACCTGGTGGGATGGCACATTTAACTTTCCCACTACAGCGCGGTCTTGCGATCTTTCATCGACGCGACGACTATTTCAGTACAACCGTATACCCTGCGTATCTGCTTGACATTGAGGCCCACACTCTCCCCGATCATGTCCATGTAGACACAACGACGTTCCATATTCAGAGTTCTGATTATTTGCCACTTTGGAGCGCGTACCGGGACGACCGGAAGGTCCTCTGGAAGGACGACTCACCACTCATGATTTTCACAGACGGTTCCAAAACCTATGACGGCACTATTGCAGCGATTTACGTCGACGCAACGACGGAAACTTTTACGTAGTGACTGGGCGACCGTATTACTATCTACACGGCGGATTCCATTGCACTTCACAGAGCCTTGAAATACCTACAATTTCATTTAGTTCCTCACTGTATCATCTTTACCGATTGCCGCAGTCTTTTCACGGTACTACAATGTCCGGTTCGATGACCCAAGGTCCCAATGTATGAGGTTCTTATCCGTAACCTCTTATATAACCTGCCGTCGACAGTGCACCTATGTTTGACCTGGATTCCGAGCCACGTAGGGATCCCAGGCAACGAACGAGTGGACGCAGCTGCACGGGACGCTACGAGGAACATGACGATCTGTGAACAGTTCCGAACACCACCATCTGACATTGCACGGCATAATCTACGCGGGATGCCCGACATTGGACGATCCACTCGACTACCGATAGACCACCTCACGACGTTTTTATCATGTTCTCGCCGATTACTAACCGAGCATTTTCTTATTATTTTCGTATTTTATTCCACGTGGCATTGACTCCTGCTTATCTTTTTCGTATTGGCTACCGAGACACGGATCTATGCACTTGTGGACATCGGGGCGATGTTAACCATATGTTTTTTGCGTGCCCCCTTCGCCAGGCCGCTACGACAACTCTTTTTTCCTACCTATATCAACTGAATATCATGGGCTCATATCACTTACCCTCGATTCTCCTTCCCTTTTCCGGACATCTTTGTAGGGCTTTATTCAGCTTTATTACACGTACATAAATGAAGCCGTAGACGATGGTTTCCCCCACTCCTCTTTTCAGTGTACACGGACACTGGTATCACTGCTGTTAACCGTTTTCTGAGACACAGTAGCACACAGGGCTGCCATGTCTACAGGAGATTTCCTGCCTACTTGCAGATCTACTGTTCTACCGCTACAACATGAACGAACCTCAAAATCTCCTACTTTTTACTTATTTACCATTGTTAAACTTTGTTTTACTTTAAGGTCGTAGAAATCGCTCTTCTGGACGTTTTTATCATGCAAGGCACTTCTACTCGTGTATAAAAATGAGTGATTCATTTCATTAGAACTTGTATTCACAAACATTATACCATATCTGAGTTGCGTTATCGTAAGGGAACTTGCTATTGGAAAAACTTTGATGCATAAGAAAGTGGAGGGAAAATATATACACTTTTAAACCGGACGCTTGGATAACAGATAAACTATAACATCTTATTCAGCACACTCCGGAGAAATTTCTCAAGCCTACTTTTCTCATAGTAACTGGCTGGTATACAGATATTGACGTTCCCGGTAGCTTATGGTTACTTGTTATTTACCAACTGCGTTTATGCTTCTCGCTTCTGTTTATATTGGCAGTAAATTTTTGGTGTTTATGCGCATACACGTGCATTATTTAGAATAAGCGTCTATTTATCCCACAGATACTTATCACTGATGCCTTTATTTGTTCCATCCTCTTTCCACCTCTTATAGCATAAGTTGCAAATTGCCTGTGTTTGGTTTAACAAATTAAATAATAATATTACTGTGACAAAATCTAAATTAATTTTTCAGTTGCGTTGTAGTTGAGGCTTAAGAACGAACAGAAAAAAATGTGTTACACTCACATGACTTTCTCTACTCTTGTACAAACTATTTTTACAAACGCTTCTTCTCCATTTACTTCATCTTAATCGAGATAAAATTTTCAGAGTCTATCTTATTGCTAATTTTCTTGTAGATGTAAGGGGAATATATATTTACAAGGGCAATATAGAAAAACAGTAGCCGTTAAGCACATACATATCTCTTAATAGCTGGTTGCTAGGTGCAGCACCATTCCCTTTCCCACAGATTAATACTCTTTGCATTTCCAAGACAAAAAATGAATAACGAATTCCCATTTGAGAAAATAAGTATTGAAAAATTTAAGGGAATAACAAGTAATATCACTCAACAAAAAAAGTATATGACATAAATTGTGTATTTTAACGCCATCTACATTTTTTGTGTAGTAAAATTTTATCTATCTCTTATGGTTTACCAGTTATGCAAAAGTCGTTCACAATAAAGAATACTTTTGGAGACATTCCCAGGAAATTCAAGATAATTTTATTTGTCATAAAAATATCTTAAACATATGATAGTTTAATCAAAATCGCTAGAGCCATTTTTGAGAAAATTAAAATTTTCGAAAAATCTTCCATGTAAAGGGTACTCTGGGGTGGGGGGGATTTTCTTGAAAACCGTAGTGTCGCATCCTTGGAAGATACTGAACCCAAATACCAAGTTTGGTGTTTATCCGACTGTTCGTTTCTGAGTTATGCTGTTCACAGACACACACACGGACATGTTTCCAAAAATGCTTTTTTTTGGATTCAGGGGCCTCAAAACATGTATTTACGGTGAAATCTCGGTATCGAAATTTTGGGTGGAATACAATACTTCCCCTACTTACTATACTTAGTAGAGAAAGTAAAAATACCTTCAGCGTTCTAGTTTGCTAGTGTAAATTGAAGTGCGTGTGGTTATATACCTATACTTTAACTACGCTGTGTGTTTCGGTGTTAACTGAACATGAGTAAGAAATAGAAATACAGTCAAAATTACAAAGCTGAGTGGGAGCAAGAAGATAAGTTTAGTGGCTGGTTAGCATCTTCTAAAAGGGGGTCTAATTTTGTATTTTGCGAAGTGTGTGATGATAATATAAATATTGCATCAGGTGGTAAAACTGCTTTGGAGAGACATGTAACAACAGAGAAACATATTCAGTGGGCTAAGTCTATCATTTGCACATCCTTCCACCACATTAACTACCAAAGCCAAAGAAGCAGAAATTCGTCTTGTGGCTTTTCTAGCAGAACATAATATTTCTTTTAATGTCATGGAACATTTGCCCTCTATAATTAAATAAAAATATCCTGATTCTGAAATTGCAAAAAGGATAACCTGTTCTCGAACAAAAGCAACAGCTATTCTTAATAATGTTTTGTGTCTAGAAAGTAAAGAAATTCTATATGCATTGCTGAGAGAACATAAATGTTCTCTAATTGTGGATGAATCTACAGACATTAGTTCTTCTAAACATTTGTGTTTGGTTGTTCGGTTTGATTCTGGTATTGGCAGGATTTCGGATTCATTTTTCAATCTCATATCTGTTAGTAATGCTAATGCAATTAACTTGTACCAGAGTGTGGTAAACTCTTTTGTTTCTAGGAATATTTCTTATAAAGACAACCTCATTGGATTAGCCGCAGATGGAGCTAGTGTTATGATGGGTAAAAGACATTCTTTATCTGTTCTTCTAAAGAATGATATACCACACTTGTTTTCAATGACATGTATTTGTCATTCATCCAACTTACGTTCATCCTATGTTTGCACTAAACTTCCGCGATAACCAGAAGATCTGGTTCGCGATATCGTTAATTATTTCCATGCAAGTGCAAAGCATGTAGAAGCTCTCAAAGAGTTTCATACTTTTGTGAACACTAAGCCACACAAACTACTACAACCAAGCCAAACACTGTGGTTATCTCTCCAGTTAGTCGCTTCTCGTATATTAGGGCAATATGACGCCCTTATTCTTTGCTTCACCCATGCTTCTTTCGAAGAAAAACTTCACCCAACTGAAGTAATTCTCAAGAACCTGAAATCACCATAAAAAAGCTATATCTGGAGTTCCTTCAGTTTGTTTTACCTATTTTTAACGGTTTAACTAAGCAAATGCAAAGGTAAGAACCCCAAATCCACAACCTGAAAGCTGATGTTTCTGCTTTGCAAACTATCCTTGACTGCTACATTAAACCTGAAAATTTGAAGTCCACTGAAACAAATAAAATTGAATACATGGACCTTAGAGTATTTCTTCCTGTTGAAAACATGTATTTTGGTGCCAATGTTCAAATATCTCTGACAAACTCATATCTGCCGGACAAACATGTGCAAGTTTCCATATTGCGCTGTGTTGATTTTTACATTTGAGTCGGTTCGCCAGATACTAAGCCGTTTTTCATTAAGCGATCCCCTTCTTACATTGTTAGAACTGTTAGAACCAGCTAAAATCCAAATAGTATAGTCAATTGCACCACTTGCTTCTTGTTTTCCTTATTTGGTGAAACCGGAAGAAATTCAACAAATAGATACATAATTGAGGCTGCTGCGCAACACTGACATTGCATGTGGTAGTGAAGCTACAGTGCAAGAATTTTGGACCCAAGTAAAGAAAAGAAATATGCCGATTCAAAACATGTTTTCCCTCTTTTGTCCAAATTTATCTGGTGCATTTTGAGTCTTCCCCATTCTAGTGCTACAGTGGAACGAGTTTTTTCAACTGTAAATCTGATGAAAACAAAACTAAGGAATCGGTTGTCAACAATGTGTGGATTGTTACATGCAAGCAGACTTGTGTCAGATTCAGAGTGGCATTCTTTTGCAATTTCAAGTTCAATGTCGCAGAAAGCCAAGAGTGGCATGTATGGCAGTGATTGACAATAATGTGTACATATTTGGCTCATTAACTACTACTTGTGTGCACTACAGAAGGATCGACATAAATGGCGAGTGCTATTCCAATTTTAATTAGTATTATGGAAAGTTTAATACCAAATGTAGGTGTTCGAAGATTGTAATAATAATAATAATAATAATAATAATAATAATAATAATAATAATAATAATAATAATAATAATAATAATAATAATAATAATAATAATAATAATAATAATAATAATAATAATAATAATAATAATAATAATAATAATAATAATAATAATAATAGTAATAATAATAATAACGATTATATTAATAATAAATTTGCTGGTTAAGTGAAATCTACTGATATCACCTGCTTTTTTCAAATCAAGTCTTTTGCTTTTACTTTGGCAGAGTTGGCAACACTGGTAGCACACGTTGTGGTGGGGCAGTAATGTAGTGATGGGTCGAGTGCGTTACTTTACCGGAACTACTTCCAACACTTCCACTCCGCAGTCGGAGTCGTTTCAAGGAAGTAGTTCCAGTTCCACTCCGAGGAAGTAGTTCCGGCCTCTGATGGAACTAGTTCCATTGGAAGTACTTCCACTTCTTCATTCCGGAGTATTGGTGAAAATACTTCCACTGTTTTACTCCGGAATGACTTCCCCATGTCTATGAAGAGGAAGCATTACAAATATATTAAACAGGACACTACACATGTCTTTAACAATTAATGTCTCCTGTCACATAAGCAAGTGTTTGTGATTTAATGGCTTGTAGTTCTACGCTAGTATGTTGTGCTTTTTTCCCGTTGTATAATGAACTACAAAGTAATATTGGTAATATATGTAGTGATGTAGACCCTACGTACATGAATAATTTGTAATTCCATATGCTGTAAAGCAAATATAATTAACGGAACGCAACACTGGCTTTAAGACTGAAACTTATGCCTAGATACTTCGTAAAATATTGTTGTATTGCGTGTTAAACATTTAGGTTATGAACAGCGTGGAGGTAAATTCGTTTGCAATAAATGTGATTTCAGCAAATATAAAACATTATTTTGGGAAATTAACTTAAATATACTCATAATCTCTAGGAGCTGCTTTTTATGTTATTGTGAAGCGGAACATTTTGAGAATTTAATAAAAAGTGGTATGCTCCGATTTACATTTATTTTATTTATCCTTCTGAACCGTAAGTCTGCGGGACAAAGTTTAATGCCTTAAGGCAGTTTAAATTCTTAAGGTATTACTCTAACTTTGTGAAGAAAAAAAACTAGGCTATCAAATTCAGAATAATGCAAATGACAAATTGGAATTTATTGTTCTTTCACACAAGCCGTGTGTTGGACAGGGTTGGAAAGGTAGAATCAGATGACTGAAAAATTCAATGCCATAGCCGGGTTTTGTACCACGGATCTCCCGGTCTCCGTCCGGTTCAATTACAAATTGTCTTAGCTACAGCTGTATATGTAGAATTATCAGCTGTTTTTGCTGTTAACGACTACTAATTACGTCATGGCACATAGCCAACAACGAAGCGGATAAGGAAAATGCGCAATGTGGAGTACCAACATTTTCAACTGAAATGAGGTTGGCGAAACTGGAAGTAACATTTATCAGCTTCAGCTGATTTAAAATGAGGTTATGTGACGTATGGCAATTCATAATTAAATACTATTGTAGCTTTGTCCTAATTATGGTGCTTTAAGTGTTTTCTTGTTTAAAAAATTTATTTTTCTCACAGCGACAATGTAAAAAATGAAAAATATATTTTAAATGGGTAATTATGCATAATTCGTGCTGTTCACGTAAAGGGCTCACTATTAATTTTAAGGCTAAAACTCCCAATCAACATAAAATGTTGCTTTAAGGAGTTAAAATGCAATATTTGCCTACAGACATACTGCAGTATTATATTATTATAATTGCTACATATGTGCGAAGTAGTAAGCGCACATGTAACTAGAAATTGGAATTTTCTCGTAGAACCATAATCGGAATTAAATGATTACAACAGAAAAAAACAGGCTTCTGCGAACTTTTGAAATTCTGTACATAACGTCCAACTTAATGCAATATTCCTTTATTAAAATCACGACTACATGACGTGGGAAGTATGAGCAGATGAAATATAACTAAAAAAAATTGGTTTTTCTCATAGAAGCATAATTGGTATTGAACCATATTTTGGGGGGGGGGAGAAAGTTTATGCGTATTTTTTAGAAGTCTGTATTAACGTTCAACTAAAAGCGTTCATTGCATTTGTCATATTCAATAGGGCATTTAACATCAATTATGCATAAATGACACAAACACGAATTCATCAGTACTTGAGTCAGAATTTTTTCTCAAATTGCAACGTGACGCAGGCTGCATTAATGCCATTTCATTTACCATAAAGGAAATGATTTCCAATGTTATGGCGACTTCTAAATAATACGCATAACGCAATGCTGGTTAGGTATTGTATTGGCAATGGAATTGATGGAATGATGCAATTGGAAGTGGAAGTAACTCCGACGGAGTTGGAAGTAAATGTCTTGGAAGTACTCCGGCGGAGTGGAAGTAAAACTGCTGTGGAAGTAACTCCGACGGAGTTGGAAGTAAATGCCTGGGAAGTACTCCGGCGGAGTGGAAGTAAAACTGTTGTGGAAGTAACTCCGAAGGAGTTGGAAGTGATTGGGAAGTAAGGAAGTGCCAGTTCCGAATAATGGAATGGTTACTTCACACTTCCAAGGCAGGAAGCGTTCCTTTGAAACGACTCCGACTCCTTCGACCCATCACTACAATGTCTACAAACGCGCCAACAACAACAACGGCTTAATATGACTCAAAACGAACGTCTAGGAATAACACCAGTTTTAAATACAGAAAGTAATTTATATTTTGGAAGATTTCCTTCATTCCAGAAACCTAAAATAATTGGGTATTACTCTGTAAATTCGGGCTGCATTTTCTCGCGTAACTTTTCTGCCCTCAAATATGTCGTTATCCCTAGAAACAAAGAGGTTAAGTTTGATTTAAACCGTGGTTTGGAAAAGGCGATTAAAAAGAACGATGATAATGAAGCAATGATGGAATTTATACCTAGATGGTTAACTGAGGAGCGGAAGGACAGAGGTGAATGGTAAGAGTCTTTCAATGTCTACAATTTTATTGCAATAAGTTGGTTAGAATATTTACTTATCAATCAGCATTAAATCACAATGAGGAAATCTAATGGTGTTACGTGATTTCATTTTCCAATCCAAAAACAACGTTATTCAGATATCTTAACAGTTTAAATTGACATGTGCCTCGCCTTGTGAATTTATTCTAAAATAAGTTGCAAACATCTGTTCACAGTTCAACATTGCATACCCAATGTTTGTTCTGAAGTCTTAAACTTACTTATGTGAAACGGAGAAATGGTGTCTTACTTCTGCTGCAGATGTCACTGATGTCTTCCTCTAGCTGCGTGCGGTTCCCAGATGTACAAACTAAATGCTGTCAACATATGAGTAGCAAACACTCCTATCGCGAGCGGAGCGAGTGTGCGTTTCTTAACAATATGAATGATTCACTATTTAAATCAGCTTAGGTTTCGGAATTCACGGAAGGTTAGTCTTAAGTTAGGTTTCCGTGAATTCAAAAATTGAAGCTTGTATGATAAACATGGATCATCGTTAGCATGCTTTGGTCTAACTGCTGGTTGGTAGTTAACATAAGCTTTATTTATATATATAAAAAAACCTAACCTAAGGCTAACCTTCCTTGAATTCAAAAACCTAAGCTTATTTGATATACATGTAACATCAACGTAGGGCTGGGGATGGTTGGTCTTATGACTCAATACACAGAGTATATAACTGGATTCTCTATTTGGTGGCAGGTTTGAGTACATAGGAAGGATTATCACATACAGCATCGGCCATTACACTGATTGTTAAGTTCCCCCTTTTGCTTGTGGGTAGCAGGAGTTTCAGTAGTCTGTAGCTTGCCTTGTATATACTCAAACATACATCTGGCAACTTCTATAATCTCCATTGTGACATTTACCGAAAAAGCCAGCTAGGGTAGGTATACTCTCCTGAAATTGGTTTGTGGCTTTAGATAATTATTTTACAATTAGTAATTGTATAAAAGTTTCTCTATTTCCTTTAATTACATACTACTAAGGTAAGCAACGTATTAAACTATTTATTTTCATGGTAGTGCAATATGCTGGATGAGATGATGCAGTGAAGTTAGCAAGATTTTCCTATTTTTATTGCAAAACTGGCTGTGTTGCACATTAAGCCTAAGGCAGGATATCAGAAAATCAGGAAAGTGGCAAAATGCTGGTTCCTTTTGTGACTAATTTCGTACTACAATATTACAAGGAATGTTAGTATGGTCAGTAACACCTGGTACAGCATATTTGTATTGAAAGTTGTGTTCACTCACTATTTGTGTTACAAGCTTTTGTCTCCACTCGTTAAGTTTGTTGCTCATTCTTCATTTTTGTACACCCAGCCGATTTTGACTATTCCAGGGAACTGCCCTTTACTTTTTTCCCCTTGGTGAAAATTATGATCTAGAGCAGCTCTCATTTATCTGACATACATGTCTATAAATGAAAAATGTATTCATTTTGGGACGTAGTACAACCATTCACTGTTATAGGATTCAAGGCTTCCTATATGATGAAAATGATTTATATGCATAATGTCACTTAAGAATCTTCCACTATTTATGATGCTGCACAAGTCATTGTATTCTATGGAATTCTTACATAGCCAGTTTGTGTTTTTAATTTTTTCTTCACTCAACAACACATCAGGACGTGAATGCAATTTCTCAAAACCTACCCAATTATGGACATTAGTAATGTGATTTAGAATTGATGTGAACTTTTCTTTTAGGAGTACACTGTCATTTTCACAAGTAGATGATGTCCACCACAGATGATTCCAAATTGATGCAGTAATTTGTATCACAAATTACTTAAATGTAAATAATGATTGTAATATGAATATGCATTATTATGTGACATTGATTTGAGATGTTTGTTGATTGTAATTATTGTTGGGAAGTAAGTTTATACTGCCTTACTGAAACTGACAATAATAGCGTGCAATAATGCAGCGAGGGGGTGAGCTGTTTATCATTATTGGAAACGAGGAAGTTACGTAATATTGGCGCGTTTTTCTTTTAGAATCTTCTGGAACATTTCCCTAGAGCATATGTATTCATAATTTTCATTGGATATAAAAATAGATGCTAATGTTGTAGCGTTTTATTAGCCAATTGCAGCTCAGTTATAATCTGTAGGCATATCTGGGTGTAGGAGTATAAAAAGGTAGGTTAGAGATAAAGACCCCGTCAGTTCATCGAAAACATTTACACGTAACACGTCGACCCCAGTTCGTCAAAATTCTTTATACATTACACGTCGCCTTCAGTCCGTCAGTTCATCAAAATTCTTTGTACACTACACGTCGCATTCCCGTCAGTTCGCCGAAAGTATTTGTACGGCACACTTTGGATATCAATTTGCAGGTTACGCGTAACAGAGTTATGAAAAATCTCAAGTGTTATATAAAGTTAATTATACAAAAGGTTGAAGTACGCGAATTAAGAATTATCAGTAATGAAGTTATTATAACAGTTTCAGTTTGGCGAGTGTCAAGATCAATGTGTAAATGTGATAGTAAATGTGTTGGACAATAAAAGTGTAAAACAAATTCTTTCATCAGTGTTATTTTTGGATAAGAGACTCCCTTCCGTTTACACAACCTGTATAAAGAGAAGTGCTTAACCAAAAGATCAGAGCTAGCCGGAGGACAGTGAACAAAAATTAAATAAAATAACAGTAGAATTCTTTCAAACTAACACTAATACTGCCGCAAATTGCTAACACCAGATGGAGCTAACAAACCGAACAAATGAATCACGTCACAAGATGGCTTCAACGCGTGAAGTAAACACAAATACACAAACATTATAAGTAATACCACCGCAAATTGACTCCCAACGTAGGGCTCAATAAACAACAATATATACAAATAACATTACAAATAAAAACACCCACAAATTGGCGCCCAACGTGGGGCTACAATAATGTTAAATAAATATAACAAATAACGCCACAAATTGGCGCCCAACGTGGGGCTCAATAAACAACCATATATATACAAATAACATTACAAATAAAAACACCCACAAAATAGAATGCTTCCATTCATGAAGGAGCAATGATTTTGGAATATTATTAAACATTTTCATAAGTGATTTAGCAAGATGCCATACATCAAATTCGTGTGTATGCAGAAATTCCTTTTTCATTAAAGCTTTAATAGCTGTGTCTCTGTCAGGAACAATTTTATGGGCAGGTTTTCATTCATAGAAGTCGGTTATTTTCGCAAGCAGCTTTCTCACGATCACCACTTACAGTTCCTCTCTGTATAATTATGAAGTTTAACAGTTTATTTGTTGCCAAATTCGTTATAAAATATGTCACATATTTAGCAGAAAATCTTGGGGTGCCGTGCTGGCCATCCCCACATAAACATAAATTTGAATCATTCATGGCAATTGTAAAATTACTTTCTTTTTCTCTTAACCAGGCTTTGTGTGCAGAAGGAAAAACAAATTTTTTAACAAGTCTGTAAAAATATGATTCAGAAAAAATAAGTTTTATTGCTTTTGAGAATGCAAGAAACAATTAAGGCTGGTTCACAACCAACGAGAACGGTAACCAGAACGAGAACGGGAAAGTTGAAATACATGTATTCAAATGGGAGTGTCCACAACCGACGGGAAGCCTTCCCGGGCCCCGGGAACGGGAAGAAGAGTTGCCCAACTTTTAACTTTCTCGTTCTCGTTCCCGGGCACGGCATATTAGATCCCTATTGTGCATATTAGGCTCTTCACTCTAGAGGTTATTCTAAGCGGCCGTGACATGAAACAGCTACTAGTGCTCTCTATAGTCGCAAGCTGGAAACATGAAACTGGAAAGAATTAGTAGTAAATGTGCTTCCTAACCTCATCCCTACACCCGCAAATCAAATCAACGTTGGTTCCTCTGGTGAAGGGATCATTTGTAGTTTGTTTATATGCAACTCAAAACTGGCTATTACCTAAAAAACAATGGCAAAAGCCACAAAGAACAGCTAAATACGGTGGAAATGAAAAAAGAATAAACAATTTTAATGTATGCCATTAAATAAAGGAATGAAAGTATGGCATAAGTAGAGGGATCGGAAATGTAATGAATATGCATTTAGATAATGTTTACTCTATTGAATTTTGACGTTGGCTTGGCTAAATTGGAAGTAGGTGAAAAAATGTCATTGGTCAGTTAAAAACAAATGAAATCCCAATGCGCAAAATCGACTTTCACTTTGTGATCGATATGCGTTCCCGTTCTCGTTACCGGGCTGTTGTGAATCAAAATTTCTTGCTTCCCGTTCTCGTTACCGTTACCGGGTGGTTGTGAACCAGCCTTTAAATGTCATTCCATAAAGAAACATGTGCTCATTACTTTTCAGATTCCACTTTCGCCCCCAGAGCACCACTAATAAGTGTGCCCATTCACACAGTGAGTTATAATTTGCATTAATGCCCCTCATGTGTTACATTTTCTTTCAGTGACAGGTGCACCACATGCGTGACAAACACTGAAAAGTGCAAATAGAGTATTTACACATACAAACACAACGGAATGTTTTTTTGACATATCTTCATCTTCACTGAATTCCCTCAAATATTTATTCGATTTATAATCTTCATCATTTACAGCTGAAGATTTGTCTTCCTCTCAGTCAAACTTTGGTTCACATTAGCATCATTTGTAGCACTAAATATTTCAGTTCCCAACTCGCATTGTATTTCAGCATCAGTCTTCAACTCCACGTGTAAAGACTCAGGAGCTAGTGTAGCTTCACTTTCTTGCTGAAATTTCTTACTGAATTATCAATCAGCTGTAGCACTTGCTTTCCTTTAAGTAAGTTTGAGTTTCTTTTTGTGGGAGGTTTTTCTTCTAGTCCTAAAAATTTCAAAGGCACCACATTATCTTTCAGTCTAGGGCCTTTGAATTTCTCATTCTTCATTATCTTTCTTTTTATAAAATCCGAATCATTAAAATCATTTTCTCTGAAATGAATTTCACATACTCTAGCATTTTTGTTTGTCCCAAAGTTTATGTGTTTCATAGCAGCAACCCATTTCTTGTACATATGTTGATTCTTATCTCATTCTCTCAGGGAATGAGTAATAAGCAACATTTCTGTTTACGCTGGAATTATTTGCTTAACCATAAGCACTGCACACAGGCATTCTTGACCTTATACCTCACAGAACACTAGGAAAGTAAAACTGTCCTACAATCACAACATAACAAGAATTAAATGCAACTCGAGGCTAACTAATGTAAGGGACATTCAGGAGCATGGCATGATCAGCCTCATGACATCAGGATCTACATTTTTTGTTTAGTAAGATTTTGTCTATCTTTTACAGTTTGCAAATTATATAAAAGTCATTGAAAATGAAGAGGACTTCTAAGATTGTGTGCAGAAAATTCAAGATATGCATTTTGTCATGCATGCTACTTTAATTGAAATTGTTAGTGTCATCTTTTGAAAATAAAAAGTAATGAAAAATTTTCCATGTGAAGATAGTTTGGGGTGGGGAGATTTTCTTGAAAATCTTTGCAACACATCCTTGGAAGATGCTGAATTACAATACCTTACTTGGTATTGAAGCAGAATTACATACAACAAAGTAAAGTGAAAGAAAGCCATAAAAGAAATAAGCTGACTCACCACAGGAAAGCGTAGCAACAACACTTTCAGCAGGTTCACTTACTACCCTAAAGCGTTTGGAAAGTTTAAAAAGATCTTTAGAGACAAAATATCATGTTGGCTCACATAAACAGATACTCGAGAATAAACTTGCTAAATTCAAAAAACAAAAGATGAGATTCCACCAGACAATGGAGTATACCAAATCAACACAGTATGGATTGTGAAAAATTCTACATATGACAAAACAAAAGAAGAATTCAGAAAAATTAAATTAAAATAAGAAAAGTCAGCAATAGTATTTCACTTTGAATAATCATAGCCTAGACCCAAATCCGAAACTACTAAAAAGCATAACATCACACAACAAACTCACAATATGGGAAAACATTTTAATATAGAAGCATAAAGGCCAGCTAATAAAAATATTGAAATCCCACCTTTACACCTTAGGAAAGAAGTTCATCATTCCACCACCAGATAGAAGGATTCAACTATAACCAGCAATGCGCAGTCAGAACCCTGAGATTGAAAATGGAACCAAAGGCTCCCGAAACTAGTCCCTCAAAGATTGAAGTGGAAGTGATGTAGTGTTAAAAAAAACCAACTCCACAAATATACAAGTATAATTTGGATGTCCTGTTACTAAACTCTTGTAAACATCACTTAATTGTTAAGCTCTTAACTTTCATAAAGACTCAACTTATACACTCTTTCTTACTTACAACTTTTCCAAGAGTATGCTTTGCTTGTGTTTGCCCACACAATCAGCTACTTGTTATTGACTGTCAAGAACTTGGAGACCTGGCAGTTTGTTGATGAATTTGAAGATGGAATTGAAAGCTTCTGGAGCCTCAAAGATCATCAAGTGTGTGGTTCACGATTCCTGATGTAGATTTTTCTCCAGTTGTCTAGTTTCAGTAGTTTTTAGTAGTTTTATTTCTGTCATGACGTCATGGTTTGTTTCCCAGAAGTGGGCTACCATTTCAGAATTTTATATTTATATTTTACATTCCTTGAATCAGGTACCTAAACCTCTTTTTATTTTTCCTGTGTTGTCTTGTGGGAACAATGTATTTGGTAGATTTCTGATATTAAAATTGTTACATGGTGTCAAAGTGATGCTGAAATGCTTGAATATCTTTTGGAATTTTTGGAAAATTTTGGGTGGTATGTTAATTTTCTGAAATGCAGCTGCTGTTTTTTGAGACAAAGTTATTTGCTTTATGCACTTCTGTAGGTTGAATTTTTGTATCTTCTTGTCTACTGGCACTTTGCTGAATCCATTTCTTTCTGCGGATTTGACTGTTACTGCATATCCGAGTCATTCCATTCAAACTGGACAAATTCAAGAAAATTTGACCTTCAAGTGTCCGATTTTTCTTAAACGTTTTTATTACACTGAGTGAATGAAAATATTATATGTGTATATTATTATTTTTAAAAAATGTGATTATTTTGGCATAATTTAAAACCAAACTTTATGCATTTGCACATGAACCAATACATACAAATGGATATATCTCCGCTCCTAATCATTCGGATGTAATTAAACTTTAGCTTAATTGCAAGGGTAAGAAGCATGCTTTTTTTATAATGTATTTTCTAAGATAACATGAATATTAAATGCAAGTTTCTTCTGATAAAGTATTTTTAAAATGCAATTTTTATTTATTTCCAAAAGAGATCTGGATGTTCCTGAACTAATGGAATCCCTTGACTAATGGTGTTCAATTGGAAACAATGCAACTGAACTCTGACATGTGCATCAACTGTGCAGAAGCTGGTTATAATGGTGAAGGTGTGGACTTCTGAAGTTTTAAAGCTGAAGGAAGAGAATAAGGTTCTTTTCTCAACAATTTCACTGATGGTGAAGAAGGGTCCTACAGATCAGAATAAGGGATCGTCCTAATACCATACTGTAGATTTCGTCACGTAATTCTGAGAATGTTATGCCATGACCTGCCAGCTATGCAGAGAAGGCAGCCGCTGCAACAGCAACCAAGCCAGTGAACGAAATTTCTGACAATGATGCTTCGTGCTAGTTAGAAGGAAAAAGGTTCAGGTCAGCGCAAGCGACTCCAGGCCTGCTACACAAACAGTAATAAAACCAAAAGAAACCTCTTGTTTTGGAGTAATAATAAACATATCCTTAAGGTTGTGCATCACAGCGCAAGAAGAAAGGCCATGTTTGTGTCTAGGTTTCATCCAGAGGTACAATCTAAAGATATTGTTGAGTCAATTAAATCTCAGACAAATATTGAAGGATTAATTTGTACCAGGCTTAAAACTCTATTCCCAAATTATTCATCATTCTGTGTTTCTGTTCCTGAAATTCAGTTTGAGGAAATTAATAATTTGGCCTCAAGGGTTCTTAATAGCCCCATTTTATAGTTGACTTAACAGAGCCAAATAATTACAGAAAATGAGGGCATGAATTCACCTGGTTTATATATTATAAGAATGTAAGGTACTTAAATACAAAAATTAATATAGCTCATAACTATATATTTTGACAAGATTTTGGTATTATTATTCTCACGAAGACTTGGCTCCATGACAATGTTATAAACTCTGAACTGTTTAGTGATGAATATAATGTATACGGACTTGACAGAGAAGGGAAAGTGGTGGTGGTATATGGATTGCAGTAAAATACCCTTTAGGTTCAGTTAATTTTGTTTGCCCTAGATTTGAAATTTTGTGCATTAAAGTAGTTATTCAAGATAGGACATTTTATGTAGCAACAGTCTATTTTCCACGTAATTCATCTATTGATTATTATGAATGTTTCTATGAAGTGTTTGTAATTCACAATATATTTAGTGGCAATATTACTATTGCAGGCTGTGACTTTAACCTTTCTGTTATAAGTGACCCAGACTGTATACCAACATTACCTATCATATGTTACAGTGAGTCCACAAACTTTGTCATTCCACAATCTTTTTGCTTTAAACAAGGTTAATAATGAACATGGCAGAATTCTTGATTTAATCCTAACAAATCTTCAAGTAGAAAGGGAGACTAGTCCCATCACAACTGAAGATGGTCACCACCCATCACTATTACTCAGCTTTGATATTAGTAGGAAAAGAGTAATTAACTCAAATGCGAGTACACATTAGGTTTATAATTTTAAGAAAGCTGATTTTCTGTCTCTGTACAGTTTATTGTGCAAAGCTAACTGGGAACCCTTTGAAAATATTGAGGTATTTTGATGTAAATAAGCCAGTAGATATATTTTATGAGACATTGTACAGTATATTTCAGTCACCTGTACCTATGAAAAAATTCTAATGAATCCAAGTAACCTCGTTAGTTTGTCAAAGATATTATAAAAATGTTAAAACAGGAACACACAGAAAACATATGTAGTTTTATACTGAGAGTTGAATTGAGTTTTATTTATGGATGCTCTTTAACTACTGTGGTTCTTAGCATCCCATTCTATGTTGGGCATAAAAGGCTGGAAATTTTGCTCAGAGGCCTCTCTATCAGGCTTGAGGTTCTTTTATGTGCCGTAAATCTATAACACAGTATTATACTAAGAGTGCTTATACTTTCAAGGACCTAAGGAGAAATATCAAATCTAGGATTAACATTGCATATAAGGCATACATAAAAAAACTCAGGAGTCAAATATAAATTCTAACTGTAAGAGCTTCAGATAGGATGCCTACCTACACCCAAGTGCACTCTCTGTGAAGATGATGTTATCCTGAACAAACAACATCTTGCTAAATGCAAAGGCCTTAAAAGTGATAACTTACAGACTTTATATAGGGAAGCCAGAGGGAAAATGATGCAGATCAGTTAATTCCCAGTGCCATTCGTGAACAACTACTACTCTAAGAGCTTCTGGAGTTTCATAAAAAATAAAAGATCTAACAACAGTAATTCTGTATAGACTATGTCCTTTGTGGTACTAGTACATTAACGAGAAAGAATCAATTGCTAAAGGCTTTGCTAAATATTTTGAATCAGTATATAAAATGAAAAGCTGCATATCACTTACCTTAAGAAGAATTACCCTTGATACCTTCCTTATACACTATCTCTAACAAGTATAATGAGTACATGACAACTATTCAAAAACTTAAACCAAAAAAATCAAGTGGTTCAGATGACATACCACCTTTTACTATAAAGAGGTGTGCGGAAATATTAAAACGACCCCTGTGCACTTTATTTAATTTGATATTATGAAACAAACATTTTCTAATAAATGGAAACTTAATGAACTGTGTCGAATTCTGAAAAAAAGATGACCCTACTAGAATTGAAAATTTACAGACCAATTTCTGTTATTTCTGCTCCAGCTAAGATATTTTAATAAACTGTGCAGTCATATTTATATGCACATTTAACTCTTTATAGCCTGGTAAATCATATTGGCTACAAAGGCATTTATTTTAGGTTTTTAATGCACATTTTTTTCTAATTTCATATTATACTAACCTTCAGCAATAAAATTAAGATATATATAGCTGTTTTATGTTGTAAAAATATTAATTTCTTCAATAAAACTAGTGGTTTCTTTAAATATTAAGCAAAATCCATGCAACTGCAATCAGATGTAACCCCATCAGCATCCAAGTATTCCATCACACTGTGCAGTCATCCTCCATGGTGTAGTGGTTGCCATGCTAACCTCTAGTTCCCGATGTCGCGGGTTCAAACCCAGCGGAGGGTGATGGATTTTTTCGGACGTAAAAATCCTTAGCATGGCTTCCTTCGGAAGGGAAGTAAAGCTGGTGATCCCGTGTCATAGATTTACGGTACGTAAAAGAACCTCAAGCTTCATAAAGAGGCCTCTGAGCAAAATTACTGGTCTTTCACACCCAATATAGAATGGTACGCTAAGAACCACAGCTGTTATAGGACGTCCATAAATAAAACTCAATTTAAACACTGGTTGTTTTACTAGGGCCCTCCCCATCTTTTACCACAGGCACATTTTGCAATCGCTGGGACTCGAACCCGCGACGTTTGGCTTTGAATGGATGGCCAGTCCATTTTATCTCACTCTTACAATCATGAATATTAGAATCACCGTGATTGCGGTGCCAGTGAAAGGGATATAAAAGCCAATTTAGCAATTAGAGGAAGAGCAGCATGTGTAGCAAAATAATTCTGGCAATAAAGGGTTAAAGTTACATATCTGATAACAACATGGTTGTTTACCTAAAAGCAGTGGTGGTTGCTGTGTAAGAGCACGTAAACACCTTCATTTTTGACACTTTGTGGATGTATTGCGTATTTTTTCTTTGAATTCTATTAGATGTAACATAGATGCAGTAATTTAAAACCTATGGCATTTAAATCTGCCACACTTCTCCTCTAAACTTGATGACAGTGTTATGAGACATCTTGAGTTGTCCACGTTTTTAGGAGATTTTGTGCATGCATAACTGCTATGATGCAATTACCTTATGAGTGAAATACACACTTGAAGATGTGCACTGGTCCTTACCATCCATCTCCCAACAACAAGTTTACATCAGTGCCACTATTTGGTAGCGCACTACTACAGAAGTTTCATTCATGCGAGACTGCAAGGGTGGGAAGTTGGAAACACCGGTTCACTTTTCAGTTTGGTATAAATCCTGCTAGATGGTAGCATACTGAACAGTTATACCAATTCACTCACTGTACAGTGTAATTTAGATCTGTTGTTATAGATACAGATAGAAAGGAATATTATTATTATTATTATTATTATTATTATTATTATTATTATTATTATTATTATTATTATTATAATAATAATAATATATAAAGTGGATTTCTGGATGAGTTATGGTATATTATGATACTAAAGACTTTAGTCATAGAGTGATAGAATTTTCTCAATTGAAAAACAGATGCATGGACTTTCTGTATAAATAGATAGTGTCAGCCATGATACAGTATAGTTTTCCCTATTTAACATATACCTACAGTGCAGTTAACGAGAATTTATATTGATTAACATTATGTGGACTATATGGAGGGACAGGACATTTTATAAGAGAAAATTATGCTGTTTTACTCCTTCAGAAAATAAGACTTGGTGAGTGCTAATAAATTAGTATTATTAATATTTGGCTGACAAAAGAATGCAAATGGAGGGTGGCGAAAGCTTACACATTAACTTCATTGTTGCCCTAAACTGTACTTAATTGTGTTCAAAACAATAAAAATCCACAAAATAACCCTTGGTTTTGTCAGATAAGTTATGCATTATTATAGTGGTGGTGGCGGCGGTGTCAATGGTCTCAAGGGCCACCACTGCCTAAATGTCTTATCTAACAAATTTTACACAGTTTGTTGACACGTAACCAGCAAATATGTGTTTACACAATTTACACAGACTTTTGATAGTGTCGATCATGATGTCCTGTTATCTAAATTAGCTAACTTTCTGGGCTCTTCAGCCATGGTCTACTGGGATTCTTCCTTCTTATCTTCCCAGACGTTTTGTCTGTGACTACGGCAGACATCAGTGGAAGCTCGGTGTATCCTTCTTGCTAACTGAGCAATGACTGATGCAGTCTGTGAAAATGTGCCAGCCATTATAGTGGCAGTGTCTGTGGCTTTGAGTGCTGATTGGCTCTCTTTGGCAAGGGGGTTGGATCTATCCTGGTGCTCCTAGGAGTTGCTGGAAGGGGGTGGTTACTTTTTGGTTTGCGTATTCTCTTTGCCATAACATTTTGTAGAGCTGGATGCCATGCCATGTGCAGTGTTTTAGTTTCTTCCTTAAGGTTAAAATGTTTTGGTGTTTATAAATTTCTATAGCTTCACGATACAGTCGTGAATAATGTGTAGTTTGTGCTAACATGTCTGTTGCTTCATAACGGATAATATACTCTCCTTCAGCTAATAGAACATGTTCGGCTACTGATGATTTTTCCAGTTGACCTAGATGGCAATTATTCTTATGCTCCGAGAGGCATGTATTGATGCTGCGTTGTGTTGTTCTAATATAAACTGCACCACATGAGGATGGAATCCTGTATATCCCGGCTGAAGAGAGTGGGTTTCTAACTTAGAAATGTGGTTGGTGGTGTTTTACAGCTGTACCCTTCTTCTTATTGAAAGATATGTCAGTCTGTGTTGTGTCTTCTGGGATGTAGAGCTCTTTTTATTTCTTTGGCTACATAACCTTGGAATATAATGCTTGTCTTAGAATTTTAACTCATGTTGTAGGTGTTGTGGTTCGCAGATTAGGTGAGCTCTGTTTACAAGGGTTTTATCATGGATCATTTTTGCCTTGGATGGGGTTCAAGTTCTGGTGTCATTCTTCTTATGGACAAGCATGTCTAAAAGGGACAGTTTTCCATCTTTTTCTTTTTTGATGGTGAACTGGATGGGCGAATAGTTACTGTTTATGTATGACAGGAAATCTTGAAGCCTAAGCAAGGAGAACTTAGGCTGCAAGAGAACTTAGTAAGAAGGATATGTCGAGCTTCCACCAATGATGTTTGCCATAGTTGCAGATGAATGTCTGTGAAGATAAGAGGGAAGAATCCAGTAGACCATAGAGCATGGAAAACTTTTATCGCCTAATGATACCGGCCATGATAGCCTACGCTCTTAAATGCTAATTTTTATTTTTCATCTTCTATGTTAGAACTAATTTCCTCCTACCTAATTTTCCCCTCAGGGGCTCACCTTATGTGAGTACGGGTTTTTGGCGCACCCGGGGGTTCCCGAGCCAATCATCGCCATCTTCATCATTTCACCCCCGTCCGGTCGAGGTGGGTTCGTTCTCGTGACCGGGGGACTCAAGGTAGGCTCTCGGGCGTTCTGTGCATATCTTTACATCTCGCCCCTCGCCATCGCTTCTGTCTTCTCTTTTATTTATGCACATTTCGCCCCACGCCCATTCATTTACACGTCTCTTTTACTTCTTCGCCGGTCTACCTTGAGTGCGAAATGCCCACACACTTTTAGTTTCTTTTAACCTTTTATGTTAATCTTCCGTGGACACAGCCTGACGGATACCCGCGCACTTGGTGCGCAGCTGGGTGAGTGGGTAATGGCGTCATCCCCACCACCCGGGGTCGTCATGTAGGGTGTGTGTTCGTATCCGCTGTTCAACTGCAGTCCCGCGGGGGGGCCATTGCATGAGCTGCTGACTTCCGACGGCGATTGGGTCCCTCTGTCTATGTTCTGGGAGGTGTGACCCTGGGGTGAGCTAGGTATAGATAGGCCACTCACCCAAGCCGGGGTAACGCCCGGGAAGTCAGAGCCCGAGGTCGGAGACGGTTGCAATGGTGGAGGATTTTTTTCGCTATGGAGCACCCTTTCTCCATTATAAACAAGCGACGAAAAGTTTTAGTAACAGAAGTAGCACCGCCAACAGCTGGTTGTTACTTAGTGATTACCCGTACAGAGGAAGGACAATCATTCGAGAAGGTGAACCCTTTTATCATCCAGAAGGGCGTTGACTCAATTGCTGGTCCGGTTCTTTCCTGCACTCGGCTTCGTAATGGTTCGTTGTTAGTGCAAAGCAAATCCGAGGCACAAAGTAAGTCCTTGTTGAGCGCCACGCTTCTCCACGGTTACCCTATCCGTGTTGAGAAGCACCGCACCTTGAATTCTTGTCGAGGCGTTGTCACCACGCATAGCCTCGATGGCATATCGGACGAGGACCTGGTCGAATATCTTGCAGGCCAGAAGGTGACAGCGGTTCATCGAGTGCAGGCCAAACGCGACGGCGTATTGGTACCCACTCGTACCCTGTTTCTAACATTTGATGGCGTCGATCTGCCCACGAGCATCTCCGCAGGGTACGAACGTATTTCTGTGAGGCCTTATATTCCTAGACCTCTGCGTTGTTTTAAGTGCCAACGTTTTGGGCATACGCAAGTCTCATGTAAGAGTGCCGTTAACATCTGTGCAACATGTAGCCAGCCCTCACACGAAGGTGCCTGTTCAACAGCCCCCGTCTGCGTTAATTGTAAAGGGTCACATTCTGCTTCATTTGGCGACTGTCCGCGGTATTTGGACGAGAAGGAGATCCGGGTAAAGGAGAAACTCTCCTTCGCCGAAGCCCGGAGGCGTTTCCATGCGCGCCAACCTTCACTCCTGCGATCTGGCACATTTAGTTCTGTTGTTGCCTCGCCAGTACCACGAGTAGATGCCGAAACTCAGACCTGGACCATGACTGGATTAACCGCCACTACCATCCGGCCGTCCATTAAAGCTACTGTTACCAAGCCCTATAAACCTGGTCCAAAGTCAATGAAGTCGCAAGCCGCTGAAAAGAAGCCCAAGCAGAAACTACGTAGGGAAGATTTTTTGAAAGACCCTCCGCGTGCGCGCGGTAACAAAAGTTCACCTTCTCCTCCTCGGAGGTCGCTGTCCCAGGAAGGTCCTGGGACAAGCCGCGCTCAGCGGCACCCCTCACCCATCGCCACCCAGAACCGATTCACGGCGCTTGAATCGGTTTCTGGCACTGAGCGCGTGGGCCGTCCCTCCGAGGAAGCTATGGAGTCGGACCAACTCCATACAAAAAGCCCGAGCCCAAAGGTTAAACAAAAGGTAATTTTAAGCCGCCCTTCTAAATAGACAGTTTATCCCCTTTTTCTTAATGGCTATCCTGACCTGGAATGTACGTGGTGTACGATCGCATAGGGCGGAACTGCAACTTTTATTGCGTTCCCATTCGCCTATGGTCGTATGTTTGCAGGAGACTAAGCTTCGCCCTCACGATCCTTTTGATCTCCGAGGATATACTCCGGTTCGCTACGACCTTGAACCGGAGGAGGGTACTCCTGCTCATGGAGGTGTCGTGTTGTTAGTGCGTAACGACGTTCATTTTAAACCTGTCACACTTACATTCGACTTGCAAGCTGTTGCCGTTCGCCTTCACTTACCCGGCTTTTTGTTTTCTGTTTGCTCTGTGTATTCACCTACATCGCCTCCCCTCGCTCCCGCGGACATTCGAGCTCTCCTGTCCGCTCTCCCAACACCATTTCTTCTGTTGGGAGATTTTAATGCCCATCACCCACTGTGGGGTTCGCCAAGGGCTTGTGCGAGGGGAACTCTTCTTTCCGACATTCTTTATCAGTTCAATCTTTCCATCAATACAGGTGCACCTACTTTTATTTCTGATTCTTCTGGTACATTCTCTCACCTGGACCTTGCCATTTGCTCACTCCAGCTTGCTCATCGTCTTCAGTGGAACGTCGTCGCTGACACCTACTCCAGCGACCATTACCCCTGCATCGTTTCTCTTCTGTCGCACCACGTACAGCATTCCAGAGTACCTACCTGGATATTCCCAAAAGCCGACTGGAGCTTGTATTCCAGCCTCGTGCATTTTTCCGATCAGCCCTTCGCCGACATTAACCAACTAGTGCAGCACCTTACGTCTACGATTTTCTCTGCCGCCGAACGCGCAATTCCCCGTTCATCCTCTCAACCTCGGCGACCACCTGTTCCGTGGTGGAACGAGGATTGTCGGGACGCCGTTCGTGCCCGTAGGACTGCACTTAGGGTGTTTCGGCGACACCCTACACTTGATAATTTGGTGATTTTTAAACAATCGCGCGCCAGGGCACGTCGCATTATTCAGGATAGCAAGAAGGCGTCGTGGACTCGTTTTGTCGAGTCTTTTAATCGCTTTACGCCTTCATCTGTTGTTTGGGATAAACTTCGTCGCTTCTCAGGTAAAGTGTCGCATTGTACTGTTTCTGGCCTTCAGGTTTCCAATACCACTATAGTGGATCCGGCTGCCATCGCTAACACTCTGGGTGCTGCCTTTGAGGCGGTATCCAGTTCAGACCATTATTCCGTCGGCTTTCGCTCTATCAAAGCCCGGTTGGATTCCGACACCATTAATTTTCGGTCTGCTGATATTGAGTGTTATAAAGAACTTTTCACAATGCGGGAGCTGGAGCACGCTCTTTATTGCTCTAGGCACTCCGCTCCTGGGCCGGACGGCATTCATGTACTGATGTTAAAGCACCTTTCTGCCGACAGTAAACGCTTTCTCTTACAGGTCTATAACCGTATTTGGCAAGACGGCATTTTTCCTTCCGTTTGGCGCGAAGCCACCATTGTCCCTATTCTTAAGCCTGGGAAGGATCGCCAACTACCTTCCAGCTACCGCCCTATCTCCCTCACCAGTTGCATTTGCAAGGTGATGGAGCGTATGATCAACGGGCGCTTGACATGGTGGCTTGAGTCTCAGAAACTTCTAGCGAACGCTCAGTGCGGATTTCGTCGCTATCGCTCTACCGTCGACCATCTGGTGTCCCTGTCGACGCATGTTATGAATGGATTTCTGAGAAAGTGTCAAACCGTGGCTGTGTTTTTTGACCTGGAGAAAGCTTATGACACTTGTTGGAGGGGCGGCATTTTACGTACACTTCACGCATGGAATATCCGCGGTCGTCTTCCCATATTTCTTCGGGAGTTCATGACGGACCGCGTGTTTCGTGTACGTGTGGGCTCGGTTTTATCTCGTCATTTTATTCAAGAGAACGGAGTACCGCAGGGCTCTGTACTCAGTGTCACACTTTTTGCGATTGCTATCAACCCCATTGTTGATTGTATTCCACCTGGCATGTCATCGTCCCTTTTTGTTGACGATTTTGCCATTTACTGCAGTTCACGGCGGACCTGTCTACTCGAACGCCGTCTCCAGAGCTGTATCGACCGTCTCTACGCCTGGAGTAACGCCAACGGCTTTAATTTCTCCGCCGAGAAATCCGTCTGCATCAACTTCTGGCGCCGGAAGTATTTCCCTCCGCCCTCTCTCCATCTAGGGCTAGGGATACTTCCCTTTGCAGACGAGGCAAAATTTTTGGGGTTGATCTTTGATAGAAAGTTGTGTTGGACTTCGCACATTTCCTTTTTAAAAGCAAAGTGTGACCGTTCTCTTAATCTTTTACGTGTTTTAAGTGGCACATCCTGGGGAGCTGATCGGACCGTCCTGCGTCTATATCGCTCTTTGGTCCGATCCAAACTTGATTACGGGTGTATTGTCTTTTCATCGGCACGTCCATCTGTGTTATGTCGCTTGAATCCCATTCATCATCATGGTATTAGAGTCGCGACAGGGGCCTTTCCAACTAGCCCTGTTCTTAGCCTGTATGCTGAAGCTGCAGAGCCTCCGCTGTCCTCCAGGCGTGAGATGCTCTTGTGTAGCTATGCCTGTCGACTCTCCAGCTTGCCTGACCACCCGTCTTTCGCTGCATTTTTCGAGGATTCACTTGACCGGCAATATTTAGTTAGCTCCTCAGCATTGCTCCCTCCAGGGGTTCGATTTCGACTGCTACTTCGGCATTTGGACGTTACGCCAGCGCCGGTCCTTACCCGAGGGGAAACGCGTTTTCCTCCATGGTCGCGCGCTGAGGCCCACATTCACCTTGGGCTAACGTCGATGCCGAAAAATGCGACCCCTGCTTCTGTTCTTAGATCCGCCTTTTTAGAACTACAGGCGCAGTTCGGGGACTGTCATTTTATATATACTGATGGGTCTAAGACTTATGTTGGAGTAGGATGTGCCTTTGTTTTTGGTGTACAGAGTTTTACTTTTCGTTTACCTGGACAATGTTCAATTTTTACCGCCGAACTTTATCAATCCGTTTTATACATTCAGCGGCACGACTTACGGCACTGTTTTATTTGTACGGATTCTCTGAGTGCCCTTCAGACTATTCATGCGCTGTACCATTACCACCCACTCGTACAGCGCATACATGACCTGCTCCACTCGCTTGGTGTCTCTGGCATCAGCGTGTCCTTCATGTGGATTCCAGGTCATGTGGGCATCTCAGGTAATGAGTCTGCCGACGCCGCTGCGAAATCGGCGATTTTATTACCCAGAGTTTTTACTTCTGTTGTTCCCTCGTCAGATTCGTGTGTTATTTTACGTCGCCGCATCCTCTCGCGCTGGCGCGATGAGTGGACGGCCCTCCGGGGGAACAAGTTGCGGGAGGTTAAGCCTTTCCGTTGATCTGGGGTACCTCTTCTCGTTCGTGTCGTCGGGAAGAGGTAATTTTAGCTCGTTTACGGATTGGACATTGTGTTTTTAGTCATAGGTATTTGCTCAGTGGTGACCCCGCACCACTCTGTGGGCAGTGTGGCGTGCCCTTAACGGTGCGTCACATTTTAACAGTGTGTCAGGTTTTAGCTGCATTGCGTGTTCATGTGGGTCTGCCTGTTGGCCTAGCCAACGTTTTGGCAGACGACACGCGTGCTGTAGAATGTGTTTTACGTTTTATTCATGACAGTGATTTTAATCTGCGCATTTAATGCGTTGAGCATCTTTTAGCTTAGTACTTTTATTCTGTCTGTTTTTATTGGGACTCTAATCCCCAGTGAATATATGGCGCTCATGTCCCTCGCATTCTACAGTTCTTGACACGTTTTAATCTTTTATTGCCTATGCTTTTAGTGTGTTGGTTTTTCAGATATTTGTATTGTTATTATTGTTGTTATTTTTTTGTTATTGCTATTATTGTTGTTATCGTTATTGTTATTGTTATATCATTGTTATTTTTAGCTTTTTGACATTGCGGGTTTGTGTCCCGTTTTTTAATTATGCGGTTCTTTTACCTGTCTTTTATATTTTGACCTTATATTTTATACATTGTAAGGGCGCTGATGACCTCAGCAGTTTAGCGCCCTTAAACCGCATATCATCATCATTACACCTACCTAATGAACAAAAGCAATATGTTGTTTGTGATCTTTGTTTTTCTACTATGTTTAACATACTTTCAGGCCTACCTCAAGGCTCTAAACTTGGAACATTATTCTTTTTGTTATTTATTAATATAACAATGTGTTAAATACTCGGAATGTTTATTATTTGTAGATTTAAAACTATTTTAATTTGCTCAATCTGCACACAGCTATCAAAGTTACAAGAGGACTTTAATAGTTATATGAATGAACTGTAAAAGAACACGTACTCTAAGTGCTGTGTAATGCACATATACAGATGTAATGTACCCAGTAAGTCAGTTTACACAATGAATGCAACACATTTACCTCATAAGCAGTCCCATAGTGACCTTGGAATTCAAGTAAGTGAGAATTGTATGTTTAATACCACATAGATCAAATTATTAAACATACATTTAAAAATCTTGGATTTATATTTAGAAATTCAAAAGACTTGAATAGTTGCCAAATATAATTTTATAATGCATATGTGAGGTCTAAGTTGGAATATCTGTCACCTATCAGGTGTCCTTTTTAAATTCATCAAAATAGAATAGAGAAGGTCCAGAAAAAAAGTTCTTAGATACTTGTTTTCTAAAAATACAAATATTCTAGCATTCATTCTACCTGGACATTCATTATAAGGATCTGTTAACCAAATTTAAGCTAATTAAATATCATATGAGACATTGCGCAACAAATTCTATAAGTTAATAAACAATCTAGTAGGCCAAGGGTGGCGAAAATGACTTCCTTCCGCGAGTCACCAAATATGCAACACACACTGCATCACTCAGCAGCATGTGAAAAACAAAGGTACGGTTGCAGAAAGGGAACAGCGCCTGCGAGTCACGTTTTCGCCACCTCTGTACTAGGCAATCCAACTTTTGTCCAGTAGCTAAATTTTTAACATAAATCTGCTTTACGATTATGGCCACCATTTCTCTGCCAAATTCTAAGGCCAATAGCTTTTAAGAATTCAGTATTATTAAGAATGTCCCTTACATATAATAACTTTTTGGTTAAATTCACTTTGATTTTTCCCCTCAGTTTCTGTGAGTTTAAAAGACAGCTTTTATAAAGCTCTCGTTTAATTATTCATATTAAGTTTTGTACCATTTCAGCTCCCTCACTCCGAAAGGTTACCATGGATTAATCTACCTAGAGAGGCGGCATCTCCATTTATATCCTTGTCATGTGGTAGTAACTGCCTCTTCTATGGTGGATTCGGTAGCTTATGACGTAACAGGCTGCCTTCAGGTCGACTCCCGGCGTGGTACGTGATGACGTGAACAAGAAAGGAAAAGTGCGTTGAGCTGACAGGTCGCAACTGGAGAGACGAACGTGTAGGGTATACGAGTCAATATTTCAAAATTCCTTTTCGGCTCTAAATTCGCTATCTACATATTCTTTCGGGAGTGTTCCTCTAAATTCCTTTTGGTAATAATTGTATCTAAGTTTTAGCGAGTGATGCATTTTTAGAGAGATCTGTTCAGGAGTTTCAAAATACGCAAGTAATTTCCTTTGTCAGAATGTATTGTCTAACTTTGCAATTTCTTAAAGTAATGGAAGAAAGGGAACCGTTAAAGGTTAAGTAAGCTTTCAGTTAAATGTAATGTTATCTTGGAAAACTTTTTAAGGTTTATCTCATGTTACAATTTTTAAAGTTTACCTTTTGTTAAAATTTTCCAAGTGTAGATTAACGTTAAATTGATTGAAGATTATCCAAGTTGTATGCTTGTTGTTAAATGGAGTGAACATATAAGTCAGACATAGTGAAATGGACACACACATCTTTGGGTACGTTTGTTACGTGGAAGCCCAACCATTCTTAGACTTTATAGTGTACATCGTCAGGGCACTGAATTAACGTATGATTTAACTGTTTACCTCAGAGACAATTTAGGAAGTAAAGAAAAACTATATCACGTTAAAAGAAAACAAATGTACTTTGACAATTGAAATTAAATTATCGAATCTTGAAAAATCTGTTGCATTCAAATTTCCATGCTTTCACATGTGCTCATCTCTCCTAGTTAGGTTCCATCCACGGACTTTAAAATTTGCATGTTGTATGAGAAATGATTAAGTACCATTACAGCACAGTGCAAAAATGGTAGCAGTTAGCGTGGGAAAGCTTATATGATTTCATTCCAGAGCATGGTGGTGCAGATTGAATTTCCTGGAGTACATGAGGCGTACAACATTTATAAATGATTGCACACAAATGGTATTTTTCTATTTCGACATATATTTTCTTCTAGGATTGGCATAATTAATGTTTCACAATACTTTGGCAACGTGTGTGCCCATTTGACTATACTTGTTTCTCTCGAGTGGTTCTCTTGTGTTTTCTCTAGCTTATAACTATGTACGAAATGTCTCTCACAAATACTGAGTTATTGCGAAAGGATGAGGTTTTCTTTCTTAAATTACAGAGCGTAAAATATAATAGCAGTGATACCCTGTCAAACCTATTGCAAATGCTACGACAGAATGTAGATACCATCATAGATATTGTTTTCTGAAAGATGATATTAGGGGCTTGTTTGATGACACTGAATTTCAATTTACTGAATTTAAAACTGTAATTACGGAACAATTGGGTGAATTTTCTGCAGCAATAATGCGACGATTGAAGGCGCATATAAACTATAATATTGAGCGTCTAAACATTTTGCTTACTTCATATTTTATTAAAGACGTACGCTCTTCAGCACAAACTTTGTTAAAACAATATCAAGAACTATTATCCATATTACACGATTTGACATCTGTCGTTGAAGCAAAGCAAAATGCTCCCATTTCAGAAGCGGCAGTACCCACGAATTCAAGATCTGGTGTAAATAATTTATTACAATTAAATGAACCTGCCGTTTTGTTCCAAGCATGGTGTGTAAAACATCCGGCACAAAATCTTAGACAACTCCCATTTTGTAGTAAATAACGCTGCACAGGCATTGAATTTTTTTTTTGTTAAATTATGTTATCTGTGTTCACCTGGGCCATATAATCCGAAGGATTTGACCATTTATTAATGGCTATTGTTGAGGGTAAGATTACGTTCCTGTTGCAGTCGGCCTTGCGTGATAATTGCCCATTTCAAGAATTTCATGCGAAATTATTAGGTTTCTTTTTTCCATTACGCATACGTACACAATTGTTACAGGATCATTATTTTCCTCTCCAGAAACCATTGGAAGAATTGATTGCATTCATTACGCGAGTGAAATTGTTTGCTCGTATATTCTTGTTGCCTGATTCTGAACAACAGATTTGTCATTTGGTACAAACAGGGCTAAATTTGCAGACCCGTATATTATGTACATTTCAGGCCCCTCCTACATTTCAAGAATTATTAGATGTTCTATTTTCCTCTGTTCAACAGTTGATGTGCTCTACATCATTGCAGTTACCTGAATTACCGCTTAATTCTGCATTGCCATCGTCATCCGTACAAACACCATTACTGCCGATAACAGAAAAGGTTAATTGTTCCAGAGAGTTACTAATTCAGATAGCTTGCCAATTTCACTGGATGCCAAGAGTCCTTCCACCAGGTTTTGTGCTTTTTGAATAAACGTTGCCATACAATACATTTTTTTTTTTAAGAAACATCGCCAGTTTAATCCTCATAACCAACCGTCCTTACTTGGATCGTGTCGTCTTGCCTTGGATACAACTTCACAGGTTTATGGTGTTCCATTTTTACCACTTCCATCATCAAAGTGGAATGCTTTAACATTTACAGTGATGCCGTATTAGATTCCGGATCTGCTGTTAACCTTGTTAACAAAGCGTTTTGGGACTCACTTCCAGGGAAAAAGCTTGGTGGTGTTCTATCTACAATGCTAAATGGGACCACTATTTCTGGGGACCATTTACCATTTTACGGATATTCTGTTTTGCATGTAAAGGTAGGTAATTTTTCATAGAATATTTTATTTCATATAGTGTAGCATTTATGTTTCCTATGGTATTAGGATTACCATTTTTGTCGAAACTTGATTTGAGGATTTCTTTCCCTTCATTTTCCATTTAACGCTACACAGCCAGTCAAATTTTCTCTGGCTGCACGTGCGGTGCAGAACTTTGAGCTGGTGATCGCAACTGCTGGGGTGGTTAATTTTGATTTACTGCATTTGCAATTTCTGACCGGAGAGACCTTTTAGACATTGTAACACAATTTTCGGATATCTTAACCGATAAATTGGGTGGTGTTCGGAATCAAACATACTCCATACATCTCTCAGATACCACTCCGGTTAGATCGCTGCCGTATCGTTTATCACCACCTAAAATAGATATTCTTCAAAATAAAATTGATCAGATGTTGGCAGCCGGGATTATTCAACCCTCGAGTAGTGCATTTTTGAGTCCATGCTTTTTGGCTCCCAAACCCAATAATGAGTTTAGACTTGTAATTGATTATGGAAAATTGAATAAAAAGACCCTTTCGGATGCTATGCCATTACCAGAAAGTTATACTGCAGCACATTACTTCCGTAATCCATCTGTGTTTACCACCTTGGATTTGAATTGGACTTATTACCAAATTCCGCTTTCTGAATCTTCCAAACCTTTTACAGCCTTCTCAACCCCCTGGAATCTTTTCCCTTGTCTAGGTTACCGTTTCATTTATCAACGGGCGCATCACGCGTACTTTATGAAATTTTGTGCAAGTACAAACTCAAATTTGTATTTGTGTATTTAATTATTTGGATGACCTTGTCATCTATTCGCCTGATTTCAAATCACATTTGGTCCATTTACGATTAATGTTTCTCTGTCTACAGAAAGCAGGGTTAACAGTTAGCCCAAAGTCAAATTTGCGGTCTCACACATATCATTTCTTGGTCATATTATATCACCATGAGGTATATCTATTGATCCCGATAGAACTCTTGCCCTTCGTGACTTCCCACCTCCGCGAACGTCATTTTTGGGAATGGTCACATTTTTTGCAAGAATTTATCCCGAATTTTGCTTACATTGCTGAGCCATTACACGCTCTTCGTAGAAAGGGAGCAAAATTTGTCTGGACCTCACTTCAACAATCAGCTTTCGATAGATTAAAGCTAGCTATTATGAATTCTGTTTTTCCTAAAGATTTTCCGGAAGTTTTCACGTCCCTTTCTGCTCATCAACAGAATGGTCCTCACATAGGTTTATTATGGCGCCAAGCAAAAAATTGCTTGGTTCCACAGGGATATTACTTTCGTGATATTTTGTTTGCCGTCTTGCCATGGTCTAATATACAGCGCATTTTGTTACCGAAGGCGCTTATTCTGCTAGTGTTACAATATTTTCACTCTTCGCCTTTTGGAGCTCGCCATGGTATTTTTAAAACGAAATAAAAAATGAGAATATATTTTGTTTGGCATGGCATGTACCGTGATATTGCTCACTTTGTTCGCTGTTGTGAGATTTGTTTACATTCCAAACCTCCGCAAAATACGAACGTTAGATTTTTGAATTCTAAGTTAGCCAACTATCCTATGGAACGCCTTTTCATGGACTATATTGGGCCATTGCCTCGTACTCCACATGAAAACTCATTTATGCGTCACTATAGATGCTTTTATAAAGTTCATCTGGCTATACCCAGTTAGAGCAGTTACTGCATTCCAGTCCTTGTCCGTCTTGTCTTTAATTTTTGCTTCCTTTGGTACCCCAGATATTTTAGTTTCTGATAATGCTTCGTATTTTCGGGAGCATCTTTTCCGTACCTTTCTCTTTAATGGAGGCATTAAATTTATTTGTACGTCTCCGTACTATCCCAAACTGTCCTTGGCCGAACGGGTTAATCTCACCCTTAAGAGTGTGCTTATTTCATTCCATTCGGGTAATCATACGTCTTGGGATAATTTTCTTCCTGAAATTCAGTTTACCCTTAATACTTCTATTCACGAAGCGCATCGCCAAACGCCCTTTGCTTTAATGTTCAATCTTGCCATCTCGGTAATCTCTGGAAACTTTCTCATCTACTTCCAGAAACCTCTCATTCGGAAGATTTATGTAATAGATGAGAGTCTGCTGTACGTTCCTTGCAGGATTATTTCCATAGAAAGGCAACACGTTACAATCGTCAATGACGACCAGCCAAGTTCCAAGTGGGTGATTTGGTGCTCCTACGCTACCACCCTTAGAGCGATGCTGCTGCGGCATACACGCATATCATCCCTAAATGCACAGAAACATTTTATCTCTTTATTGTATCCATCCAAATAGAAGTTGTCCTCCATGGTGTAGTGGTTACATGCTAGCCTCTAGTTCCTGAGATCGTGAGTTCAAACCCAGCGGAGGTCAATGGATTTTTTTCGGACATAAAAATCCTTAGCATGGCTTCCTTCGGAAGGGAAGTAAAGCCGGTGGTCCCGTGTCGTAGACTTACGGCATGTAAAAGAACCTCAAGCCTGATAAAGAGGCCACGGAGCAAAATTTCTGGTCTTTCATGCCCTACATATAATAGGACACTAAAGACCACAGCAGTTAAAGAGCATCTATAAATTTAAAAAAAAATCCTAATAGAAAAAGCCATTTTGCCTAACTTCCGGGCTCTAGTCATATGTTTCTGGTACATTGGTTATTTTCAATAATTTTACATCTCTTCACAAGCTGTATCTGATTTGTGTTGTCTTGTTCTTTTTCAAGGATTTCACTTATTTGTTTGATTTGGCTGTTTATCTGTTCTCTGAAATTTGTCATTGTATTCTTGAGTACATTTATTTTTTCATTAAAATGAGGTTGATGCCCTTGTTGTGATTGCAATCCATTCAATAATTCTGTCATGACTTTTGCTACTTCTTCTTTAATTTCCTTAGCAGTCTTGGTTACTATAGCTCATTTTTAACTACAATATCTATTATTTCTTGTTTATGTACATCATTCCTGATTTTGGTTTATATCTCTACAAATTCCTCTCCTTGTTTGTGCATAATCTCGTACTGTTACTTCTGCAATTTCTATTTCTTTGCCTACTACTACTTTGCTTTTATTTCTGCTATTACTTTTTCTTGTTCTCTTATCTCATTAATGATTCCTACAATCTTATCAGTGTCTTGTTTACTTTCTACTCTATTGTCTTCTACTCTTTGTTTTAGCTCAGAAATTACCTTTTGGTCCTCTAACCTATTCTGTTCTATTTTCTCTGACAATCTTGACATTTTATCATTGATTTCTATGGGTATGTTGCCAGTGTTTTCTTGCATTTCCCTAGCTAAGCTACTAGAATTTTCCTGCATTTCTTTAACTAATCTGCTAACATTTTCCTGCATTTGTTTAGCTAAGCTGCTAGAATTTTCCTGAATTTTATTATTCAGTTCTTTGGAAAGAATGCTAACATTTTCTTGAATTTTACTCTTAATTATTTTGTTAAACTGCTAGTATTATTCCTGCATTTCTTTAGCTAAGCTACTTGTGCTTTCTTTGCATTTCTGCCTACCAGCTTCTATTTTATTTGTCAACTCTACTGATAAGTTTGCTAGTTTCAAAATTTGCCCTAGTGTACCATCCTCATTTTTGTCTCCGGCCTTATGTATATTTTCTGCTATACTAGTACTAGCTATATTCCCTTCTACTACTTTTCCCGAATCCTGTTCTTTCTCTTTTGATTTCCCATTTTACTAACCCTTCTACTATTTCTGAAAATCATCTACAATTTCTAAGGTAAATTTTATCTTTAATGGAAAAATCTTATTTTGTGAAGCTTAGCTTACAGAATTAGAAGTTATATCTCTTGTTTAGGTGCCGTGTAGCCTTCTTTTTCTCTCTTCTTTCTTGGAAGGGTGGGGGAGATTGGGATACCTTCTGCTTTCTTCTTTCTGCTATCATGATATCTCTTTCTGTCTGAGCTTCCACGTTGGTCGACAATTATGTAGCAATAAGTTTGGTCGATAATTATGAATCACTCGTGCAATTTTGTAACATACCTGGTTCTGGAATACAGGATTGACTTGCTCTCTGTATTTTGTAGTTTGCTTGTGTTTACTAGCTGCAATCGGTGGCACTCATCAACTCTGTAAAAATACTTTTATATTCCTACGATTTGTGTTCTCAGGCCGACTGGTATCAGTTGAGAAATGAGAAGACTTAAGGATTTCTTTAAATGCGGAGAATTCATTTTTATTTAACTCACTAGTCAAACCACAATTTAGTCAAATTTCACAATTATAATTGCAATATTGCACTAATAACTTTCTGTATATCAGTATTAATGTCTTCAACTGAAGTTTCAGAAGTACAAATGTAATTCTGTAATGTACAATTTTTTTTTATGCGTAACTGACTGACACATCCTACTTCCTCAATAGTCAGTTAAGAAGTGTTAGCATGGCTTCCCTTCTTCAAGCTTTTTTGGTAATGTCATCATTTGCTATAGTTATTACTTTAGTTGAATGCTATTTCCTGCTAAGTTCACTGCTTGGCACATTTCACTATGTAGATAGATATTGTTAGTAATTGTTTGGTACTACTGTACATTATTATTAATTTAATTATTACCTAAATATTTTTTTTTTCTTCTAATATAGAGTCAACTGAAAACTTCAATGCCACAGCCGTGATTTGGACACTGTTTTTCCTGCTCTCTGTGTGGTTGCTCTAACCATTGAGCTACATGCTGGTGGGACAATGTCTGTATTCAAATCCCAGCTGTGGCATTGAATTTTTCAGTTAACTCTATATTAAAAACATGCCAAAACTTGGTTAAGGTCTCTAAAAAGTATAATTAATTTCATATACATATAAAATAATTAGCAAAACCTGAATACTATATTAGTATCTTGTACGACTTAGCAGATTTTGACATACATTACTACAGGTTTTGTTCCAAAGTTATTTTCTCTTTATCATTTTAAAGTTATTAAACAGGCATGTCTTGTACTAGAGTTGAATTTTTTCCTTCTTTAGACATTTTTGTTTGATAACTACCATCAACTTGCTGACTTGATAAAATCCCAGTCTTTGGAATATATGTTTAATGATGTTTCTTGGTTTGCTCGGGCTACTGTCTGGCCCATGTCACTACTAGATAATGCTATCAACCATCTTGTCTCTTAGTCTCAGGAGGGGTATTCAGCTTGCAATGCAGCAGTTGTGTAATTCTCTTTCTGTTGTAAACAGGATGCAAGCAGATTTTATATGTTATCGTGGCCTCCTGACAATGCTTATGTGCACACCATACGAGAAGGAGGAAGGATGGATTATATGTGCTACACAAGTGAATGGTGCAATATTTTTATTTTCTAAGGAGACTGATCAGAAGAAAGCAAAACGTGAACAGATGACAGAAAACAACAAAAAATATTTTGTGCCTGGGGCTACAAGTTTGAACAGTATATGAGATCAAGTAAGGAAACAAAAACCAAACTTTTACTTTTACTTAATGTGAATCGGAACTGGTAACACTAACATCACTTATTTTACTCACTTTTTACTTTCTGTACTACTTACCTGCAATAAATATAGGAAACATTCCACCCAAAAATTAAATGGAAATTTCACTGGAAATACAGTATGTTTTGAGACCCTTTAATTACAGGGGGGGGGGAGCAGCATTTTTAAAAACAGGTGTATGTGCGCACATGTGTGTGAGAGAGAGAGAGAGAGAGAGAGAGAGAGAGAGAGAGAGAGAGAGAGAGAGAGAGAGAGAGAGAGAACAGCAAGATCTAAGTATCTTCCAAGGATGCAACACGAAGATTTTCAAGAAAATCCTGCATCGCAAACTACCCTTTACATGAAAAATGTTTTATTATTTTTGATTTTCTCAAAAATGGCTAACAGTTTTGATTAAAATGGCATATGCTTAAGATATTTGCATGACAAATAAAATGTATATTTTAAATTTTCTGCAAATAGCTTGTGAAGTGGTTTTTATTCTGAATGGCATAGGTATAATTGTTAAATTGTAAAAGACAAAATCTTACTACACAAAAATTTAGATCTCATTAAAGCATACAGTTTATGTCAGATAACACTTATTGCAGGGTTAACCATTTCCAAGATATTCTTTGAATAATTGGTTTCAATTTTCAAATACTTATACTATTTTCAAGTAGAAATTCACTATTCATTTTTTTCTCGTGGTCATGCAAAGAGCATGAAGTTTCAAAAGCTATCATGTAGCGACATGCCTTTTTAAAAATCTATTACTTTACTTAATTATCAAGAAGTACGTAGAAGAGCAAATTTTTGTAAGTATAGTTTGTAGAAGAGTGAGTAGTGGAAGTCATGTGAATGCAACACATCAGCTTTTTTACAAATTAATCCTTATTGCTTATGGGATTTCATGATGTTTTTAATTATTTGATTACAGCATTAGTTTTCTAACAATGTAACTTAGTATTCAGATCATTGCAGATAACTCACAATCAGCTTGAATCACTTTGGTTTATAATTATTTTGTATTACTCAGTCCTAAGTTTATACAAGCACATTTGAAAAGTATCAAATAAGATCTACTGAAAGTTTTAAAATAAAGAAAAACACGAGTCTCTGTATGATGTAAACAGACATTTTAAATCTGTTTGTAAAGATTTGTCTTCAACTAGAAACAAGTTGAAATAACTTCACTATGTAACAATTCTAATTTAAGAATATTAAATATTGCTAAAAACTGATACCATTTTGCACAATTTTGTTGATGAAACAGACAGACCAGATTCATGGCCCAGTATAGCAGAGCCAGTAAACGAAGCAGAAGAGTTTATTGTGATGTTTAAATCAAGACTTAATGAACATTTGCTGATATATGGAGCTGAGATAGATGGAATTGAGAGTGAAGAAATAATAACTAATCTTGAAGGTGTCAACATTATTGAGCTTAAAACAAACCGCCAATTTAGTACAGATCGCCAATATGCAAATTTTAGAAGGTAATTAATTAAAAGATGTATATTTTAAATCTTGTAATTATCTTTGCAGTCCGTTAAAGGTAATGATGGAACATACACATTATACTTATGAATCTATATATGCATGGCTACAAAGCGGGACAAAGATAATTGTTATTGACAAACAGTAGAGTGATTGCACCACTAATTGTCCAGTTAACACACAGTGATTTCTAAATGTGTATTGTACTTCCTGGAAAAAATAAAGTATTGATAAAACAACTGCTCTTATCTACATTATTTCTTTAAACCAAAAAGTAATTTTTACACTGCTAAGATAACAAGTTATCAAAATATAATTGACTGTAATTGTCAGTAAAGTATCACATTTAAATCAGTACAATAGAGCCTTGATTATGTCACTTGGTAACCATTTAGCTCATTAACCATCTTTTTTTTTTCTTCTTAGTGTTCTGGAATGAAAATTCCCTGTGCTCAGCAAAAATTAACTTGTTTTGAAACAAAAGTCTATGTTATATAGCTTTCCGTGTAAGATGGCAACAATTACTGTATTTCATGGGGAGGTTGTGCTGATCACACATTTTTTGTGAACTTTAAGTGATTCCATTAGATCACGGCGGGTGGCATGTTTCTTGTTAATTTGATTTTTCCGCACTGATTGTGTGTCATTGCTTTTCCTAGCTTGGGTTGCTCTGGGCTTTTCAACGGGTAGGTAGTTCTTCCCTTGCCTGTGCCAAAGGACACATGTGCTTGGTGAGTTAGCGAATGGCTTGATAAGCTATGCAATTTTGTATTTGCTTAGAGGGTTTCAGACCAGGATTTTCATTGGGCTCACTCATTGTGATTTATTCTACCAGCCTGCCATCTTGTGCGCAAGAAAATATATAATGGAGCCAGAGTTGGGATTTATATTTTTTTAAATTTAATTCTTGTTATAATTGTATTCTAGTCATGTGGGAGTTTTTTTTAAAGCTTTAAATAACTGTTGTGTCCATGAAATTATTAAACAGTTGGGAGTATATGTGAATATGTTATATGGGATTGTTTATTAAAATTGTTAACTTCTTCCCAGAGTTTATTAAATTGTTAGTTTTAGCTTTAAAAGTTAATTGTTAATGTGTGTAAAACTAATTTTGGACTTGATTTTGTTAACTATTCGTTTACAGCCTCATGGGTCTTAGGAAAGTTGGGTTTATTGATTGTAGGCTAGCATGAGGTGGACAGTTGTGAATATACACTTCAAAGGTTTGTAATTCAAGTACAAGTAATGTGGCATTATTCTGCCTTTCTATGTATTAATCTGGCATAATATTGTGTTATGATTTTCAATTACATGAGAACTGATAATTTTGTAATTCAAGCTGTATCCAACAAGACATGTTATTTTGTGAAAGACTTTACCAAATAAACGCAGAATATGGGATTTGACATGTGTTTTCAACAAATGCTTAGGGGGGCATTCCTAGTTCTTACTTTTAATCTAGCCGTTACCCCTTAGCTATGATCTGAAAATTCGTTTGTAGTCCTTGCACTCTCCTCTAGATTAAGTCATTGAGTTAGAGGCATGCTAGGGTGGTGCAAAGTGAATTGATTGGAGTATACTTTCTGTGCTGAATACAATCTGCATTTCTATATTAAATTCACTATGCATTGAAATCAAAATTGAATATGCAAACAGACTTACTTTGGCAAAGGATGAACCTGTTAAACATAAACGTTACTTTGTTGTTCTGTGTGTTAGACAAAGGTTTTGCGGTTAGTATACTATGGTTTTGTAAAGAATATGCAGCATTAGTATGAAAATGGTAAAAGCGGCCCTATTGTGTATTATTGCACCAGTTTCTGACAGATTTATTGTTCCTTTACCAAAAGTTGCAGCATGAACGATGGGCAGAACAAAAGAAAACTGTAATTTTTGCAAGAAAATTACAGACTCAAGACTTGCTTTTCACAAGACTACAGCATCAGAAGAAATGGGCAAAATACAGGTCTGAATGTTAAGTTAAAGAAAGAATCAAAGATTGGTGGGAATGTATAGTTTATTTTGCTTTTAACAGGATTCCCACGACGTGGAATGTCAGGGAAAATCAGGAAATTGCAAAATGGTCAGGGAAGCATTTAAAAAATTGACATCTATCAGGGAAAGTCGGGGAAATTGGTTCGAAGTTAGCACATGCCTGGTAATTCATAGTGATGAAAAAACTGAATATTAAGAAGGCTTTGCTTTTTAAAATCCCTTTCAAATCCTTGAAGTAATGAGTTGCAAATTAAATGCAGAGGAACTGATATGCCACACATGTTATAAAGATAAGGTTGTTCACCTTTTTGTGGCTGCAGTTTTGGATTGATTTACTCCATGAGACTTTGTTGTGTTTGGCTGCCTCTTTGCATCTTTTTAGAGTTGGGAGGGGGTGGTGCCAAAAAAAGAAACAAAAAAAAAAAGAACAAATTTCAACAATCTGTGGCTGGATTCATTGCTTAATAGAGTTTGTGAATATTTGAGTGATGTACTGGACAGTCAATTTGAAGCCTACTGTAAAGTGTGCAGAAAGAAGTTAAACACAGCAATATGGGATGCCAGACACATTTATCTTCAAGAATATTAAATTAAGATGATTATTGACAAACCTATTCTAGTTCAACAGAAATAAGAATTGTAGAAATTAGACATAGATCATTTGCTAATGCTGCTGTCAAACGTAGTGTTAGTTCAACAGAAACAGTAAAGCCTGTACATTCTACTATCTCTTATTTTTAAGAGCAGCCAAAGCAGAAATTATGTGGGCATTAAATGCTGTTGCTAGTAAATATACAAGGGAGTTCATGTGTTACATTTAAATTAAAATTCTTGGAGAGTGCAATTGCATTAGTGCGTTTGGTGAAAGTAAATGTTCTTATGTGATTAATCATGAGTATTGCACCACATTTATGCAAGTTATTAAGAAGCAATTTAAACACTTGTGAGGATTATGGAGTTTGTTTTGATGTGTCACTAAATTAGGTAACACAAAGAGGACAAATGGATCTGCTCATTAGATGTTCTGATATTAACACTAAAAAAAATTCTAGATATTGGGCAGTGGCATGGCCCAGAAAAACACTGTTCACTGGAACAGTATTTTTCTAGGTCATGCCACTGCCCAATATCTGCTGTAGAAATTTAATCATGGACTGTAACATCTTCCAAGAAAAAGTTATTGCAGGTCTCAATGGATGGCTGTAATGTGAAATTAAGCTTTCGCAGAAAGCTTCAAATGGAAATGGAGATTGAAAATCCTGATGGAAAAAAGTTATTAAATCTAGATGTTCAGTTTGCATGTAATCACTGGAGCTCTTAAAACAGGTTTAATGGCTATTAATTGGGAGCTTAACTCATTCCTGCATAACATATACTTATTCAAACACTCTCCAACTTGCCGGATCCAATTCACTGCTGTGACTGGCAGTAAAGGTTCCCACTAAAATATTGTACAGTGCAATGACTTGAAAATGTTGGTTGTCTGGAACAAGCCTTAAAAGTATGACCATATCAAGATATATGTTGAAAGTGATGTTAGGAAGTAAATCTTGTTGAAACATAAATGAAGAAATCCAATACTCTTTAATAAAATGCAAACTAACATTCTGTAAAACAATTTATTTGGAATGTGGGCTATTTCTCAGACAATTTAAAAGTAATAAGCTGCATGCTCCATTTTTTGTACTCCCATCTGAATAAGTTATAAGAAGTTTAATGAATGTTTAATGTCAAGCCTAGTGAAATGCCAATTGCCATTGATCTATTTTGTTTGATCTACAAGAACCAACAAACATGATTGAGATAGCTAAACTCTGTCAGATTTAGTACACAGAAGGCACTTAAACAAAAGTGGCAGAGAAAGAAATTTGCTCTTGAACATGAATATCAGAAAATGTTAATGGCAGTTGTGAAGAAACTTTTGGATAAGAGTGCTTTAAAATATAGATTAGTGAAAGGGCTTAAAAGTTTGAACGCAGATATAATATATATATATCGGCAACCAAATCTTGGTCAGACATGAATGGAAATAATGTGTGTTGGAAACATTGCATGAAGCTAATAGAATAATTGAAAATGTAGCGGATATGGCTAAAGCACAATTCATTTATGTGTATTGTGAAGAAAAGGAAGCTTGGAAACTAAATTCAAACAATATATCTCAACATCTGGTGATACAGGTTTCGACGTTTTCATTGCTGAGACTTTAACAGAAAACAGGAAGTATTTTGAACTAGGGCAAGTAATAAAGCTTTGTCTTAAACTATCTTATAAAAATGCTGCAGTGGAAAGTGGCTTTTCTATAAATAAATCAATTGTGGTAGAAAACTTGCATGAAAAGTAAATTATTTCACAAACACAAGTATATCATGGAGGTGTCAGATGTGTACTAATTAATCAGAGAGTGTTACTATCAGTGAGTAGTGCTCATAAGAAATACCAGGATTTCTTGGAGAAGAAACACCAGATAGTCAGAGAAGAGGACAGAAAACAGGTGGGAAACGAGTAACTGATGAAATAAAGTTGGAAGATTGCCCCCCCCCCCAAATGGAATGGTAAAAGGAATCGGTCACAAGTATGTGAAGCCAGAATTGAAAAAAGTATTTGCCAACTTTGAAAGAAGGGAAGATATGTAATTTTACTGTGTGTTGTGTGTGCATTTTTTTAACATTGAACCAACAGTGGGCATTCATTAGTGACAGGAGTAGTTTCATTATTTATGTATAAATAACATCTATTAAACTCAGGGCAGAATTACTTGTTTGTTTTTGATGCCTTTGCAATAAAATTATAAATTTTCTAATTATTTTGTATTTTGTTTTAAAAATATATTTCAGCATGATGTATTTTGCACAACTCTGCCTCTGGTTACCTACTGTCAAGTTTGTTAATATATTGTCTAAAGTGAAAGTTAAATTTTGCTGTTTGGCATTTTCTTATTCTATGCACTTTACTCCAACATATTGAATTTCCTTTTCAGTATTTGTCTAGTGGTGAATATTGTTTAAAGGTGTTTTTTTTTTTTTGGGACAGGTAATTGGTATGGAGGAGGCTATTAAAAATTGCGCCAATACAAAATAGTGGTCAGGGAAGTTAGGTTCACATCTTTAGTGGGAACACGGTTTGAGGAGGATGATGGGCTAGAAAATTTCTGAATGAGCCATATCACCTTAAATTCCCATTCCAGCAGCTTGAATGATATTTGTAGCAAAGCAAAACGTTTTTAGGAGTCTCAGTGATTGTAGAAAAAACAGGTCAAGCGATCAACGTATTACAATGGTACATTACTTTCTAAGAGGATCAAATCTAAGATTCAGTTTGATCTGATTTCCACATTTCCATACAGTATTCAATACAGAATGTATACTGAAATGGGTTTCAATTCCCCATGGAAACGTGTTAAATGTTACTAATTGAGCACAGAATGAACATGTATGTACTCTAGTCAAGAGGTTGTGCTGATGCTAACATATTTGTTAGCAAATCTTAGCAAATTAGTTTCAAAAGAATATGCAAGGTCAGGCCGAGTGGTTAGACCGCTCGCCTCTCACTGAGGCGGCCCGGGTTTGATCCCAGGGACCCACATGTGGGATTTGTGGTGGACAAAGCAGCGTCTGGGCGGGTTTTCTCCGGGTTCATCGGTTTCCCCTGCCATTTATTCCACCACTGCTCCATCACCTTTCCTTTCATCCATTTTGCTATCATTTCGTTTCATCTGCTTCCTTCATCCCATGCCAGCCATCGGGCTGATCACCCATCCTGGACATTCTGTCTGCTTCATGAGTGTGTCTGCTCCTCGACGGGCCTCTGACCCCAGACACCCGCCTGTAAGTCCTATATAAGATGAGGGTAAACAGTGAATGAATGATGAATATGCAAGGTCAGCTTATTTTTCATTTATTCAAAGTGTGTATAGATTGGTTTAATATTGTGGGGTAACAATACAAGGGTATCTGAAGTGCTTAACATTCAAAAAAAAATTTGTAGGAATCTTAACTGCTTCTCACAAAAACAGCAATGTAAACCTCTGTTTAAGAAAACAGCAATTCACCACCACCACCACCACCACCACCACCACCACCACCACCACCACCACCACCACCACCACCACCACCACCACCACCACCACTACTACTACTTTAGTTTCAAATCACAAAGTGGTCTTGTAATCAGACAATAGTAGTGGCAACAATGCACTGTTCTAGCTTGGTCAATGTACCTACAAAATTGACAAAAAACAGATGCAAGTGAGTAAGCATGTGCACTTGTATTAGTTTTACGGAATAAAAGTGTGTTAACTCTTACCACGCAGCCCTGCCTATGGACAACAATCATCATCTTCATTGTTGTTTTTCTGAATATATGTAACATAGGACTTGTATGTTTAGTGGCTTGCTTGTGTAATTGCTTATTGAACCTATTACCGAGTCTAGAACTTAATTTGTCACTGAGCAAAGAACAAGAAGTTATTTGCATAGTATTTAAAAGCATTCAAAGACAAAACCACCATAATTTCAGTGTTTTCTGGCATAAGATTGATTCTTAAGTCTGTAAGAATATTCTCAAGTACACATTAGGCACAGATATTCACTGCAGTTTCAAGCAGTTTTCATTGAGCTGGAATCCAGAAAGCATGTTTACCATTAATGTATTTTCAATGGCATTGTAATTTGCATCAAATGACTTATATATGTCAATATGTCAATTCTACTGTACCATCTAGTTTCAGTTTTTTGGTGAAGGGTAGTTTACAAATGTTGCTTTTTGCCCTGTGTGTTTCATGTATCTCGTCAATTCTTAGTGTGTCAATATAGATATATGTGAAAGTCATCATTCCAATAGCTCTTTTTTTTTAATATAGTTCTCTATTGTATTCAGTAGATGAGAAGAACAATTTAATCTAATAAGCTCTGAAGCCTGGTAACCCTGATCCATTACAAAGACAATTCGAGACAAACAACCTTCTTACAGTCCTGGAGAATCTTATGTTTTTCACTGTTTTGTGACCATGCATAAATTCTTCTGTAAAGAGCACTTCATTACACAAAATTCAATTTGTGTCAAAGTGAACAGTGAGAGTTACATATGAAATATGTTTGTATTCATCAGTTCACATATCTGTTGTGGCAGCACATTTTTTTCTATCCAATATTATTTGCACTGTAAGAATGAGTGACTTTCGCAGTATATCAGTTTGTTTCACTGCACTGAAGATACTGTAGTAGGATGGCATAGCAAGTCATTCATATTCATATTACTGTACCTAGAACCCATTTTAATCAAAGTTAGCTTCTGGGTGCTTCCACTCTGCCATATTTACTGATTACTTTTTGTTCCCAAACCTGAAGAAATGGTTGGTTGGATGAAGATTCACATAAATTATGAGGTTGAAGCTGGGAGATATGTTCCTTTTTATTTTATTTTATTTTTTACTGAGATTATTAAAAAGTTGGAAAGTCCGACTAAATGTATTGATTTACAAGTGACTATGTTGGGGAATGAGGATTCCCTTAAATCTTGTGCTTTCTTGGTCAGACAGACAACTTTTACAGAGGTTTGAAAATTATTAGAATCAAGTGCATTTTTATGGTAAAATGATTTGAGTTTGAAAATAAGTTATAAATGTCTAAAAATCAAAGAAAAACCTTATTTAAAACCTATCAGTTGTTTGTCACTGAATATTTATATCCCTCCAGTAACAACATTGCAATATTATTTTTCATGGTGAAAGATCAGGGGTCCATTTTGGGTCCTTTTTTTACTTTCTCTACTATGTATAGTAAGTAGGGGAAGTATTGTATTCCACCCAAAAATTCGATACCGAGATTTCACCGGAAATACATGTTTTGAGACCCCCTGAATCCAAAAAAAGCATTTTTAGTAACATGTCCGTGTGTGTGTCTGTGAACAGCGTAATTCAGAAACGAACAGTCGGATAAACACCAAACTTGGTAGTTAGGTTCAGTATCTTCCAGAGATGCGACACGAAGGTTTTCAAGAAAATCCCCCACCCCAGATTACCCTTTACATGGAACATTATTCGAAAATTTTAATTTTCTCAAAAATGGCTCTAACGTTTTTGATTAAAATATCGTATGTTTAAGATATTTTCATGACAAATAAAATGTATATCTTGAATTTTCTGGGAATGTCTCCAAAAGTATTCTTCATTGTGAACGACTTTTGCATAACTGGTAAACCATAAGAGATAGACAAAATTTTACTACACAAAAAATGTAGATCGCATTAAAATACACAATTTATGTCATATACTTTCTTTTGTTGAGTGTACCATTTTCGAGATATTGCTTGTTATTTCCTTAAATTTTTCAATACTTATTTTCTCAAATGGGAATTCGTTATTCATTTTTTTGTCTCGGATATGCAAAGAGTATTAATCTGTGGCAAAGGGAATGATGCTCCACCTAGCAACCATTTATTAAGAGATATGTGTGTGCTTAGAGGCTACTGTATTTCTATATTGCCCTTGTAAATATATATTCCCCTTACATCTACAAGAAAATTAGCAATAAGATAGAGTCTGCAAATGTTTATCTCGATTAACATGAAGTAGATGGAGAATAAGCGTTTGTTAAAATAGTTTGTACAAGAGAAGAGAAAGTCATGTGAGTGTAACACATCAGATTTTTTCTTTTAGCGATTAATGATTTGGCGGCATATAATCTTCCTCAAGATCTTATCATGTATGCTGACGACTCTAATAACATCACATTCAGATTATAATCAATCAAAAGGATTAGAACTAAATGATTTTACCAGCAAAAAACTGTTTTATGGTAAATAAGTTAATGCTAATGAGAAGAATACTCAGCAATATATACTTAATTTATCTGACAAATTCATAAATTATTTGTCATTTGTTAAACCTTTCCAACCTTGTCCAACACACGGCTTGTGTGGAAGAACAATTAATTCTTGGGATTATAGCTTGATTTCAAAGTAGGATGGAAAAAGCATGTTGACAATGTGTGCATTAAATTATCTAAGTAATCTTTCTCCTTTAGAAAATTAAAATCACTCATATTGTTAGATATACAGTTTGCTCTGTTTGAAACACACATTAATTACGGAATACATTTATGTGAGCATTCAACTGATGCCCATAAAATCTTAGTACTACAGAAAAAAAGCACTGAATACTTTTAAATAAGAATAACAAAGAAGACTGTAAATCGCTGTTCACTGAATTAAGAGTAATAACTGTGTACAATCTGTTTATATACTGATCATTAATCTACATTAAAGCCAATAACTTCCAAGGCTGAATTTCATAACTTCAACACAAGACATAAGTATAAATTAGATCATCTGAAATGCAGATTAGCTCTTAGATCAAACACCTGCTTTTACAATGGGATTATATGTTTAACAAACCACCTAAGGTAGCTAAAAATGTTTGTCAATAGGCTAAAAGATTGTATTCATAATTGGTTGGTAAACAGACCATTTTATCCAATTGATAGTGATGTAAATATAATGTAAGGTAATATCTGTGAATGTGTAATATTTAGTTAAGTTCCTTGATAATGTCAGTATCCGCATATATATACTGGTCTCTGGCAAATTATTATTATTATTTTCCAATCCATGGCCTTAAATATCCACATAGAAAGCAAAGGTACATGTTATAGAATAAGTATCTGTTTAATTTCCAAATACACTTGTGAATTTTCACAGATAATACTAAGGTGAAGAATGACTGAAAATGGTCAACTAAACATCTATTTTTGGGAAACTTGTTTCATTGAAGAAAAGAAATATTTTCTTTTTTCCAGTAGTACAGGATAAAAGGTTGACTCTTTGGTTTTGTTCTACTGTTTTATATAGGCAGTCATCTAATTCTGATTGGTGGGAAATTATGTAAGCATTTTATCACACTAAAGCTTTAGTATCTTGGAGACAGTTTGAGCAGTAAATAACCAAAATTTTGCTTTGGGTCAGATAATTTTCACACCTTTGTAGAATGTCCCTTGTAAACACCAGTGTTAAAGCACTGTTCTTATCTCATGTGTGCAGAGAAACTGAGTCATTTTAAAGAGCTATGTGAACTTACAGTTAGGATGCTAAGGTGCTTTGCTTCAGCAGCAATGGAAGTGTTTGAGAAACCAAAATATTTAAACTAGAGGCCATTGCATTGAAAAGTTTTTAATCTGTAATTTTGTAGCCACAGACATTTGCAAAGTGTTTAGCATTTAGCATCAAATGGTGAGTAGTGGAGAAATCTGTAACTTTTACTCACAATACTCTAGCTGTGTTCCTGTTACTTAAAGAAGTAATAGATGCATCTGATTAAACATTTGAGCATTGTTTCCATATGAATGTAACTAAGCACTTATGTAATTTGAAATCATTTCTAGGCAAATGTGTGTTGTGAATGATGTAATTGAATAGAAATATCACTTTTTGTATAAGTATTAGAATATGTGTTGCATTTATAAGAGTTTGTAAGCGGTAGAGAAAGTCATTTGAATGTATATCACATTTTAATATTTCAGTTAAAGTCAAAAGAAGCAAAAAAATAAGGCAAAGTTACGCATATGTTTTCAAAACATGTACATATGCAGTTGCGCAGTGTATGTTTTATGCAATCAGTTCATAATTTAATTTATTCATTTAATAATTTCCATTCCCAGTTTTCATAAGTTTAATGTGTTACTTCAGGTACAAGACAATCAAATGGTGGGCACAGAGCTTCCTGGTTGGTATTCAAAAGATTGTATGTGGATTTCGTGATGACAGAGGAATGGTACATAAGCTAGAAAACTTTGAAGTGGTGAAGCTACCAGAAATGGGGAAGGTAAGTTTGGTATTATTTGTTGTCAATCTCTAAGACACTTACCCACATAGTCATAAAAACTAGTTCTGCTTACCTAAACATATTGAGAATGACATTTAAAACCTGTTGCAGGTATGAAATGCCTTGAATCAGACCTTTGACTGTTCTTTTATTAAAACTGCATAACTGCAATTTCTTTATGAGCTAAGTATTCCCTCCTATATTGACATTTCTTTGCAGATGTACTTAGTTTAGTGTGATGGGGGAGTGCATCACTTACATGACGTGTTAGTTGATGAAAGGGGATGCATTGAAACTGACTGAGCCAAGGAAATTTACTTTAGTTCTGAGATTATAAATTGACAATCTGTTTTTACTCTCATGTTTGCCCTCTGACTTGGAAAGGGCTTGCCAACATTTTCATAAAAAACTTTTATTGTGGTATTATTATAGTTGCTGGCAACACAAGTGTTGCTGCCTGAAATTCAAGGAACCCAAGTTCGACTTCTGGTACCAACATGGGAATTTTTTTATTCTCCTACTGGGAAGCCTGGTATGGTATAAGGAGTGTATTCAGCCACATGAAATCCATGGGGACCAATTTGCTACCTTAGGATCAGACTGACATAACTACATGAATGCATGTTTTGAGGTTTTTAAGTTTGTGATGATATATGTATATTAGCGTTGCTGAACACAAACTTTGTTATGAAATTCATTATCCTAGTTCATTTGCCCAATGATTGGTATTGTTGTTTAATTTGTCATAATCAGTTTATTAAGTAGATATTTAATACTTTAATAAAATGCACTGTAGGTAAGTCTCTTGACCCTAAATAATTGAAGATTTTCTTCTGCAACTTTGTGGCTATTGCAATCTTACAATGAAACTGCACACAGTTGTTGTAAGACATTTTTATTAAAGTATAAAATAAATGCTAAATAACCGCTGTTTTAATGAGAGTGAAGTGAGGAATAAAACTGATGGTACTTCTGCGGTATTATTACTTTCTGGTATAATTGTTTCAGATCTTTGATTGGTAGTGGGCCGTCATAGGCAGGTTGTAATGCTGATGCGTTGCCCAGCTCTTATGGTCTGTAACTCATGAAGTTCTGCCTCATTGTAACAATACTTGAAATATATTTTGTGTAGTTCACCCTTATGGTGTTGCATCCATACAATTTTCAAGAAGTTTGCTGCTTCTCCTTTTTCATCAGTCTTCCTATTCCTAATTGTTTCTTTGTGAAATTCAGTGAAGTTTAAGAACTTAGTAGAATCCATCTCTATGACAGTGTCTCTCTTTGATGCCATGCACATTACAGTGAACCGTCCTACGGAATCAAACACATCTACATGCTTGCTTTCCTTTTCTATGCAAGCATGTACGGAGTCCACTGCCATCTGTGAGTGGCGTGGTTCAAAAAAGCACTGACAGATTACTGGAATGTTCTTATTGTGGGTGGCATATAATATCACACGCATGTTAACATTTGAGTTTTGTCCACATGTATATGAAAATAGTGTTATTTCTTTTCCATTTGCAACATTTTTCAGAAAGTCCAAAACACATGTTACTTCTGTTGAACCCCTTTTTGCTTTTGACTCATCCCACATGTAACAATTGGCTTGGTTGTTTGATAAATTCAAAACTGTCAAGTTGTAGATGGAAAACTGTCTTTTATAAAGCAAAGATTTAGAATTTGTCTTAGTACAGTACTGCCTCCAAGTCATATTCTGTCATAACACATTCACCTTCCTTTGCTTCATCCTTTGTCTTGTTCTTCATTTCTCACGCCAATTCTTTCCTCTTGATGTGATCATTATAATTTTTCTTTGTATTTTCATCTTCCTTCTCCATCTGTGTAAGAAACATTCATTGCACATACCCTTGCTAGACCGGTGAAAGCTTATATAGAAATCTATCTTAAATATTTGATTGTAGAGACAACATTTTTCAGGTGTGCATCCTTATTAGATTTCTTCCTGGAACAATGTGATGAGAGAACTTGAAATTTCCAGTCTTAATGGTTGTCCTCGCAAATTTTTCCGATATGTCAAAGGTAGTGAGGAAAAATTGCTTGCATATCTGAATTTTATCAGACCTTTGACTAGAATAAAGCATTTACTATTTTTTCTTCTAGAATGTTCTGATTGTGTTCAGATACTTTCCTTTTCATATTCATCAACTAATGATCTCAAATATTGTCTCTGAAGTTCAGTAAAACCAAGGTTCCAGAAGGCCTGATGGATATTTTGTCTATCATTACATTTTTGAACACACTTTGAACAATCTTTTTCACACTTCCTTCAAGCTAGAACATCATGATTTGCAGTAGAAATGTATGCTTTCCCTGGCTGTCTATTAAGTCTTCTTTTGTTTCTTTTCCATTCTTCTATATTAACTCTCTTCTTTCTTTTCCTTGTAATGTGGTCTTCATTGATTTGCCATTAGTTTTTTTAGATTTTGCAATCTGCTCTCTGACTTTAACATTTTCATTGACACCCTTTCCTGTTTGTTCATCATAGTTGGACTCTGTACTAAATTATTATAAATTTAGCTATAAATAGCTGCTTTTCTAAATATAGTAATACACATGGTTTAATAAGAAGACAGTTCCCTAGGTTCTATGACGACTCACCCCTCTCACACAGATCATCTAGCACAGGCTCTTTGTCTGAATTATTACCATCCATTTCCATAGATTCTGCAACATGAACCATGTTTACAGATGATGCCTCTCTGAATTTGCTTATTAGAATCTATAATACATTAATACTAACTATATTCCAAAATATAGTAGCTATGTTAATCAAAAGAACTTTCTGAAGGTTATCAGATCACTCACCCTTCTCATCCAGATAATTTGAGTGATTACTGGTTTCATTAACTGACTTGGGATCATTCATTTCCATAGATTCTCCCACCAGAACTCTGGCTTTCACATTATGATTGACATTATGATTACAGATTCTAATGAGCTGTGCTTGCTTATTAGAATCTGTAATAAATCAATAATATGGCTATATTGTAGAACTCCAAAACACAACAACAATCATAATTAGTAGTGGTAAAAACTTGTCCAAAACGATAACATCACAGTTACTCATCATTCTCACTTAGGTCATTTTTTGGCTCATAATCAGGATCAGGAATCTGATTCAGCTCCTGCTATAAATTCTTTAAACAATGCTTCTCCTTCCTATCTCCTGATGTCCCACTGTCATAAACTAGAAAATGACAAAGTATTTGAATTCTTTAACTAAGTTACAAGGTTTAAAATGACAGTTTATATAATTCAATTATTATAAGCATAATAGCTAACATAAACATTATGTTTATTTATATTTTGTTCCAATGTGTTTTATACTTACATTTCTCATTATTTTCGTTGTTCTTCTATTCACTTACTAACCAAACCTTTCTTCTCCCACTGGACTCCATAATAGAATGTCACTAATTTTTAAATCAACAAATCCAATGTTTGTGAACTAAAACCACACTACTAAACAATATTGCACTAAATAACATACGGTGCTTTAACATACAGGGTCTTTCATGCACGATTTGGTGATGCGCTTCCTTCATGTACGGAAGTGTGTATGTAAAGGCAACAATTAAAAGATAACAGGAAAATTAAATGTGGTCAGTCATATACGCAGCAAGGATTAGACATACGTAAGAGCTTATCAGTGTCAATAATAAATTGAAGAGTTAGGGTCAGACAAACGTATCAGCTTTTATGATCCTCTGACCCTTACCAAAATATTATTTTGCAGATAGAATTAGGATCAGTCAAACGCAATGACTTTTACATTCCTTTGACTCTTACAAAAAGTATGATGTTGTAGTTATGTTGACGCCTAACTTTGACACTATTATAGCTAGAAATAAAATTGTTTGATCCTAAGAAGGAGTGCAGCTTTCGGACCATCGAAGTAGTCGTAATTCAAAACAGTAAAAATAGTTACATCAGTCCGGCCCTAAGGTAGCAAATCGAGGAACTACTTGATGAAAAGTTAGTGACTCCAGTCTTGCAAACTGCATATAAGCAGTCATGAGGTGGCCGTTGCACCAGAGTTTGCCACCACCCCATCATTTTCACTCTAGTTAGTTTTGAAAGTACTGGGTGATCAGCATAGAGCAGAACAGATTTCACAAAAAAGCTTTATCTTTCATAAAAATATCCAAACACATATTTCAGTGCTAAACATTTCATGGAAAAGGTAATGACACCCTCAGTTGACCTAAAAAGAAGTACTTAGACTTCTCAATCCTCAGGGGAGAAAATCAGAAAGAAGTTGCTGAAACAGCAGCTGTTAGCCGGCCGGCAGTGAAGTGCGAGGCTTCAGGCGAGTTGAACTCTTGCAAATATGGTACATGTTTGTTAGTTGACACAATACAGTGAATATTAAGTAAAATGGCTCTATTCGGGTAGCAATATTCTGTTCCCTAAAAACTATTCGTTCATGATTTGTACATCCATACAGAATGTGAGTGCCGTAAGGAGGCTATTTCAAGAGAGATTTCCTGCTGTTAAAGTTCCAGGTCGAACTGTGATTCATAGATTAGTAAATAAATTACGTGAAATGAGAAGTCTTCTTGATAAGAAACCATGTACATTACTTACAGAAGAAACTCTAGATAACATTGGACCTGCTCTGGAAAAGTCTCCCAAAAAATCACTTTGATGTTATTCCCAGCAAATGGAAATTTCCTAGGGCTCTATATGGAAGAAAGAGTATCTTGAGTTGACTCACTCTTTCTTCAATATATTTGAATGCTTCACTGTGTGTAAGTTCCAAGTTTCAAAAAATTCCTATGGCTCTGTTCAAATGGCTACAAAGTTACTCAAGTTAAAGCCCTATAAGATTACTGTAATGTAAGAACTTAAAGTGGGTGACCCTGCATTAAGGACATAATTTTGTGAATGGGTTTTGAATCAGGTGCATGACAGTCAAATGGACCCTAATCTAATTTTCTTATTAGATAAACCATGGTTCTACCTAAGTGGATATTTTAATACACAAAACAATCATTATTGGAATGCTGAAAAGCCTAACCACCTTGACCAGGAATCCCTGCCTGATCAAAAAATAGGAGTGTGGTACACTATTAGCAGCAAGAGAATAATAGGCCCATTTTTTTTGCAGAAACAATTAATAGTGAGAGATATGCTCAAAACATTTTGGGCCATTTGTTGGTGAATTAACTGAGAGGGAAAGAAGTTATGCAACTCTCCAGCAAGACTCTGTGACAGCGCATACAACAACTTCTCCTTACAGAAAATCCGAAGTGTTTGAAGTTAGAGTTATCGCAACAACATATGGCCCCATGTTCCCCTAATTTAACCCCCTGCAATTTGTATCTCTGGGGGGGGGATTAAAAGAGAAAGTTTACAAAACAAATCCACACACTTTAGAGGAACTTAAAAATAACATTTGTCAAGAAATTGCTGTCATTTCTCAGAGGAAACTGCAGAGTGTAATGGCCAATTTCCTAAGCAGGTGCCAGAAATGCTTGAACAGCAAAGGGAGGTACTTCCAACATGTCCTGGTTTGATATATGTGAGTAGTTTTATTTATAAGTGTTTACCTTTTGTTTCTTTGTTAGAAATAACTTGTGTGACACATTGTAGTAAATTTACTGTGGACATGCAGTCACCTGCTCAGTGCACATAACAAGCAGCATCACCAGCCAGCTAAGAGCCACGAAACCGGTTACCCAGTATCAGGAACTTTTCTTAAAATGTTCTGTGTAAGTATTATGTGCTTCGGTCATGCTGAATGATAAAGCTCATGGTTGACATGAATAGGGATGAAGTAATTTCTCTTCACACATAATCCAGCATTTTTGTTGTTCACGCAACAAAATCACAGCTGCGTGCATAAGAGAAATGTGCAGTAAAACATGTTGTAGTCTCTGCTTGAAACTAAAGATTCAAATTTGCATCATCTGTCCTCTCTTAATTAAAATAATTCAGGATCAAAGTATGGCAACAAATGAAAAAGTCTGTTTTAACTGATCATTAGGTTTTATGAGTAGGAAAAGGCAGCACCCATAAGTAGAGAAATTAAGAACACAATCCAAGAGGACACAACAACAAAAGAGCTCACTTTGCAGAAAAACTAATGTGTGATATCACGATTCTATAGTTCATGTAATGCTTGCCAGGTAATGATTGGGACATTCATAGATGTTTGATTATTCCAATGCTGTTTGATTCCTTTGGGCATGCATTCAAAGCAACCCTTTGCTAATTCTTTTCTGCTTTTACTCTTTTTTTGGACATTCACAATTCTTCTGTGTGTTCTGTAACCCTCCGTTTATTCACATAAACAGAAGTTGATTTGATTGATGGAATCTGAGAGACAAAACAAGATGGTCTAATCCAAGCTTGCCTGCAAATGCCTTATTCTGCGGTATCTCTCCCAGTTATTAGTTCAGCCAACCTGTCGCCCTAAATAGTTTTAGGAATCCCTGAACTAAATGTTTGTTAGATACAATTTCCTTGGGGTCTGAGCTCCCCAATAAGTTGTATTGTTTATTTTCCAATGCGTCACAGTATAAAATAAGATGCAGGGCGGTTTCATCTTCACTGATGCACAGCCCTGCATTCAGGGGATCCTTTTTCAATCCCTATGATTTGCAGGTGTTTTTTTTTTAAAATTCCCATGGCTAGTCATTAGGCTGACCATGAGTCTCATCTGCTTCCTGTCCAAGTTCAGGATCACAATGCTTCTATTTAAACATGGTAGACCATCATAAGTAGAGGCTCGGATTTCTGGTATTAACGATAGCCACAAAATTTTCAAGTGGCTCATTTAATGTTAACAAAATCACATATTTGTATGAGATAAATTTAATTTGTTTTTAAAATTGAAGTCATGAAAGTCGTGAAATGGCTTTATTTTACGAAACCTGATTTAAAATGTGAAATGTAGCAAAATGCTGAGATGATATCAAATTTTTATTGTTCAATTGTTTATTTGTGCATCATAAGGTTAAGGCAGCATTTAAGAATGCTGAAGAGGAAGCACCAATATAATTATAACCTTTTTGAAACATAAACATGCTAGTGTTAAAGAAGCAAAAATGTTTCTGATTCCTGTGTTAACTCGGTGTTCATAGATAAAATCTTTTCTGTATCCTGGGGAATACTTCAACAATCTCCTCGAGTACGTCAGTAAACTGACTGACTGTAATCCGGCAGTCAGCTACTTTAAAGAGCTTTCAAATGATGACAGAAACTGCATTTTTTAGGCTGCTTTTGTGAAAGAGTACTATTTGCTATTTCTGAGATTACTCAATTTTTGGAGGGGTGTCAATATCCTACAGCACACAAGCTTGTGCCAGGAGTGACTGCTTTGCTTGGTGAGGTGCAGCTCGTAGAAACAAGATGTCTGGAGAGGAAACATCCTTAACCCTGCGTAAGCTGGATGAAACCAAGCAGCGGGAAGACACTTGGGAGATGAAATTAGCCAAATGCAGCATTTAAAAGCTGGAGAAGCTGTTGGCAGAGGATCCTGCAGGAAAAATCTTTCACTTAACTGCCCAGCTTTTTCATTTATCTAATTTATTGGTAGCACCAGTATCCAATGAGCTCATGTCACATGTGAAGCAGAATGTAGAACTTGAATTACTGAAGGGGCTGATGCAGGAATATACTGATTTTTCAAGCCGCTACTTGCAGGCAGTATGGTTTCCAACTACAAATGTGGATGGCAAGAGAAGCTTTTCAGCACATGCAAATTTACTGTCAAACAGGTGAACAAATTTACACCCAGAAAGTGTAGAAACAATATTGTGTTTGTACTTTGGTGATACTTTCAGCTAAATTTTATTGTACTTTCTATTCATTTCCATGTGATCTCTTTTTTAAGATAATTGTGATTATGATTATTTCAATAGAAAAGCAATACTTATCACATCCGAGTTGTCATTCCTTGATTTTTTTATTTCACCACTCTTGAGTATTTTATTTTACCAGTTTGAGCATTTTATTTCACCACATACCCTGGTCTCTAACCATAAGCTTGCCATGTTTTGGTTTAGGAGCATTGGCCTAGTAATCTGCGTGTTGTCTATGGATCCATTTAGCAGCTTGATTCTTATGATCCTTTTGGTGATTCCCAAAGCAGGTTCAGGTCCAACAAATGGAGTTGTTGCACCTGTCTTAGCTAATTTATCTGCATTTTCATTGCCAACTATACCTGAGTGGCTGGGAACCCATGCCAAGGTAGCCTTGTAGCACTTCCCCAGCCTTTCCAGGGCTTCTTGGCAATCTTTAACAATCTTTGATCTCCTTTTTGAATCAGATAGAGCTTTCAGTGCTGCCTGGCTGTCTGAATAAATGTAGACTCTACCTTTCCTGTATTGTCTGCATAGATTCTCCTCCATGCGGACCCTGATTGCATATACTTCTGCTTGAAATACTGTGGTCAGTTCCCTTAGAGAGTAGGATTTCTGTAGTCTTGGCTGATCCCCAAATACTTCTGCGCCAGTATGGTTGTTCATCTTTGACCCATCAGTAAACCAAATAATGTCCTCTGATTGGTGTTTGATGTCTTTCTTCTCACTGTTCTTTACTTTCGATCCTTATCTCAAAAGATTTATGTGAATGGTGGAAAGGTTTTGTATGGTCCAATGGCATTAAAGCTATCGGACCTAGATTCACTTCATCAAAGATGTTAGTGCAAGTTCCTGGGTATATATTGGGTTTCCAGTTGCTGCCAGCTCTGAGTCTACATGCCCCAGCTGCAGCTTTCATTTTGACCCTCAGGTGAATAATCTCCATCCCTGCTCTAAGTGTGCTGTTAATACTGCCAGTGATAGTCAAACAGGCCAATCTCTCTACTCTCCTTAGCAATGTTATCACCAGAGTCTTCTTGGGGTTAGCACCAGGATCCTGCTTTTGGCACCATTCCTGAATGATATCCAGGGCTTTTTGTGCTAAAGCTCCAACTGTACTCCCAAACCTGCAAAGTATTACAATGACTAGATCATCAGTGTAGCCCTGGCAATAGTACCCGTCAGCATTTAGTTGTTGAACGAAATCATTCACCACAAGATTCCACAGTAGTGGGGACAGAATCCCACATTGTCGACCTGGCTGGTTGTGATCACTACGTTTTCTTTCAGGATACTAGCTTCCACCTTCCTGGTTACCAGCATGGATTTCATCCATTTGCAAATAATGGTCTGTATTCCATGTCGTTTTGCTGCATTAATCATGGATTTGAAGGTCGTATTGCTGAAAGCCCCTTCGATATCCAAGAAAATACCTAATGCAATTTCATGAAAATGCAGTGCTTTCTTTATCCTTCCAAAGAGTTGGTAGAGAGCGGTTTCACATGATCTGCCTGGTAGATATGCATGTTAGTTCCAGTGTAGGGGTACTGTTGTTAACCTCTTTTCCCTAACATACATGTCTATAGTTTTTCGAATGTCTTGAGAAGAAATCGCTACCTTAGGATCAGACTGACGTAACTACATGAATGCATGTTTTGAGATATTTAAGTTTTTAAGTTTGTGATGATGCTATATGTATATTAGCGTTGCTGAACACAAACTTTGTTATGAAATTCGATAATCTAGTTCATTTGCCCAATGATTGACATTGATGTATAGTTTGTAATACTCATTTATTAAGTAGATATTTAATATTTTAATAAAACATACTGTAGTTACGTCTCTTTGATCCTAGATAAATTACGATTTCCTGCTGCGACTCTATGGGTATTGCAATCTTATAATGAAACTGCACACGCTTTGTTGTTGTAAGACATTTTTATTAAAGCATAAAATAAATGATAAACAAAATTACATTAATATTACACTGTTGTAATGGGAGTGAAGTGAGAAATAAAACTGATGGTACTTCTGTGGAATTATCCCTTTCTGGCATAATCAGATAGTTTCTCTTTGGTGACTGGCAGGGGACCGTCATAGACAGGTTGTAATGCTAATTCCTGTGTTTGATTTCTTCTACTGTGCCCAGCTCTTATGGTCTGCAACTCATGAAATTCTGCCTCATCGTAACAATACTTGAAATATATTTTGTATGGTTCACCCTTACGTATTGCATCCATGCAATTTTCAACAAGCTCACTGCTTCTCCTTTTTCAACCGTCTTTCTATCCCTAATTGTTTCTTTCTGAAGTTCAGTAAAGTTTACGAATTTCGTAGAATCCATCTCTATGACAGTGTGTCTCTTTGATGCCATGCGCACTACAATGAACCATCCTATGGAATCGAACACATACATGCTTGCTCTAATTTTCTATGCACCCACTTCTATGCAGAGACCACTTCCATCTGTGAGTGGCCTGGTTCAAAAAACCGCTGATTGATTACTAGAATGTTCATATTCTGGACGGCATATAACAACATCGCACACATGTTAATATTTTGGTTTTGTCTGCATGTATCTGAAAATAGTGTTATTTCCTTTCCATTTGCAACATCTCTCAGAAAGTCCAAAACACACGATGCCCTTCTGTTGAGCCCCTTTTCGCTGTTGACTCATCTCACATGTTGGCTTGGTTGTTTGGTAAATTCAAAATTGTGAAGTTATAGGCAAAAAATTGTCTTTTATAAAACAAAGACTTGGAATTTGTCTTAGGACAGTACAGTACTGCCTCCAACTCATATTCTGCCATAACTTCACCTTTTTTTGCTTCATCCTTTTTCTTATTCTTCATTTCTCGTACCAATTCTTTCTTCTTGATGTGATCATCATGGTTTTTCTTCGTATTTTCATCTTCCTTCTCCATCTGTCTAAGATTAGAATATTTGAAACATTCATTGTTATAATGATCCGAATATTTAAATATGCAGGTAAGTATTCCTTGTTAAATTTTTTCCTGGAATAATGTGATGGGAGGACTGGAAATTTTCGGATATGGTTTCTGATTTCCTCCTCCTTATTTTCCGGTGGTTTCCAACCAGGTGCATGGTGACCTCTTTTCTCCTTCTCTATTACGTTGTGATCACCTCTTTTCTTAATGGTTGTCCTCACAAATGTTTCCAATATGTCAAAGGTAGTGAGGAAAAATTGCTTGTATAGGTACCTGACTTTTATCAAATCCTTTGATTAGGAAAAGACATTTACTATTTTTTCATCTAGAATGTTCTGATTGTGTTCGGATACTTTCCTTTTCATATTCATCAACTAATGAACTCAAATATTGTCTCAGAAGTTCAGTAGAACCTAGGTCCTAGAAAGCTTGGACTTTTTGTCTATCATCGTTACTGAAATTATCATTACATTTTCGAATACACCTTGCACAACCTTTTTCACGCACGCTTCGAGCTGGAACATCTTGATTTGTGGTAGAAGTGTGTGCTTTCCCCGACTGTCTATTAAGTCTTTTTTTGTTTCGTTTCCATTCTTCCATAACAACCCTCTTCTTTCTTTTCCTTGTAACGGGATCTTCACTAATTTTATCATTAGTTTCTTTAGATTCTGCAACCTCTCTCTATATTTTCATTGCCATCTCTTCCTGTTTGTTCATCATAGTTGGAATCTGTAATAAATTAATAATAAATGGTAGCTATAAACAGGTCTATTCGTAAATATAGGAATAAATATGGTTTAATAAAAAGATAGTTCCCTAGGTTCTATGATGACTCACTCTTTCACAGCACTCATCTAGCACAGGCTCTTTGCCTGAATTAGTATCATCCATTTTCATAGAATCTGCAACCTGAACCATGTTTACAGTAATAATGCCTCTCTGTGTCTCCTCATTAGAATCTGTAATACAGTATATTACAAAATGTAATACCTATGTTAATCAGAAGAAATCTCAGAAGGTTATAAGATCATCACCCTTCTTATCCAGATAATTAGAATCATTACTGGGTTCATTAATCTTCTCAGGACTATTAATTTCCATAGATTGTGCCACCAGAACTCTGGCTTTCACATTAGGATTGACAACTCCCCTCTATACTTGTTCATCATTAGAATCTGTAATAAATGAATAATGTGTCTATAGTGTAGACCTCCAAAACACAATAATAACAACCACAACAGCAATAATAATAATAATAATAATAATAATAATAATAATAATAATAATAATAATAATAATAATAATAATAATAATAATAATAATAATAATAATAATAATAATAATAATAATAATAATAATAACAACAACAATTATAATAACAAGGTGTAGGAGTAATATTAACCAGTCCAAAACCATAACATCACAATTATTACTCACCATTCTCACTTAGATCACTTTTTGGCTCATAATCAGGATCAGTATCTGAGTCAGCTGCTGCTATAAATTCTGTAAACAATGCTTCTCCTTCCTCATCTTCTGATGTCCCACTGTCATAAACTATAATAAAACAAAGTACTGAATGCTTTAACTAAGTTACAACGATTAAACGACAGTTCATATATCATTCAATTATTATTTCAATATCGTATATACAAGGTTAATAACTAACATAAACATATATTTATTTATATTTTGTTCCAATGTATTTTATATTTACATTTATCATTATTTTCATTATTCTTCTCCCTCAGGATTCCATAATAGAGTTTCACTAATTTTTACTTTCTCTACTATGTTTAGTAAGCAGGGGAAGTATTGTATTCCACCCAAAAATTTGATACCGAGATTTCATCGGAAATACATGTTTTGAGACCCCCTGAATAAAAAAAAAGCATTTTTGGAAATATGTCCGTGTGTGTGTCTGTGAACAGCATAACTCAGAAACGAACAGTCGAATAAACACCAAACTTGGTATTTAGGTTCAGTATCTTCCACAGATGCGACATGAAGGTTTTCAAGAAAATCCCCCCACCCAAGATTACCCTTTACATAGAAGATTTTTCGAAAATTTTAATTTTCTCAAAAATGGCTGTAACGATTTTGATTAAAATATCATATGTTTAAGATATTTTCATGACATAAAATGTATATCTTGAATTTTCTGGGAAATGTCTCCAAAAGTATTTTTCATTGTGAATGACTTTTGCATAACTGGTAAACCATTAGATCGCGTTAAAATACACAATTTATGACATATACATGTGTTTTGTTGAGTGAACCATTTTCGAGATATTGCTTGTTATTCCCTTAAATTTTTCAATACATTTTCTGAAATGGGAATTCGTTATTCATTTTTTTGTCTTGGATATGAAAAGAGTATTAATCTGTGGCAAAGGGAAAGGTGCTGCACCTAGCAACCAGCTATTAAGAGAGATGTATGTGCTTAAAGGCTACTGTTTTTCTATATTGCCCTTGTAAATATATATTCCCCTTACATCTACAACAAAATTAGCCATAAGATAGAGTCTGCAAATGTTTATCTCGATTAACATGAAGTAGATGGAAAATAAGCGTTTGTAAAAATACTTTGTACAAGAGTAGAGAAAGTCATGTGAGTGTAACACATCAGATTTTTAAATCTACAAATGTAATGCTTGTGAGCTAAAAACACAGTGCTAAACAATATTGCACTAAATAACAAATTGCCTTTAAATACATGAGCTTTCATGCGTGATTTGGTGATGTGCACTCCTTCAACTGTGGAATTGTGTATGTAAAGGCAGTAATTAAAAAATAACAGGAAAATTACAGTGGTCATTCAGGTAGGCAGGAAGGATGAGACAAATGTAAGAGCTTATCAGGTGTCAATAATAAAACAAAGCATTAGGGTCCGACAAACGTATCAGCTTTTACCATCCTCTGGTCCTTATCAAAATTATTATTTTGCAGATAGCGTTAGGGTCAGTCAAACGTAATGGCTCTTACGTTCCTTTGAGTCTTACAAAAAGTATGACATTGTAGTTACGTTGACGCTTAACTTCGACACTATTATAGCTAGAGATACGATTGTTTGATCCTAAGATAGAGCGCAATTTTCCGATCATGGAAGTAGTCATAACTCAAAAACAGCAAAAAGTGTAGTTACGTCAGTCTGATCCTAAGGTAGCGAAATGATGTTAGACTAATTTGTTTCCTACTGTTCAAGTGTCAAATTTACCAGGGAATACCCTTGTTGAATGACTGCCATTTGAAAGGCCAAGACTGCAGTACTGTAGGTCTGTTTCCCTGTTTTCTGCCTCAGCTTTTTCGAGGTTGACTTGTCATCTTTGCTAGTTTCTTCCCTTAATCTTATGCTACCATGAGATACTCTCTCTACTTTAGGTTTACACTTCTTTGGAGGTCTTAGGTTCAAGCCCCATTGTTTTCCTCCATTTGTTCCCAAGAACCCATTCTTTGCCTTCCTTAAGTTTTTTATCCCTAAGGAGTTTTCTCCTCTGAGCTCCTGACATAGCCTTGATCTTGACCAAGTCCAGTTGCTCAGCTACGTTTTCCACTTCAGTATTTTCTGGAGCCTTTTCCTCCATTAGATATTGAGGTGGTTTGCATTTCCATCATGCCTAATGTTCCAGCTGTAATTTCAGAGGTCTCTTGTTGCACCTCAAGTCCCTCTTCCATGGTTAGTTGTGTACTTTTGGTTTCCATTTTGGTCCCATGAATACCAGGGAAAAGAATGTCAACACCAGTGCAAGGGTACAATACTCAAGGAGGTCACCTGGTATGCCTGAGGCTCTGTTTGTGACACACCCTACCCCTGTGCCACGCACCCCCTTGACACGGAATGCTAAACACCTTGGGGTTGGGTGAGTGCTTTGGTTTCCTTCCACTTGTTCCCTCACTAGATTCAGTGACTCCACTTGATGGTTCAAGTTGGGAGTATTTATCCTCCTCACGACAAAAAGGATATATCATGATTAAGGGACAAATTCCCTAAATCCTGGTAGAGCGCTCTTAAGGGGGAGTTGATATGAAATAATGAACAGTATCCAAAAATGAAGTCTCTTATCCATGATTATAAATGTTTAAATGTCCTTGACAAATTACCCCAGTATTGCGCATTTCTGATGAACTCAATATAACTTTAAGGAAATCTAAGGAAGCATTCAATTTTAGTAATTAGCATTGCCATCCAATTTGTTTTCAAACACTATTAAGAAACCAACAAATCAGAATATGATACTGCAATTTATAGCATAGTTACAGGAGTTACTGGAACTGCAACATACATTAACTCAGTAAAGATAGAAATGAAACCTTTGTTATTCTAGCACAATTGAAGGGAAGGCTATGAAAATGTCATTCCCATATTGATTTAGTCTCCAGCTGCAACTTACCAGTACAACATTGTGCAATGAAAGAAAATACAAGAAGTTACCACACCCATCCCTACTGAAAAAGAAAAGATGATCTTCAAAAAATTCACATACCACCCAACAGCTTTCTACAAATTCCAGAGAATCTTAAAACAACACAACATCTCTTTGGCCCCAAAAAACAATTACACCATAAAAAACCTACTAAACTCCAAACTAAAAGATGACATCCCATAGGAGAACAAACCAGGAATATACCAGATCAATTGCAATGACTGCAAAAAAATATACATTGAGTAAACCATGAGAAATATAAAAACAAGAACAAAAGAACACTTCAGTTACATAAAACAAAAACAGGAAGATAAATCAGCAGTAGCTTGGCACTTTTGGAGAGACAAACACACCATAGACAGAAACCCAAAAATACTTAAAAACATCTCAGGAAAAGCAGAACTTACAACTTGGGAAAGCATTTATATTTGGAAGAACAGAAACTGCACTTATAATTTTGAAACCCCGCCAGGAGACTTACTTTTGAAGAAGTTCTTCCAACCGCCACCAGAAATCAAGCTTACAACCAAGATGAAGGATGCGGGCAGTCGACAGGGAACTGAGGATGTAGTGTTACAATCAACTCAATAATTACCAAAAATCTGATATTGAGATTTCCCTGGAAATACATGCTTTGAGGCCCCCTAAGCCCAAGCCCTCCCAAAAATATGTGATTACTCTGTGTGCATGTGTATTTATGTCAAAACTTGGTGCTTACATGCAGCATTATGCAAGATGGAGATTTTTAACAAAATCCCCCCAATTCAAACTACCCTTTAGTGGAAAAACATTATTTTAAATTTTTTAAAGAATGGCTTAACAATTTGGATTATAATATCATATGTATAAGATATTTGCATGACAAATAAGATGAATATCCTGAGTTGTCTTTTAATAGCCTGTGAAGTTAGTTGTATTTGATTGAAGTTTGAATAGCTAGGAAACCACAAGAAATAGATAGAACTTATAGTACAAAAAATGTAGAGCTTATTAAAACATACAAGTTTTACGAGGGGCACTATTTATATTTTGAGCCTTGGCAACCCTGAATGTTGTAGGTGCCATCTGATGTTTCCAATGGAAAGTTTGACATTTTTGACCATAACCTACATCAAACATTTTGTCAATAGAGCGTCATTTTTTTTGTTTACACTAGCTTGAAAATTGTGTGTCAACAAAAACATGGATTAACCGTGAAAATATTCGTGCAATGATTTATTATGACTTTCGATGTCAATTATAAAGACAAGAGTGCAACAATCAACTAACTTTCACATTTGGAAACGAAGCTCCATCCTTTGCCACTGTGAACAAATTTAATCGTGGCCGCCGTTCGCTCAATGATGAAGTTCGTGAAGGTCGTCCAAAATCAGTTGTTGTGCCAGAAAACATTGATGCTGTGCAAAATCTAATAATGAAAGATCGTCATGCGACATAATGTGAGATTGAGGCAACCCTAGGCATTAGTTCCACCAGCATATATAAAACATTGCATGATTATTCAGCCGTGAAAAAGGTTTGCTCTCGTTGGATCCCACATAATTTGACGCAATCTCAAAAAGATGCTCATGTTGATTGGTGTACAAAACTGCTCAAGTAATACAATGGCGATGCCTCAAAAGATGTATATAAGATTGTAACAGGTGATGAATCATGTATCTATGCATATGAGCCGGTACGTAAACAGCATTCGACTGTATGGGTGTTTCAAGATGAAGCAAATCCAACAAAAGTTGTTCGCACTCGAAGCACGTCAAAGCAAATGTCTCCTGCTTTTTCAGCAAAACTGGCCATGTGGCAACAGTGCCTTTAGAGGAACGTAAAACAATAAATGCCAAATGGTACACAACCATTTGTTTGCCGGAAGTCTTCGGTGAAGTAAGGAAAACCAACAAGAACCGTAGGATCGTTCTTCATCAAGACAATGCGAGCGCACACACATCTCGTCTAACAACAGAGTATTTGAAGGCTGAAAAAATCAAATTGATGGGTCATCTGCCATACAGTGCTGATTTGGCACCCAATGACTTCTTTTTATTCTCGAACAACAAGAATAAATTGTGGACAACAATTTTCGTTGGCAGAAGAAGCCATTGATGCCTTCAGAAACCATGTTTTGGAGGTGTCTCAGGAATACTGGAATAAATGCTTTGACAAATGGTTCAAACAGATGGAAAAGTGTATTGATCATAAAGGAGAATATTTTGAAAAACAATAAAGCAGTTTTCAATCAGAAATTACTTTGTTTTAATTACTAGGCTCAAAATATAAATAGTGCTCCTCGTATAAAGCATATTATTTCCTGACATTATTCATTTTTTAAATATTCTATGTTGGGATTTGACTTTTTCCTAAATATGAGTGCATCATCTAATAGACATACTTGAAAGTTTTTGACACTTTTTATTTTTCTCTTTATTCATTGTAAGGCCATTTTACAGGCAATTGATTTTGTCAACATTTTCTAAACAATGGAATTATTTAGATAGAATACATAAGTTATACAATAAAATGCAAATATGTTTGTTATACATTATTATTATTATTATTATTATTATTATTATTATTATTATTATTATTATTATTATTATTATTATTATTGTTGTTGTTGTTATAATACAAGTAGATTTATTGTTGTACAATTTCTAACATAATCTATTGATCATTTTTTTTTTTTAATTCAAAGCTTTCTTCAACTGCATACAGAATTTATCTTTTAACCATATATCTAAAAAGGATTCAAATTTATTCATTGAATGTGTAATTCATGATGTGTAGTAATAATCTGTTATATAATTTAATCCTGGATGCCTGTAACTGTAACTCCCCTTAAAGCCCCATCCAAAGTTATATATCCAAAATGGCATTGCAGCTGAATAAATGGCTAGGACCCAGCACTAATTGTTGTTACAAAGTTGTAGGTAATGATAGTACATGAACAGTGATGTAACTAATGTATGTATTAATGTAATGTGCTTGTTTTGCACAGGGACTATGGGATGCATGTGTGTGTATGAATTTCTGTGAACGGTTCCTAAGTTTTGTGAAGAACTTGCTCCAGAAGAAAGATTCTCCACATGTGGTATGGAAGTTTGAATGGAAACCAGGTGAAAATGTTACAAGTACAAGATTTGAAAGCCCTACAGACCTTTGTTTCTTGCCTGAGTGGTTCCTTGCATACTTCTCTTCTGCTAATAGAGCTACAAATTTTGGCCCCCCAGAAAGGAGTGAATAACTTTAGAGTTTTAGACTAAAAGTTATGACAGAAAGTGATGAAAAATGTTACATCCTAAGAACACCAGTTTAAACAACATTTCTGCTGAGTGAAAAGTAACCATGCAATTTTCTATGATATTTGCCCATTTAATGTGTTTTTAAAAAGATTGATTACCATTACCTGCTTTTGGTGGTAAACTAGTACAAGCAGGAAAGTCATGTAACTCTTGTAATCTTCAGATAAAAAATGCAATACTTGAATTATTATTTAGCTCCTTTGTATCAGCGTTATATGAGGGGTTGAGAATCACAGAGGTGTAAGTCAGACAATAAATACTGTTTCTTGAAAATAAGTTGTTTTGCATTTGCATTAATAAAAAACTAAAACTAATATACTTTTCAACCTGTTGCTAAAACTTAAAAAAATGTATATTAGCTTGGCAATAGTGTTTATGATTAAATTGAGATGGAAAAACGACTTACACCACTATGAGAAAGCAGATCTTCTGGGCCCTGGTCGAATGGAAAAGTTCCTTCTTCCAGACATTTCGCCTGCAACTATGGCAGGCATCTTCAGTGGCAGGGCCTTTGCATCGAAGTATGGATTTTGGCAGTTACTGATGCAGTGCCTGACAGCATCAGACTTGGTGGGAGGGTGTTCCATTGCTTGCTGCTTCCTGATTTGTCTGGATGAAGGAGTGGGATATGATGCAGTAATTTGTATCACAAATTACTTAAATGTAAATAATGATTGTAATATGAATATGCATTTTTATGTGACATTGATTTCAGATGTTTATTAATTGTAAATATTATTGGGAAATAAGTTTATACGGCCTTACTGAAACTGTCAATAATAGCGCAATAATGCAGAGAGGGGGGTGAGCTGTTTGTCATTATTGGAGACGAGGAAGTTACGTAATGTTGGCGCGTTTTCGGTAGAAACTTCTGGAATGTTTCCTCCCTAAAAGCAATATGTATTCGTGGTTTTCATTGGATATTAAAATAGACGCTAATGTTGGCGCGTTTTATTAGCCAATAGTAGTTCAGTTATAATCTTTAGGCATATCGTGGAGTGGGATTATAAATAGAAGTCAAGTTAGAGGTAAAGTCAGTCAGTCCTTCAGTTCGTTGAAAGCATTCATACATTACACGTCGTATTCAGAGCAGTTCATCAAAATTCTTAGTGCAATACACGTCGTCTTAAGTTCGTCAGTTCGTCAAAAATATTTGTATGAGATACGTCGGCTATAGATTCACAAGTTACGAAAATCTAAAGTATTATAAAGTTAATTATACACAAAGTTGAAATACGTGAATTAAAAGTGATCAGTAAGAAGTATTATAACAGTTTTAGTTTGGCGAGTATCTAGATCAATATGTAAAAGTGATAGTGAACATGTTCGACAATAAAAATTATAAAACAAATTTCTTCATCAGTGTAATTTTTGGATAAAAGATTCCTTTCCGTTTCACAACCTGTATTGAGACACATGTTCGACCCAAGATAAGATAATAGCTAGCCGGAGGACATTTGAAATGAATTATTTCAAAAACTGATACTAAGAACCGCAAATTGCTAACGCCAGATGGAGCTACAAACCAAACAAATGAATGACGTCACAAGATGGCTTCAACACTGATGTAAACAAACATTTGCAAGTACATCGCAAATTGGCTACCATACGTGGGGCAGTTAAAATTATGTAACCAAACAAAACAAAAGCAGCACAATATAAGATCTTCAAGTTCTAATAACTTACGTAAAAACAATAATATTACGTAAGCAATGATGCTACTCGCAAATTGGCACCCAGAACGTGGGGCACGATAACCAGGAAAGGAACACGACCAGGAAAGGATCAGAATTAACCAGGAAGAAGTGAGATGACCAGGAAGGGGCGAATGCAGCAGTGAAATGATCTACAAGACGCAGATTCAAGAAACAATTAGAGGAGCGACAAACGACGCGGATAAGTGGACACAAAAACATCGAGACAACGTAGATTCATCATAATACAACGCAGAAGCGACATACAAATCTAGGAGAAAGGGGCAGGAAGCTGGATATCAAAGTAATAGCAACAGACAGCATTACAAAGGTCAGAGTATTGTAATTTTTTTTTAGAAAACAAAATTGTAACCTACAAATGTACCTTAGGAGCGGTAGGATAAAGAAAACAATGGCTACTAATAATACAGAAGAAATAATTATGGAGGGAGATAATGTAACAGTTAGCTGTAATTCAATACAGGTTACAGAAAATAGCTCAAACTTTTTAGGATTTGAGGGTGAAAATGTTAGTGCAGAAAGTCAGATTAGAATAGCAGGAAATATTAATTCTGATAATAGTATGATTATGGAAATGCTGAAAAATTTGAATGAGAATATGAAAAAGACTAATGAGAATATGAAAAAGACTAATGAGAATATGGAAAAGAATAATAGGGAAATGAGGGAAGATCTTAGTAAGAAAATAGATCAAAACAGGGAAGATATTGATAGGAGTTTAGAACAAAAACTAACTCAGAATAATGAGAAATTGAGGGAAGATATTGATAGGAGTTTAGAACAAAAACTAACTCAGAATAATGAGAAATTGAGGGAAGATATTGATAAGAGTATTACAGATCAATTAAGGGAAGAAGTTGGTAAGAGTAATGAGAAATTAGAGCATAAATTAGATCAAAATAGGGAAGAAATTGAAAAGAAATTCATGGAACTAGATAGTAGCATGATTAGAATGAAAAATGAAAATCAAGAAATGATAGCAAATGAAATAGGTGAAGTTTCAAAAAAAATGTTGGACATGAGCAGGGAAATATATAACCAAAAAAATGAGGTTAATACTAAGTTTGAAAATGTTAATGTAAACTATACAGAGTTAGGTAGCCGAATGAGTAGCATTTCAAGTGAGTTAAGAGAAATGATGGAGGCTACAAATGCAGATTTAATACAGGTGCAAGTTAATTTCAGAGGGGAAATATCTGAAATTCAGAAGGAGTCAGAAACACAGAGAAATAAATTGTCTGATGAAGATTTGTCTAAAGATTTGAATCAAAAGCTAACTTCTGAAATTAACAAACACCAAACTGTTCAAAATGAGAATAATAAAAAATTGGAACAGACAATAGAAAATCTGCAAGGTACTGTAAATAGATTAGAATTGAATTCAAGGACAAATATATGTGATGTGAATGTATCAGATGTACAACATAATGATAGAGGTAGTTCCTCAGGTATGACAAATAATGTGAGTGATGCGGCAGCTTCATCTATAGCTAATGCTGAAACTCAGAGTGCACAAGTAACACTAGAGAATTTAAATATGGGAGTAGGGAATTTGGAAAATTACAATCATATCTTAAGTGATTTTCCACTTCCAAAATTTAATGAAAACTCCAGTCCAGTACAGTTCATTGCAGAATTATCAGAGTATTTTCAAATTAAAAAGATACCTGAAGCGTTGAAAATGATAGTTGTCAAAAGATGTTTGGACCAGAAAACTTTAGATTGGTTACAAATGGTATCAGGGGGTGAAATTTCATATGAATCCTTTAAGAGGTTATTCATGAACAGAGTTTGGAATGTTACGGTACAGCACAGAATTCGAGCAATGCTTAGTCATGGTCAATTTAATCCACGAGAGGGAATATCAATGACTGATTACTTACTGAAACATGCAAGTCAGGTTAGAAACTTGTCACCTCCAATCAATTAGGAAGATTTTGTGAGTTTGCTCGCAAGGCATTATCCTATAAGGATACGAAATTACTTATTAATTGCAAAACCACGGAACATCTATGAGATGACAGAATTAATAACAGCTTTGGAATAACAGGAAGAAGATATATCTCGGGAGTGGGAGCATAGATTTTTAGATGTGCGAGATAGAAGAAATTACCAAGGTAGTTATCAGCAAAGCAGAGGACAAGACAGGCGTCATGAAAATAATACCAGACAACGGTATCAATCATACGTTCCACAATTTGAAAGATCGAGGATAGATAGGAGACCAGGTCGACAGGAACAAATAAATTATGTCAGGACAGAAAGATTGCCTGAAAGAGGGCAAAATTATGGAAGGCGGTACATTAGACAAAGGGGAAATTTCACTCACTGGAGGGAAAACAATAACCGGGAAAGATCTGAGGAACGGCAAGAAAATTACGTGCCAAGGGGACATAATGTCAGAAATCGAGGATTTCGAACTCAAGGAAGGGGAACTCAAAACAATGGTAGCGACAATGAGATAGATTTAGCGCCTGTTAGGAATGGCAGTCCCGTACGTGAACAGGGAAATAACGAGGAAAACTGTTAACAGACTCCTGTGTAGTAGGTTCTCAGGACGTCTTTAATAATTCAGTATCCATTACCAATACAAATAATATGCCTACACATACACTCTGTAATAAAATTACAGCAACAAAAGATAAGGGAGAAAATTTTGAGTCACCTCATGTTAGGATGGAAATTGCGAAGAAAGAGATCATTGCAACTATAGATTCTGGTTCGTCAGCTTCAATTTGCTCACAGAAATTTTACATAAATTTGATTAATGAAGGTAACAAAATTATGGCTCTTCCCACTAGTAATTTAGTTTGTCGTGTTGCAATCGGAAGAACGACACAGGTCATAAAAACACAAGCTCTACTTAATGTACTTATCGGCGGAGAGAATTTTGAGGTTATGTTTCTAATTGTAAACCATCTGATTTGTGACATAATTATAGGATGTGACTTCCTACATGAATATGAAGCAAGTATAGATTTTAAACATGAAGAGTTAAGAATGACAAAAGATGATAGAGAAATAAGGGTACCATTTATAAAAGAGAAAGTTTCTGTAATTGAGATGACAAAGGATGAGAAGAATCTTTGTGACCAAGAGTTTTTTGTGCAAATAACAGAAACTGATAGAAATAGTCAGATAAAGCAGGTAGTCACAGAATATGAAGGGAATACCACGCCATATTTTCAACAGCTAGCAGAAATGCCAGAAAAATTAGAGGAATTTACAATCCAAACAAAAGACGACCATGTGAGAGAGACAAACAACAGCTGGAAAGAGAAGAGAAATGAGGAAATAATACACAAGTGTGAAGAAGCTTATAATATTACGATAATGCAAAAACAAATCCTTCATGATGTTTTGATGAACAATAGTTCAGTATTTAGTAATATCCCAGGCAGATGTAATGTATATCAACATACATTTCAAGTAGAAGACGTACCACCATATAGGCACAAGTATGACAATTTACCTATAAGTCTTCGAGACAAAGCTAGACAATTAATAAATAGCATGTTAGAAAATGGGATTATTGAGCAAAGTAATTCTCAGTATATAAATTCAATCTGCTGGAGTATTAAACGAGATGGTAGTTTGAGATTAACTTTAGACGGTAGATATGTCAACAAGTATATGAAACCAGATCATTTTCAAAGTGAGGGAATTGAACAACTAATTACAAAACTTTCAAGAGGGAGATTTCTGACATCCATTGACCTCACTGCATCATATTGGCAAGTGGAATTAGATCCACAAGTGCGTGATTACACTTCATTTCAGTACTCAGGGATCCAGTATCGTTTTTGTGTAAATCCTTTTGGTTTAAAAAACTCAGGAAGTGGATTTTTGAGAGCCATTCACAGTATCTTTGGAAATTCTGCAGATGACGTTTTAATAAAGTATATTGACGACTTCCTAATCATTAGTCAAACATTTGAAGAACACATGAATAATGTCCATTATGTGTTAAATAAACTACAACAACATGGTATGACTGTGAACATACTAAAATCAAAATTTTGTGTCAAGGAAATAAATTTTCTGGGTTATGTAGTGGATGAACGAGGTATAAGACCTGATCAGAAAAGAATAGAAGCAATAGTGAAAATTCCATCACCAAGGAACGTAAAACAAATTAGACGTCTCTTAGGGGTATTGAACTTTCAGAGTAAGTTCGTACCAAGATATTCGGCTGAAATAGAACCACTGCGGCAGCTACTCCGAAAGAACAATAAGTGGAAATGGACAGAGGATCATCAAAAATGTTTTGAAAGAGTAAAAGAACTCTTTGCTAAGTCCATATTACTCGAGAGGCCCAGAGAAGATTTGGAATATGAGATTTATGTCGACGCATCAATGCAAGGATACGCCGGAATTTTAGGACAGCGAGACATCAACAATGACTTTCACGTCATTAGTACAGCTTCTAGAGGACTTACAAATATTGAGCGAAATTCTTCAGTGACTCAGTTAGAAATTGGAGCACTATATTTCTCATTAATTCGTTTTAAAACCTATATTTATCAGCAAAAGGTGAAAGTATATTCAGACCACATCAGCTTAACTTTCATACAACGGTGTAGATTATGTAGTGGAAAACTTGCTAGATACATTCATGCAATATCTGCATTCGATATTGAGATTATACACATTCCTGGCAAAAATAATACCTTCAGTGATTTGCTATCAAGATTGAACTACAACCCACAAATTCCCGAAAATATTGAAAGGCCTAGAAATGAAGTCAAAATATTGACAATTGAAATTCCTTTAAGCAAAGAAATAATGAGAAAATTGAAAAATATGGGGGAAATTCAAAATGAGGACGCAAAATTATTTGAACTTAAAGAAAATGCACCATTAATTGAGGAGGCAAAGAAAGAAATTATAGCAATTCGAGATGGGACATTATACAAGAAGCATGGAAAAGAAATGCCTAGTTGGAAGGTAATGGTTCCGAAAAGCATGGAAAAGGAACTAATTAAGAATTTTCACGAAGGGTTAGCACACTCAGGGACGGACCGGACAACTTCTATGATTTTAGACAATTTATACATATCCAAATTGCGTCAGAAAGTTCGGAAATTTATATCGTGCTGCAACCTGTGTCAGAAGGCAAAGCAAATAAATGCAGCATATGCATTTGAAACTAATTCGGTTATAAGGGATAAGCCGAGATGTGTAATTAGTATTGATATTCATGGTCCGATGCCTCCAAGTCAATTTGGAAACAAATATATATTTGTCTGTTATGATATATTCAGCAAATATGTAAGAATTTACCCTTTGAGAAAACCTACAGGTTTACGTATGTATTGTAATGAAAAGAAGCTAGAAACAGTGATGTGTATTGAATTTATTTAAAGGTGAGTCGAAATTGTTACACTAACATCACTTAAGTTTACTCACTTAACATGTTTCGGGAAACCGTTGTTCCCATCCTCAGAAGGTTAACTCGTCGACTCGTCCAGTCGACGAGTTAACCTTCTGAGGATGGGAACAACGGTTTCCCGAAACATGTTAAGTGAGTAAACTTAAGTGATGTTAGTGTAACAATTTCGACTCACCTACAGGTTTAGCTTGTTTGAATAGACTACTCAAGTCATATGTGATAGAAGAAGGACCTATTCAATCTGTATTGAGCGATAATGCTTCGTACTTCACAGGAAAAAAATTTATGGATGGACTGAAAGAAAATGGCATTAAACAATATTTTTCGTCAAGATACAGACCGAACTCCAACCCAGTGGAGAGGGAAATTAAGGAAATTTCAAATTATTTAAGGGTGTTGTGTCATTGAAAACACACCCAATGGTATGGATACGTGAACTTCGTTCAGAATCTACTAAATGAAACCGTAAACAATGTGACAGGATACAAACCATGTGAACTTAAGTTAGGAAGGAAGATCAATACAGTGTGTAAAAAAATTCCAGAAGCCATTCCAGATGCGCATTCGATACCACAAACAGAAGAAGAGATGTTCCGAAAAGCATTCGAGAGGATGAAGAAAAAGGCCATAGAAAGAAAAATTAAACATGTAGAAAAGAAGAGAAAGGAATGGAGGATCAAAATAGGAGATTTAGTTTTGGTCAAAACCAAGAAATTGTCGGATAAAGCAAATAAACTTTATTGGCGAATGTTTCTCAAATACCATGGACCATATGAAGTTGTTGAAGTATATGGAACAAATACATATGAGTTATGTAATCCAACAACTCGAAAAAGCATAGGAAAGTTCCATATTGAGATGCTGAAACCATACAACAATGAAGATCAAGGTGAAACAGAAGACAAAGATGATAAATAGTAAATGCTGCAGAGCAATGTATTGGAACGTAAGAGGGTTAAATAAATATGTACATCATGTGAAAGGAGAAATAAATTTTGGACATGACTAAATGTTTAAGAGGAAAATAACATTTTATTAGTAACTGAACATGTGAAATAAAGCATGATGTTATATTAAAGTAAAGTACATAAATACTATTCCAAGAGTATTGTTAAGATAAAGTACAAAATAACAAAAATTGGTAAATATAATTAAAAACAAATACTTATGTAGCAAATAGAACATGTGAAACAGTGCCTAGATTTAAGAGATGTAAATATTTGTGTAGAGGGTGAATATTTTGGTAAAAATGTTAAACAATTACAAAAATCTTAAATGTATAAATTTTTGTCAACAACTTAAGAAAGTAAACAATTTGGTAACAGTGATTAAATAATTTAGGGTAAAGTATTTGCTATAAAAAAATTTGTGATGTCAGATTAATATCTAAATTAATTAAACCAGAGCCAGTAAGTAGTGGCAAGTTAAAAAAAAAAAAAAAAAAATATATGTCGTGTGTTAAATGCGTGTGAAGTGTTAAGTGAAAGTGATAGCGTGTGTTCCAAGATTTAGGAGACTAAAAACCCAATTATAAAATTTCCAAACAAGTTGTAAATATTTATAATTATGTTTCTAGTGGGGCATATGATGCAGTAATTTGTATCACAAATTACTTAAATGTAAATAATGATTGTAATATGAATATGCATTTTTATGTGACATTGATTTCAGATGTTTATTAATTGTAAATATTATTGGGAAATAAGTTTATACGGCCTTACTGAAACTGTCAATAATAGCGCAATAATGCAGAGAGGGGGGTGAGCTGTTTGTCATTATTGGAGACGAGGAAGTTACGTAATGTTGGCGCGTTTTCGGTAGAAACTTCTGGAATGTTTCCTCCCTAAAAGCAATATGTATTCGTGGTTTTCATTGGATATTAAAATAGACGCTAATGTTGGCGCGTTTTATTAGCCAATAGTAGTTCAGTTATAATCTTTAGGCATATCGTGGAGTGGGATTATAAATAGAAGTCAAGTTAGAGGTAAAGTCAGTCAGTCCTTCAGTTCGTTGAAAGCATTCATACATTACACGTCGTATTCAGAGCAGTTCATCAAAATTCTTAGTGCAATACACGTCGTCTTAAGTTCGTCAGTTCGTCAAAAATATTTGTATGAGATACGTCGGCTATAGATTCACAAGTTACGAAAATCTAAAGTATTATAAAGTTAATTATACACAAAGTTGAAATACGTGAATTAAAAGTGATCAGTAAGAAGTATTGTAACAGTTTTAGTTTGGCGAGTATCTAGATCAATATGTAAAAGTGATAGTGAACGTGTTCGACAATAAAAATTATAAAACAAATTTCTTCATCAGTGTAATTTTTGGATAAAAGATTCCTTTCCATTTCACAACCTGTATTGAGACACATGTTCGACCCAAGATAAGATAATAGCTAGCTGGAGGACATTTGAAATGAATTATTTCAAAAACTGATACTAAGAACCGCAAATTGCTAACGCCAGATGGAGCTACAAACCAAACAAATGAATGACGTCACAAGATGGCTTCAACACTGATGTAAACAAGCATTTGCAAGTACATCGCAAATTGGCTACCATACGTGGGGCAGTTAAAATTATGTAACCAAACAAAACAAAAGCAGCACAATATAAGATCTTCAAGTTCTAATAACTTACGTAAAAACAATAATATTACGTAAGCAATGATGCTACTCGCAGATACTGCTGTTTCAGGTCTTGTGTATAATGACTACAGTGGCAGGATTAAATTCACAAAGGACTATATGTTTGTCTGGTTGATGAGTGGTTTGTAAATGGTGCTTTGTAGTGCAGGAAACCAAGTCTTGCTGATTTTTAATCCTTCTTCTTTCCTATCAAAATTGTCTATGTAAGTGAATTTATGTGACCTCTCACATGGTACTGTGATACAGTGGAGAGAATGGCAGTGTCTTTGTATTGAATGATGTGCTTTCGTTTGCCATCAGTGACAAGATTTTAATATTTGCCCCGAGCAGCAGCTCCTCTTGTGCTTGGCAATACAAGTTTTTATACTGTGTTTCGTACTGCCGATGTATGCAGAGGGTTACCCCACTTAAGCTCAGACATTTTTACTTTATCTACTACGTATAGTAAGTAGGGGAAGTATTGTATTCCACCCAAAATTTCGATACCGAGATTTCACCGGAAATACATGTTTTGAGACTCACTGAATCCAAAAAAAGCATTTTTGGAAACATGTCCGTGTGTGTGTCTGTCTGTGTGTCTGTGAACAGCATAACTCAAAAATGAAGAGTCGGATAAACACCAAACTTGGTATTTAGGTTCAGTATCTTTCAGAGATGCGACACGAAGGTTTTCAAGAAAATCCCCCCACCCCAGACTACCCTTTACATGGAACATTTTTCGAAAATTTTAATTTTCTCAAAAACGGCTCTAACGATTTTGATTAAAATATCATATGGTTAAGATATTGTCATGACAAATAAAATGTATATCTCGAATTTTCTGGGAATGTCTCCAAAAGTATTCTTCATTATGAACGACTTTTTCATAACTGGTAAACCATAAGAGATCGACAAAATTTTACTACACGAAAAATGTAGATCGTGTTAAAATACACAATTTATGTCATATACATTTCTTTTGTTGAGTGAACCGTTTGCGAGATATTGCTTGTTATTCCCTTAAATTTTCCAATACTTTTACTTTTTCTCAAATTCGTTATTCATTCTTTTTATGTCCTGGACATGCAAAGAGAATGGAATGCGCCACATAGCAACCAGCGTTAAAATATTTGACTATCGCTTAAAACCTACCATATTCCCCTTGCCTCTACAAGAAAATTATCAATAAGATTGACATCTCGATATCTCCATTAACATGCAGCATATGGAGAATAAGCGTTTGTAAAAATAGTTTGTACAAGAGTAGAGAAAGTCATGTGAGTGTAACACATCAGATTTTTTTCATGGTGATATTCACTTTCACCACTCCTGCTATGTTCAGTGTGATGTCCACAGGCTCGAACTATGACTGCAGTGCAATTTCCATTGTAGAAGACTGTGCTGTAGAGCAGGAAGGGGGATGTTATCCCACATCTCCTGGCAGACTTTCCAATGATCCTCAATTGTGGTGGGATGTTGAGAAACAAAGCACTGTTTCAGCAGACTAAATCTGCAAAAATCCATTGGTGAGGCATCTGTTGACTTCACAAGCATCCTTTTAAATCGTTACACGTTTCCTCAAATTTCCAGTGGTAGCAATCCTGGGAAGATCTGGAAGTGTCGCTAGATGTGTATCCACGTGGATCCAAACATTGCGGCATCCTCACTGTACAACCAGGGAATCTCTTCATCAAAAATTGAGTCCATGACATTCCTTTGGTAGTATGCTGAATTGTTTACATTTTTGGCAATTCTTGAATGCTGAGTTTGCTTCGAGAGCAGTATCCTGCAACCACCATAAACCCGTTGGAAAGCTTTTTCTTGTTCTCTTGGATGAAGTTGAATTTTTGTGGATTGTCCTGCAAATGGTCCCTTTAGGTGTTCCAATGCAGTTGGCAATGTTGCTTTGTATTTGAGGATTTTTTGTCACTGATGCCCTCACCTTAGCTACTAAGTCTTTAGGTTGTGCCCTTTTCCTTGTTAGTTTTTGTGCAGATTGGGCCTTGGGTGAGAATCCATTTTTGTGCAGTTGTGTTATATAACCAACACACAACTTACTTATGGTAAGACCTTTCTGTTTCCACCTTTCTACTATCATCGAAAGGCTGTAACCAGTACCAGAAAGTCCAACAATGTACCCCTGTCACAAATCAGTGGCTTTAGAAGCCATTACAGAGTAAATTTTACTCCAGGCATACCAGCAGACTGCAGGCACACACAGCAAACTAATGCAGTAGTGAATGTCTCAGCAGGAGTGGGAGGGTGATTCAAAATTGTCTGAGCTTAGCTGAGGGCAGCCTTCCATACAGACTGCAGGAGCATGGCACACGATACATGCTGCGAAAGAAAATGGTTCTCTTTGGCCCTTGGCCAAGTGTAGTGTATTTCTTATTTGTTTTGCAGATTTAAAAACTGTATCGACATTGAGGTGACTTGTTAACCAGACGAACACACAGTGCTCATTGAATCTTATACTGTCAGTGTAGTCAATCAACACAGACCTCAAACAACACCAGCCCACTCCATCTGGATCAATCAGCATGCCGTGCAGCACTTCAGTAGGGGCCGAAATGTGCACTGCCTTTGAAGATATCCGATGTAGGTGCAGGTTAAACATCTAGAGGAAGGAACTTTACCACTCGACCATGGCCATACGCCCAGAAGACCTGCTATTTCATACTGACTGCAGCTGTGAAAGCCTACATACTCAATTATAGCACTATATTTCTAAGCATGTGACCCTATCTGAAATTAAAAGTTGGTGTATGTAAGTGATATTGTGACAAAATGTAAATTAAATATTTTTTGCTACAAAATGTATAATTTTTTATTTTAATAATACTTATATTCAAAATAATCATTGCCCCCCCTAAAAAAAACAAGGTTATAATGGCATCCTAAATCACACTTCTATTTCTTCTTAATTTCTTTATCCACCTCCTCCCCATCAGTATTGGGACCACGATCATCAAATTCTTTTGGGCTTCTTATACCTTTGAAGAATCCATATTGAGCAGATGGGATGTACTTCAGAAGGTACATTATTTCTGGTTTCTTAAGAATAGTTCTATTTTTGAGGGCCATTATAGTGATTTCTTGTTCGTTGTTTTTAAGTATTTTGGTGGAACTTACTTGTTTGGTTTCAGGTTAAGGACACTACTCATTTAATCTGTACTTTTAGAGAATAGAAAATTGCTTTTCTTTCTCATCCAGGCAACTGCCCACTCTTCTCAGCTAGTTTATATCAGCACCTTCAATATCCTTCTTTTGTTTAGTTATTGCCTTTCATAAGCCTTTATACTGAAAAAACAATCTTTTTCCATTTTTATAACCATTAACTTATTATAGGCTCTCTACTGGGCTGTGTATTCACTCGTGCAGCTTTTATTTTGTTGATTGCTGGATTTTTATATAAGATATATTGCGTAGTGGCTGTTTCTGGTATATTTCAAATCAATAGTACTCACCAGAGTTGATGATCTCATTGCATCAACTTATCTCTGTCATGTATCTCTCTGACTAGGTTCTTGTTTTTCCACCATTTCTCATGCTGTGTTATTTAATTTGTAATGCCGGAGCTATTAGAACTCTGTTTTACTAATATCTGGGTTGTGGTAAGGGAAAGAATTATGAATAAAGTTTCGAATTCTCTGAAATTCTTAATTTATTATGAAAATCTCGGTGTATCTTGAAAATAACAACTGAATCACAATTAATAATGCTTTTCACCTTGTTTACATAATTTCTGAAGTATTTTCACTTCTGATGCATGTCCAGAATATTGAAACAATTCTTCCTAGTCACGATCCCGTTCACAAGTTACTCAGAGATGTTTAGTGCCATGAAGAGATGCTATGAATGAATCCCCTCTCCTGTGAACAAACCTATATAGTTTTATAACTAGTGAATTCTTCCAGGTTAATAGGTTGTGGTCCGCTGGAATTTTGACATCCAGACGTTTCGTCCACATTTGCTGTGAACACCTTCAATGGCATAGTCTTAGGGCGAAGGTTCAGTCGCAACTGACTTGTTGGCTGGAGCTGCTCGCACGGTATTGGTGAAGTGGTGGGTGAGGCTTGGCCTCTCCAGTGTTGTTGGTTGCTGATTGGCTCACATGCTTTGTGTGTGTTAGTGCCTGTTTTTTATGCTCAAGTATTTGAAGCCAGGTTTTATTCAGTTTGAGAGCTTCTTCCTTTACAGAATGTTATTCAGGTATTTGTAAATTTCTATTGCTTCTTGTTATAGTGTGGCATAATAATATGGCATTGAAGAAAGAATGGTCGTCTCATATTGAATTATATAATATATATTTAATTATATGCATGGTGATGGAAGGAGAGGACCTGCAGCTTTTATTGTAGACTCTGAACCACTGGATACTCCATATGAGCAAGTTAGAAGTGAAGGTGTAGACAGAGCCGGGAATCAAACCCCAGACCCTCAGAATGAGAGCTAGAAACTGCGCTACCCTGTTACCCTGTCAAGAAAAATAAGCATAGTCTTAAAAGTACCAAATTGGTTTTCTTTTCTTCCCTAAGTGCATCAAAACATTTCTTTGAACAGTCACAATTTAAAGTGCTTATTGTGTTTATATGTGACTGGCCTGAATTATGATGTCTTTTGGCTACTACTAATTTTGAGTTCTTGTACATTTTCAAAATCTTGAAGTGTTCTGCCAAGGTTCACTTTCAACTTCATTAATATATTCTCTTTCATTTACATTACAACCCTCCTCCTCTTCTTCATTTGAAAGAAGTTCATGTCTGAATCTGTTTTACATGTTTTTAAATAAATCCAATAAAATATTTTGAATGAACCATAAGCAAAATCTTATACAGTTTTTACCTATTTTAGGAAATGAATACTTCTATTTAAATTGCATTTAAGACACTAAACTGTTGAACTGCTGCTGGAGGAACGTAATCTTAAACCTTGACACTATCATCACCATTTTCTAAATAATCCATTATTTCCTGAGAATTCAGTACAAGACATGCTGTTGAAAAACAAAACAAAACAGTGCCCAGCTACAGAACAAGTGGTGCAAGTCAGACTTAAACTGGTATGATTATAAACTATCCTCTTAAACACTCAAAGAACTAGTACCATCTCTTGCCAAAACATTGACGTACGACTTCATTTAATTTCCAACAGAGGCCACATTATGTAGGTGGGGAATGTGAATAATAATAATAATAATAATAATAATAATAATATAATTCCTAGATTACATCATTGTGATACTCAATCCTCACATTGATCTTAATGTTATATTTTTAAGTAAAAGGTAATAAATACATTGAGACCTTACTGACGTAGGGTTTTTACACTTTCTACATGGATCATGTATTTATCCTTATATTCCTTGTGTAGCTGAGATTTAGCATTTTCCCAATGCAACAAAATATATCCTGGAAGTTCTTTCTTCATTTAGAAGCAAGCTTTTGGTACATTTTATTTTAAGTTTTTAATAATCAGTATTTATATGATTTCTAACAGCTTTTTAAAATGAAATCTAACATGAACTGTTGTAATGATGTGCTGAAGTGCCTGGCACAACTGCATATGTAAACTGGCACTGATTATTCATTTTCTTCTGGATCCTTGGAGCTTTAAATGATTATACACATGAAGACTAATTTTGAAACTGCAAAAACATGATGAAATGATAGTAATTTTATGATTTTTTTTCTTACTTTCCTTATCTATAGCAAGTAGAGAAGGTAATGCATTCCACCCAAAAATTTGATCAGAAATACATGAGGCCTCTGAATAAAAAAAAAAAAGCATTTTCAGAAAAAGATGTGTCTGTTGTTTTTTATAATTCTTTGTCATTCTTTTAAAGTCCTGTCAAATTTCAGTTGTTTCTTGTGATTGCATACAAAAGTATAGAATTTAAGGCCAAGTGTCCAGTTTTTAAACATTTGACTCTCCCTGTACCCTTTGTATCTATAACAAAATGTGTAATGTAGCTATTTCTGCAAACATTTATCTTGAATAAAATGAAGTAGATAGAAAAATAAGTTTTCATAGGAATAGTTTGTGTACCAACTAATTAAATATAGAGGGTAGAGAAGTCATGTGAATGTAACACACATTTTTTGTGCAATTTTTCTAGTACTACCATAGAATAAAATTACATTGGCCTTTTATTATAATAGGCATATTATATAAGAACATAGAGCTGTAAATGTACAGGGGAAGGAGTACACATAATGTTACAACCACAGATTAATACCAGATTCTCAACCCAGTGGTGGGGGTAAAGTGTCACATAGAGCGCCTTTTCCTGATTCGGGTAACCATTAGCGGAACTAATGCTGTAGTCAGTAATGCACCTAACCACATTATCAAACAATCATGCCTGCTCCCATGCACTGCTGCTAGCTCTGCCCTCCACTTTTGAAACATAGTGAAGCCAACTGAAAGAAGTGCAAGTTTTAAATAAATTCACCAGCATTTTTAATGTTGTTCTCAACCTGGAGAGAAAGCCATTAGACACTGGTGACTTTATTGAAAACCTGCATTCCTTTCAGTTTGCTTTACTCATCTGCTAGAGTATGAGATTATCATTTTTAATTGTCTTAAACTGACATGCTTTTTTTACTCATTTCCAATGGAAAACAGGAAAAACTGTGGTTTGGCATTATGTAATGTTATTCTTTGTGTACAGCAGTTTACCATTCATTAATTTAAGAGCCGTAAACTACAATGATAGAAATGTCATTGATTTGCATTCCACAATAATATACAAATTATAACATATGAAATCGTACTGTACAAAGAATGTCAGCATTTAGTCATACATAAAATACCACATTATACATTAACATAGTGGTATTTAATTTATTTTTCAATACATAACAGCATGAATTCTATCTCCATCTTTTAAAGTGCAAGAGGGTTAAAAATGTTTTAGAGCTATTTTTTATGGTAATAAATATTTCAATATATATAATTTTAGTCCAGTTAAAATATACAAACTGCTAATATGTAGGCTATCAACTCCTGCTCCATGGTGAACTGAGAAGTGCTCATATACTCAAACCTGTGCCCAAGATAACACATAGATAGATGTGAAGTTGGAAGACACAAGGTAAAGGAAATGAAAAATTATTTTTCAGTTTGAGTTTAGAATCATAATACTCAACTTTGTGCTTAAAATGGATTTAAAGCAAATAACTGTTTTTAGTAATTGTGAATGTGAAGGCAATAAGATCCCTCCCCTCATGAAGTTGCACTAATTATGGCTTTTTTAAAAAATCATATTGACATAAATTATGACTTTCAAATAAATAATAATGACTAAATGAAAGTTGTTTTTACAACCACTTCTGAAACATCATTTGTCATACTTGTTAGATCAACATTGCTGTGCGTGGCAGTTAGGAGAACTATTTTCATGAGTTAATAGACAAGAAAATGCTACAACCTGAATTATTTGCCAGTTCATGATGCCTATTTTAATATCGTTATTAACAACTGGTGATAAGCATTATGACACAGGAAATTAAGTTAAATATTTCAAACGGAAAGTTCAGATAAATGTAACAAATCCTAATCATGTTGCCTAGGTAGAATTTGCCAAAACATGACAAATAATATGTAAATTTTTACTTTCACTACTACGTATAGTAAGTAGGGGAAGTATTGTATTCCACCCAAAAATTCAATACCGAGATTTCACCGGAAATACATGTTTTGAGACCCTCTGAACCCAAAAAAAAACATTTTTGGAAACATGCCTGTGTGTGTGTGTGTCTGTCTGTGAACAGCATAACTCAGAAACAAACAGTTGGATAAACACCAAACTTGGTATTTAGGTTCAGTATCTTCCAGAGATGCGACACAAAGGTTTTCAAGAAAATCCCCCCACTCCAGATTACTCTTTACATAGAACATTTTTCGAAAATTTTAATTTTCTCAAAAATGGCCTAACGATTTTGATTAACATATCATATGTTTAAGATTTTTGCATGACAAATGAAATGTATATCTTGAATTTTCTGGGAATGTCTCCAAAAGTATTCTTCATTGTGAACGACTTTTGCATAACTGGTAAACCATAAGAGATAGACAAAATTTTACTACACAAAAAATGTAGATTGCATTAAAATACACAATTTATGTCATATACATTTTTTTGTTAAGTGAACCATTTTTGAGATATTGCTTGTTATTCCCTTAAATTTTTCAATACTTATTTTCTCAAATGGGAATTCGTTATTCATTTTTTTTTTGGCTTTGGATATTCAAAGAGTATTAATCTGTGGTAAAGAGATTGGTGCTGCACCTAGTAACCAGCTATTAAGATATATGTCGATGCTTAAAGGCTACTGTATTTCTATATTGCCCTAGCAATTACAAAACAAGGGGAACATAGTACGCCTTAAGCGATAGTCAAATATTTTTAGAACTGGTCACTATGTGTAAAATGTAATTCTCTTTGCATGTCAAAAGATCGTTTCTGCAAATGTTTATCTTGATTAATATGAAATAGATGGAGAATAAGAGTTTGTACAAGAGTAGAGAAAGTCATGTGAGTGTAACACATCAGATTTTTTTTGTTTTAGTTTGCTTTAATGTCACTCTATGAACACTGAAACTTTAAGCTCGAAACAACTTTCATTAAATTAACTATTAATGTGACATTTTACATTCACTGCAACGTGATGTGTACTATTTCTTACTGTTAATACAATCACAATTTAAATATAACAAAGTTAATTAAAATTCTTGCTACTAATTTGTTTATTTAGTGGATTACAAATAAATTTGGAAAAAGCATGTTTGTAGTTAGATTTGGATATTAACAACATTATTACAAAGTTTAGGATTTAAAGCTACTAATGCAGAAATACACTGCACTGAAATAACTGTCTGATACCAACTTCACTTTTTCTGAAAATTCAGAACGTTTTCAACAATATTCCTCAATTTGTAGTTGTTTTAACTGATGTTGAAATGAAATTCTGAATAGTAAGGAAAGTTTAATGCTGTACAACAAATTGCTGTGTAGGTGAGATGAAAAGCTTCATACAACATTAATAAAGTTCCTGGAGGTGATCACTGCACATTCACAAAAACAAGAACAACAAATTCCCTTGACTCCATACTTTGGAGTACATCTGGTAGTTTGGGATGGTGACAGCACTAAACAAAAGAAAGGAGAGAAAACCTCAAATGCTTCAATTATTAAATAATAAGGTTAATAAAAGTACTTAGGTGATGTTCTTTGTATTTACAACATCCATGACTGACATTTCATCACTATTTGCTTCGTTAACTAAAAGAGTTTGAACTATAAAATATTCTGTTATTTTTAATATAGCTACCCTCTTCATTCACAGCAACTATTGTATGTTCATTATTCAGCAACACAAAGCAAAAATCACTGTTAATTTTGTATGCAGCAGTGTATTTTCACTTATTTACTCTAAAGCCTTACTTTTTGATTTCAGGCTTTTACTTAATCTGAAAACTCAATGGTTCTACAAAGAAATCATTTTCTATGTGAAGATACTATGAGCTGTGTATGAGTTAAACTAATTATCAAATAAACTAATGGTAAGATCGGTATTTAATACCAGATGTTTCACATCTTTCTTTGCGGAAATTTGGACATTTAAATGATTTCTTTACAAAATGGCATTATTTTGTGCAGTTTACTAAAGTGTTTAATCTTAGCATTTGGTACTAGGCCATCGCATAGTACTGTCCCAGAAATGTTCATGGTTGTGGTACTAATGTTCTTGCAGTGAAAAGCAAACAAACAAAAGATGTGACAATGATTCTGCCATTAGTTATGAGAGAAAAACGGAAAAAATCTATTAAATAAAACTCACTTCAAATGATGAATGAAAGCACTCTAAGCCATTATCCGTAAGATACTATTTCTGGGAATGTTGAGCAAGAGAATGTGCTGCAGTAGCCAATATATAAAAGATACTTAGTTCTGAAATTCAAAGAATGCAAAAGTAAATTTAATATTTAAATGGGAAGGGAAAGCCTTTCAATTCTAGCTTTCTGACAACTGTAAATGCTAACTAGGATATCAAATGGACTTTTTATTTTTCACTAGTATTTCACTCATTATGAAGTTACCAACTGGTTTATTATTAGTATGATCATGCATAAGCAAACTATTGAGTTACTGCTGACTTGAAAAAGGTGATATTAATCAAGCATCATCAATACATTTTATTTTGAAAATAAATATAATATATAATGGAGTTCAGGTTATGTTATGGGTTTAATTTTGGGTATTCTACATTATTTATTACATTCATACATCTTACTTACCAACAGGCCTTTGAGAAAACATATTTGCTCTTCTCTTGCTGCTCATATGCTCTCGTATGCCTTTTAAATCTTACCAGTTTTACTAAATCTAAGAATTCTTATATAAATTTACTTTTGCAACTGTTAAAATACTTTCTGCAACTTTGAAATTTGGTCTCAAATTGGATACAGTAAACCAACCTTAGCGCTTTAGCCACATCGTACACTGAGCTTAAGGATAGTACCAGATAGTCCACTGATGTGAAAATGACTTTATTCATAGTATACTGATGTTCTATATCAAATGTTGGACTAAACATATTTCTTATTTTTAAAACTGTTTAACATACAACACAGCAGTCTAGAATAATTGTGTTGGCAGCTTTGAATATTAAACGTGTGGGCTGCACAGTGTCATCTAGCATGTGCATTTGGAAGCAATGGTCATATACAGTGCTCAATATGTATGTTTCAGGTTGATTGATACGGGAACACCTATGCTGCACTAGAAGTTACTATCCCAATTGATACATGCTGGTGACAACTTAAATGGCCAGCATTAAAGTAACATATATTTAAGAGTTATTACATATCTGGCTTATTTAATATTTATTTTCTCAACATGCCAAATTTAACACTGCTATGGTTGGAATTCAGTGTTATCATTTAGATATAATATGTAACCATGTTTGCAATATGTTTCTGTTTCAGAATAAAGTAAATGTTTGCATTGGGAATTGCACCTTTTCCTTTTAATGGAAGTCATTCAGATTGTATATGAAAATAGTGCTGTCTAGTACTTTGTATATTAGAAATCGTTGGCATAAGAGTTTCTTTCATCTAATATACCATTACATGCTTTTAGGTAATGATGCAGCAAATCAGGACTTCAGTTTGCAATTGCAAACAATAGTAGAGGGTCATAGAATGACATGAAGTGATGGTACTTAATCTATAATATTGGGGTGCAAACATCAGACTGTTTCAAACAATATTGTGCATATGAGTAGTCCAGAATCAAACCTCACTTTCTCCAAAAATTTGATTTTTAAAGAGAGATGGAGAATGAATTTTAGTTCATCACTTTAGTACACAACAAAACTGATGAATGTACAGCACAGTGTAAGGCTGTGAAATAAATGTTATATAAGAAGACACTTGGTTTGTTGACAATTCTAAGAATTTCAAGCATATATATTTTGGAGAAAGTTTACTTTGTCACCAAATTGCGGATTAAGTGAGGTATGTCTATCCAACCAGAATTTTGTTAACAATACGGAACTAAAGTCTATGCAGGCACATACTTTTGTGGTGAAATGGCTGTTAAAGAACTAAACAATAATACTGTATTGGTATTACTATTGGTGGCAGTGGTGATAAAAAAACTAGAGCAAACTTTGTAATGTGCATTCTTCAATGTAGCAATGCAGTTTACTAAATGGCAATTAGCACCCTTCAATGTTTGCTTTTCATACTGCTACTACAGCATTGTGTTCCTGTCAGCTTCTTTAATAAGGTATCCATGTTCTTTTTTATTCTCGAGTGTCACTTTGTTTTGGAAATGCCATAAAGTTGAATGTGGTTATAGCTGTGTGATATCTTCAACAAGTTTTTGTAAAAAAAATAAAAAAAGTTTTTGTACATTCTGACATCGGTTTTGAAATAAAGTTCACCACACACCAACACATTGTTAGTTTTTTATTCTTATAAGACAATTATTAGGCTTTTTGAAAATTAAACGACTTGCATTTGTGTACAACAGCTATGATTGATTCTTTAAAATCCTAAACCTTGCAATGTATACTAACTTTCTTGGCAGTTCAATGATTTGAAACCAAGTCATGTATTTCTTAGCAAGTCTGAATTACTTGACACTTTTTTATGTCCCTTTCAATGAGGCCAAATATGTATATGTTTGAAATTCTTAGAATTACCAAATATCATTCATTTTAGAACCTTACACTTTGCTATATATTCATGAACTTTTTGTGTTCTAAAACAATGAGTTGAAATTCATTTTTCGTCTCTCCTTAAAAATCAGATTTTTGGAGGAAAATAAGGTTTTATTCTGGACTACTCATATGCACAATATTGTTTGAAACAGCCTGATGTTTGCACTCCAATATTATAGATTAAGTAACATCACTTTCTGTGATTCTATGACCCCCTACTATTGTTTGCAATTGCAAACTGAAGTCCTGATTTGCTGCATCATTACCTAAAAGCATGTAATGGTATATTAGATGAAAGAAACTCTTATGCCAACAATTTCTAATATACAAAGTACTAGACAGCAGTATTTTCATATACAATCTGAATGACTTCCATTAAAAGGAAAAGGTGCAATTTCCAATGCAAACATTTACTTTATTCTGAAACAGAAACATATTGCAAACATGGTTACATATTATATCTAAATGATAACACTGAATTCCAACCACAGCAGTGTTAAATTGTAGTAGTAACATTCTTGGTTACGTAATATGTTTTTACGTAAATTATTAGAACTTGAAGATCTTATATTGTGCTGCTTTTGTTTTGTTTGGTTACATAATTTTAACTGCCCCACGTATGGGAGCCAATTTGTAAGTGTATTACTTATAAATGTTTGTTTACATCAGTGTTGAAGCCATCTTGTGACGTCATTCATTTGTTCGGTTTGTAGCTCCATCCTGTGTTAGCAATTTGCATCAGTGTTAGTGTTCGAAAGAATTTTAAGTCTGTTTATTGTCCTCCGGCTAGCTATTATCTTATCTTGGGTCGAACATGTGTCTTGCTCAGGGTTGTGTAAACGGAAAGGAATCTTTTATCCAAAAAGAACACTGATGAAGAAATTTGTTTTATAATTTTTATTGTCGAACACGTTCACTATCACTTTTACATATTGATCTAGATACTCGCCAAACTGAAACTGTTATAATAACTTCTTACTGATCACTTTTAATCAACGTACTTCAACCTTTTATATAATTAACTTTACCATATTTTAGATCTTTCATAATTCTGCTGCGCATAACTTGTGAATCTATATCCGATGTATGACGAACTAATACTTTCGACGAACTGACTGACTGAAAACGACGTGTAGTGTACACAAAATAATGGGAAGTTGAGAAAGTATATATTAAATAAGCCAGGTATGTAATAACTCTTAAATATATAAATTACCTTAATGGTAGCCATTCAAGTTATGACACTTTTGTGTTCTTCTCCTATATATTAACAGCTCTTTGTTCTTATATAATATGCCTATATTATAATAAAAGGCCTATGTAATTCTATGGTAGTGCTAGAAAAATTACACAAATAAAAAACCATAAAATTACTGTTATTTCAGGTTTCTACTGTTTCAAAATTATTCTGCATGTGTATAATCATTTAAAGAACCAAAGGATCCAGAAGAAGATGAATGACCAGTGCCAGTTTACATATGAGGTTAGGCCAGGTGCTTCACCACCTTGTTACAACAGTTAAAGTTAGATTTTATTTTAAAACTAGTAGAAATCGTGTAAATACTGATGTTTAAAAGCTTAATTATGCATAAAGAAAATGTACCAAAAGCTTACATCTGTTGTTGTTCACCAATGGCACTGGGTATTAATTGATCTACATCATTTTCCCTCTGGCTTCTTCCCAATATAAAGTCTGTCAGTTATCACTTTTAAGGCCTTTGCTTTTGGCGAGATGCTGTTTGTTCAGGATGACATCTTCTTCACAGAAGGTGCACTTGGGTGTAGGTAGGCATCGTATCTTATGGAGGTGTTCTGCGAGACAGTCGTGGCCAGTTGCCATCCTGAATAAGGCTGCTGCAGTTTTCCTTGGCATTTTTTGTATATCAACTCTATCTTTAATATTCTTATAATTTTTTTATTTATCTTCATCAAGTCTCTGCCGTCTTTTGAAATGTTATTTACTAAAATAACTTGGAGAACTTGGGTTCTCCATCTACCCAAGTCCAGCCCACCACCAACCCGAACCAATCACCGCAGACCTGGTATAAATACCGCAGTCCAAAGTGCATCAAGCACAGTCGCTCTCAAAACTTCTGCCAGAACACTTCGACCTCGCCACTGCCACTGAAGATATCTGCCATAGTCACAGACGAAATATCTGGGAAGGAGGAGGCCAGTAGACCACGGCCCACAATACCATTTTAAGTCTGACTTGCACCACTCTGTTCTGTAACGGTGCATTATTTTGTTTTTGAACAGCATGTCTTGTATAAAATTCTCAGGAAATAATGAATTATTTAGAAAATAGTGATGATAGTGTCAAGGATTAAGATTACGTTCCCTCACAGCAGCAGTTCAACAGTTTAGTGTTTTAAATGCAATTTAAATAGAAGTATTGATTTCCTATGATAGGTTAAAACTGTTTAAGATTTTGTTCATGCTTCATTCAAAATATTTTATTGGATTTATCTAAGAACTTGCAAGAAAGGTTCAGATAGATGAATTCAAAATCATTCGTGAATTTCTTTCAGATGGTAAAGGTATTAATGAAGCCAAAGGTGAACCTTTGCAGAAATATTTCAAGATTTTGAAAATGTACAAATAGTCAAAATGAGCTATAGCCAAAAGATACCATAATTCACTTTAATAATAAAAATTGTTGCTATGTGGTCTTCTACACCAAGTACCTATAAAGTAAATGTGGCCTCATGATGAAAGTAAGAGAAGAAAGGAGTATACAAACCTATATTGTATCCAGAAAGATAATACCTCAATATGCATATAAAAAGTTCTTTGTTCAAACATTTGGTGTATATGATGCAAGACTGACTAGAGTATTGGAAAAGCTATGAACTGGGGAGTCATTGGAACAAGATTTAAAAGGTAAGCATAAAGCAGCTAAAAACATGAACTAAAGAGGATAGTAAGGATCACCTTAATTGCTTTTCTGCTGTGCAAAGTCGTCATATATGAAAACATAATCCAAAATGCAAGTTCCTTAACCATGAATTGTATGTCAGAAAAAATGTAAACATTTAATTATAACTCAAAAAAAGATTGAATAAGAACATTATTTAAGTCATTTTTCATATTTCTCTAAAGGACACATGCAAGTCATGCAATGAGTACAAACAGTGTATTGAGTGAAAGAGAATCCACAAAAGAAAGCCAACTTGAAGAGAGAAGTCGTCCTCCATGGTCTAGGGGTACCATGCTAGCCTCTGGCTCCCGAGGTCGTGGTTTCAAACCTGGCGGAGGATGATGGATTTTTTTGGGCATAAAAATCCTTAGCATGGCTTCCTTCAGAAGAGAAGTAAAGCCGGTGGTCCTATGTTATAGTTTTACAGCATGTAAAAAAAACCTCAAGCATGATGGAGAGGCCTCTGAACAAAATTTTGGGTCTTTTACACCCAATATAGAATGGGACGCTTAAGGACCATAGTAGTTAAAGAGCATCCATAAATAAAACTCAATTTAATTTCTTGAAGAGAAAACATCAGTTGCATTTGACCAGAGCAAGAGAGTGTCTTAAAAGTAATGGAGTAAGGCCAAAAGTAATCCAGACCTCTTATCTGTACCTCTGTTGATCTGTAAAAAGCTTTACCTTTCCCAATACTAACCATTTTTTAGACATATTATAGGTGTAATATGTAATGCCATAATTCAGGTATACATGATGTTGCCAAAAGGTATTATACATTTATGTCTGGGATGAGAGCATAGCATGCTGAGGTTCTCAGAAAATTACTCGTGCCTAAAAAGCATAACAGTTGAACCAAAAACAGCTGTTCAGACCATAATAAAACATCAAAGTCTAATTAATGAAAGTGACCCAAGAAGTTGATGTGATAGACCACAAATGTATGATCTTTGGCCATTCATATTTGCTCAGTGATTCAGATTTTGGTCTGATTGACCAAGCTGGGAAAAGCAAGGGAATTTATATTCCAGCTGATTGGTGTAATGTTATAAAGACTGCTAGAAAGAACAAGTTTTTGGTTGTAAAAATGGAAGATGAGTTTTTCAGCACAGAGGATTTATAAAAGGCAACAAGTAAACAAAAGCTATTTTCTATTCTGTACAAGTATACATTAAAATGGAAAGATAAACTACCACCTCTACTCTGCTTTTGGCTGACAAACAAACATTTTGGAGGGGCAGATAAAAATTTTTCATTTGTTATGAAACACGTTTACCACGTCAAAAGAAATATTTACATTCCTTGTTTTCCCTTCAAGGGTCTCCACTTAGTGTGATTTTGACCGATAATTTGGATATTATTATGAGGATATAACTACAGGAAAAACGAAAGAGCATTGCTCACTTTGGAGAAGAATGCCATTGCAGTTATGTCTATGTAGTAACTCTACACTGAAATCTATGATTAAACATTGTTTTGTGATGTTTAGGAGCATTGGGATGTAACCATACTTTTACGTTCTCTGCAAATGGTATTTCCCTTGGTTACTTTCCCAGAGATGGCTCATATATCGATCCCAATTGCGGTGCACTACCAGTCCCAGATTTACAATCAGTTGCTTAGACACCATCTTTGGATTCATTAGTGTGAGTGTTGTGTTGTAAGTGTAAATATGCCAACATTCTCCGATGCATGCTTTTTATTATTTTACACGCTTGTTCTGCTAGTTGTATTTCTTTGTTGGTAAAGAAAGCATATACATATCCTTCCAATTTAAATATTATAACAGGTATTTCTGCCACATGGAGCAAATTCATTTTTACTCGCAATCAAACACTCACTCACTCTCTCTCTCTCTCTCTCTCTCTCTCTCTCTCTCTCTCTCTTCCCCCCTCCTTTGTAGGGCTTACACCCTCAAGGACTTACAGGCCAGTACTTTGGGTTAGTAGCCTGTCGAGCAAGCAAACTCTGGATCATAGCATATCTAGGATGGGTGATCAGCCCAATGTCTGATATGGTGAAGATGAAGAAAATGAAATGTAGTGATGAAAGATAGGAAAATTCGTGGATCAAATTATCCAAACCAGCACCTACCTAGCGAGACTGAGTAAAATTGAATAAATAAAACTTGGGCAATTGGTCGACCCCAGGAATTTGAACCCGGGATTTCCCAAATGCAAGTTACTCAAGCTACTGCAGTAATATATTTACAATAGATAGAACACGCATGTAGGCTAAGACAGAGTGGATACCCTGTCAATGTAACAGACAGCCACATATGGCAACTTATGATGCTCCAAAATAACAATTTGTAAATGGCCATGATACATACTGTAATTCTCAGAGTTTTGCTTTTCTGCATAATTATACATTTAACAATGCTGCAGTAACAAAATCCAGCATTTTTAACTGTCCCTCCTGAATGTTTGCTTGTGAGGTCTGGGAAGATAGATATATAGCACACAGTGATCGTCTAATAGTGATTTAGTGCCCCACTTTGTAAAGAAAATGTATTTTCCAGAAGTTCATTTATACTACTCACATTAACTATTTCCCTCATTAGTGTTGATATTAATGCATATTCCTCCTTATCCTTCCAGCACTTGCTGAATACTTGCATTCTTGCACAAGTTACTCAGGATTTGCTTGTGAAACTGAGAGATATCAGCTATGACTATGAGGAATTATAGTGTAAGCAACATAGTGCTAAGTTGGCAGCAATTACTTACCCAACATTTCATGGTTGGTTCTTTAAATTACATTGATGAATGAATTTCATTTACATCCCACTGTCCTTTATGAAATTATTGTACAATGATCTAGAAGAATTTTTATGGTAAATCCTCCGCTTTACCCACTATAATTACAATTTTGTATAGCTATTCCTAATAACAGATAAAAAATCCCCTTATATTCATGTAAGTTGATGTGAAGATTTCCTTAATCTCCTCCCCCCAACATTCCAAGTTCTGAAATGCTGTATAGCCTATAAGTACCCTTTGACAGTGCAACATTCATTACTTAAATAGCTACTTTATTTGTCATATATGTTTACATAATTTGGACAATAGCCCAGTAAACTGATTCGTCAAATTAACAGAATTTGGTCTAAGCAAAACATTACAGAAAATATGATAAAAAATTTACGAAAGTCTTTATACATACAAACTTATATACAGAAATATTCACATTATTAATCTAACTGTATAACCACAACTAGATTTTATTTATGTCTACATAGTTTGTGTGTTCCTAGAGACTATCTTCCATATATTGTTTTTCTGTGAGGCGTGTATTGAGAAATATATCTTTGTCTCTTATTTCTCTTTATTTTTGTGGCAATTTGTTATAAATTTTTACTTCAGAATAAACAGGACTCTTCAAATAATGTGAGTATGTGGGCAGGTACTTTTAGGCAATTTTGAGTTCTAATTCCATAGTTATGTATATTCTGTTTATATACAGGGTGATTTTAAATGATGGATGCATTTTATAAAATTTGTATTTATTAAAGTACAAATCCGACATGAATCATCTTTATACCAATAAACAGAGGAATTTTCAAGCGCTGAGGAAGGGATTCATTCAAAAAGCCTCGTACATCACTGTGCCAATGGGGCGGAGCTCCATCCTGTTGGAAAATGAGGTCCTATGAATCTTCCATAATTTGAGGGAACAGCCATTGTTCCAACTTGTCCAGGTACGTTATTCCAGTTACAGTCCTTTCCGCAAAGAAAAATGGTCCATAAACCTTTGTACGGGATAAGGCACAGAACACGTTTACCTTCGGTGAGTCTCTTTCGCGTTGCAATGTCGAATGTGGATTTTGCAAACCCCATATGCGAACATTGTGTCTGTTGACTTTTCCACTAAGGTGGAAAGTAGCTTCATCGCTAAAAATGATACATACGCTGTAGAAACGTGTCATCCTCCATCATTCCTAGCACATAACCACAAAATTCGAGACGCTTCTCTTTGTCTTTAGGTTTAAGAGCCTGCACAAGTTGTAATCGGTAGGGCTTGTACAGCAAACGCCGTCTCAGAACTTTCCATACAGTTGGTTGGGGTATTCCAAGTTCTTGTCCTCCGTGGACTAGTGGTACCGTGCTAGCCTCTAGTTCCCAAGGTCACGGGTTCAAACCCGGCGAGGGCGATGGATTTTTTCGGGCGTAAAAATCGTTAGCATGGCTTCCTTCGGAAGGGAAGTAAAGCCGGTGGCCCCGTGTCGTAGATTTACGGCACGTAAAAGAACCTCAAGACTGATAAAGAGGCCTCTGAGCAAAATTACAGATATTTCACGCTCAGTATAGAATGGGACGCTAAGGACCATAGTAGTTAAAGAGCGTCCATAAATAAAACTCAATTTAATTTCCAAGTTCTCTACTAGCTCTATGGACTGTGAACAAAATTGTCTTCAATACGTCTGACGTCTTCTGACGCACGCGGTTGGCCTGTGCGTTTTGCTTTTCACACACTTCCAGGCTGTTTAAATTGCGTAAACCTACGGCTAATGCTTTTTCTAGTTGGTGGTTCAATACCGAATTTGCTTGAAATGCCCGCTGCACTACAATTTGCGACTCACTTTTTGCGAACTCAAAAACGCAGAAAACCTTGTGCTACACAGTAGCCATCTCACTACGTACTGACCATCTGGGGTAGGTACTGAAAGTGAAACGCAATGGCGGCCTATTGCGCGAGCACTCTACCGCCCGCCGAAAAAAAAACAACTTTGAAACTTCTTCTTTTCATTGTTATACAGATTGTTCATGTTGGATTTGTGCTTTAATAAATACGAATTTTATAAAATGGGTCTCATTTAAAATCACCCTGTAGTATTTATCAAAGTTTTCATATATGTTTGGCTAATTCATAGAGATATTGTGGAGGTAGGGTAAGTATGTTTAGTTTTCTAAATACGTTTCTGCAAGAATTTTTGGAACTGACATGTGTCATAACACAGATGATTTTTTTCTGTAACTTAAATATTTTCTCCCAGCCTGTCACTGCTCCTCATAATATAACACCATAGGCCACGAGGAAATGAAAATAGCTATAGTATACTGTCTGTGTAGTTGTAATTTTTGTTAGACAATGCATATTAAAACAGGCACTGTTTAGTCTCTTCCTGACATACTCAGTTTCTTCCTATTTTATATATACCTCTAAGGGTGGCGTGCACCGTGTTGGAGTAAATTGCTTTGGAAGTAACGTTTACTAAAGAAGCCCCCACTATGGAATAGGTTACTAAGGGAGCAATTTACTCCGAAAGTAACGGAGAGCTCAATACTCCCGAAGATATTGTTTTGTTTGTGCGATTTACTTGATGAAATCATGAATAAGGTTATGTGCGATAGGAAAATGGGAGAAACGTCAGCGAAAGAAATAAAGAAAATCCATGTAAACAATATGAGTGTAAAAGACATGCGATAATCTGCAATACGTTGGTCTTCAAAGCCAGTGAGACACCGCCAACACTTGCAACGTGCGTTCCTAATTACTTTTTATTTTAGGTTTATTAGTTTTTTAAGTTTCTGATTAGGTTAATTTCCTGATTCACGGTAGGTTACTTTAATTAACGTTTTCAATGAAGATGCAAGTAATGCCAAGAAAAGCCAAAACGTGTTATAAAGATGCTGGAAAGTCGTGATTCATGAGTTTAATTCTAGCGGTGGGAAACATACTGAAGAGCAGCTTAAAATTCTGGAAACAATGTTTCTAATCTTCATTTTGAATCGCAGATCACTTGTGTGTTGATAGAGAAATACCCTTTCTGATTTCGGAAAAGTTCACCATATTCACGGATGGGTACAAAATAGTAACATGCGTGCAGTCAATTCCACACACAATGTGTGGGAAATCTTTGAAAGTGAAGAAGAGCCTTTTATTTTCTGAACGCTCGTGTATATGTGTAGGTACCTTGATCTTAACCTCAAAAGCACTCAACAACGCAATGAAATACACAGCCAGCAGACACGTGGTGAACGTTTATTTATAAGATCGCCTGTAATACCGATGAACTTTACTTAACGTGACATGACACTCATGGTAAACTAAAGGTATAATTGGCATGCACTTAACGTAATGGGAGTGACTCTTGATTCATAAGTTCTTTTATTACTTCGAGCTAGTGCCGATTGGTGCTAATTACCATGTGAAATCAAACTTGACGTAACGGGAAGGAAAAGTTTGACTTTGCCAAACTTTTAAGTTACATCGCGTTAAGGCAATTCTAAATATCTCCATTTAATACAGTGTAAGATTGTCACATTACGTTAAATTCATCGTAATGCCGGCTCAAGCTTCTGAAATATTCGGGTACGAAACACTCATAGGACGCATAACAATAATTGCAGTTTGGATTATATAGCTGAATTTGTGTCTTGAGTTTTGTTGAAATGTTCTCCAAGCAGGTTCAAAAGGCGTGTATAAGATTCTTTCCTAATACCGAAATGTTCACTGATCTTTCTCTCTCTCTCTCTCTCTCTCTCTCTCTCTCTCTCTCTCTCTCTCTCTCTCTCTCTCTCTCTCTGTATAAGTATCATATGGTTCTCGCATAGCACTATGCTATCCCGTTTTTTTGTTTGTTTTTTGTTTTCGTCGAGATCATCAATGTAATCTAGTAACCCATGAACACGTCAAAAATATCTTCCTCCAAATACAATACGGTTTTCTAGTTCAATCGATAGGTTAGTTACTCCATCCAGGTAGCAAGAGTAAATTCTAACCTATATTTGTGCTCTATTTAATTCCGTAGTAACATACTACATGATGGTGCTCTCCGACATTTACTTCTGCGGTAATTTCATCGGGGATTATCTGAAAGGAGTACAATTCTTCGGAAGTAGTTTACTCTCGCATGGAAATCGCCGAGTGTTGACTTGAATAGTAATTTACTACGAAAGTAGAGCTTACTCCAGCTTGGTGCACGCCGCCCTAATGCTTTTCCTGTAGATATAGGGCTTACGTAGTGATATTTGCATTATTTATAATGCTATTTGTTCTTGATTTGATCAGATTGGTCAAATATCTTATTAGGTAATCACAGTAGGTGAAATTTTAAACCTGTATAGCTTCTCTTTGGTCTCATAGTTATTTAATAACATAAGAGCTACACAGTTTTGACATAATACAGAAACCCTCAACATATACAATACAGGTCTGCATTTCAGTAAAAACAACTGATCATGGTTCATTTAGCTTGTTATGGTCAACTGCCAAAATGAATGTGCAGATGATTGCATACCTATAAGACTCAACTTCTTTGCTTTGTTGAATGCCATGGTTGACCATGGTGTCCCAGTTATCCAAAAGATATGGTCACAAAATTAAAGTACAAGTTCTTAAAATATTTTATTTATAAATATACAATTTATAATCATAAATGTAGTCTTAATTATTAGTATTAGAGAATATATTTCATTTATAATTAACATTATAAGATTTACCCATTGTAGTAAATTCCACAAAAAGAAATATTAATTTTCGTTCTGCAAAATCCTTTCATAATTATTACTATTAATATTACATAAGAGAAATTTGTGCCTCAGCTTTTACTACTATTTTTTCCCTGTTTTTTTCTATTTGTACATTAGTCAAATAGTAATAAATATATCACATATTGTTCTTGTATTATCCTTATAATGTATTCTTTCTTTATTTTTAGTAACTAATACCATAATATTTCTAAAATGCAGTTGTATTGAAAAGTACAGTTAAACACATAGATATTATATATTTAATACTTCATTTAAAATCTTGCAAATACAACTGTATTAATGAGAACAGTAAGGATTGTGTCATGTAATTACATCGTTTAATAACAAACACTTTTATTTTAAAACCAATCATAGTAATTTTGCAAAGACATATGAATCACTATCTAAGTACTCAAGTGAATATTCATGCATATTCATTGCACCACTGACATATAAACAAAACGCAGAAAAGTGCACTGAATCTTACCCCATGCAGCTCCTAGTGTTTTATGTATATATTTATTTATTTATTTTAAGTTCAGCGTCCTTTAACTGGTTAAGTCATATCAGACGATGAATGAATTAGATAGGTGAAATGATGCTCAAATGAACCGACCTGCAGAGCTTAAAGTTACCAACTTCATCTTTTCAGGATAAGGGAAAACCCCAGAGAAAACCTTATCCGGGTAACTCACCTAACCAAGATTCGAATTCAGGACCTCTTGAATGTGAGGCAGACACACTACCCCCATACCACACAGGCAGGCATATTTATTTATGTATTTACTCCCTTTCAACAGAATATGAGGCCCAATTACAGAAAGTATTGTTCAAATCATATCTGTTAGAGACATTTAACACTATTTTCCTCTTCTTTTATAAGTTGATTTAGGGCATCTGTGTAGTTTGTTGCTTCATTTTGGTACACATCGTTGGCTCCTGCCACAAGGATCTTCATTTCTTGCATGTTACTTGAACTGGATATAGACAATGTTGCATATTTGAACTTCACATGTCCTATAACTTCACAATCATTGATGTTTTCACATATTAAGTGTGAGAGTCCTCTTGTGTGACTATTACCATAAATTGATATCTTCTTACTATTCTTTTTAGTAGATGCAGTTTCTTTGGTAGGGGCTTTCCATGTTTCTTCAGGTAATGGGCAGATATACATCTCCTCATTTATTGCTAATGCGGCAAATTTGTTTTCAGTGATTGGCACATGTTGTTTCTTGTCTGTTGACTTCGGTAGCTTCCACTCTGCTTCCTCTTGCATTTTACATTTTAGATGCTGGTTTTCTGCTGTAAGTTTATTTACCTCTGTAAGGGCTTCACTTAAGTGTTTGCTGAGTATTTCTATTATCCTGTGAAGAGACTTTATGCTTTCACTCTCACATCGCATCATGATATCATTCTTGTTTGAATTACAATTATTTTTTCTGGTGTTACCTGGGGTTTCTGTTGATCCTGGTCTTTACCTTCATTTGTAGTGTTCCCTGAGGACTTGTTCTGACATTTCCTACTAATTTGATGGGTATACTGCTTTCCGGCAATAGAAAGCATTAAAATGCAAGAAAGAAGTACTTAAATCAAAGAAAGAGGCATACCATAGATTCCTATCTCAAATTAACTACAGAACTGATAGCATAAAAGCTCACAAAGTTATATCATCTTTAAAAAATAAGAAACCCAAAATTATAAAAAAAATCTGATGTGTTACACTCACATGACTTTCTCTACTCTTGTACAAACTATTTTTACAAACGCTTATTCTCCATATGCTTCATGTTAATGGAGATATCGAGATGTCAATCTTATTGATAATTTTCTTGTAGATGCAAGGGGAATATGGTAGGTTTTAAGCGATAGTCAAATATTTTAACGCTCGTTGCTATGTGGCGCATTCCATTCTCTTTGCATGTCCAGAACATAAAAAAATGAATAACGAATTTGAGAAAAAGTATAAGTATTGGAAAATTTAAGGGAATAACAAACAATATCTCGCAAACGCTTCACTCAACAAAAGAAACGTATATGACATAAATTGTGTATTTTAACGCGATCTACATTTTTCGTGTAGTAAAATTTTGTCTATCTCTTATGGTTTACCAGTTATGAAAAAGTCGTTCATAATGAAGAATACTTTTGGAGACATTCCCAGAAAATTCGAGATATACATTTTATTTGCCATGACAATATCTTAAACATATGATATTTTAATCAAAATCGTTAGAGCCGTTTTTGAGAAAATTAAAATTTTCGAAAAATGTTCCATGTAAAGGGTAGTCTGGGGTGGGGGGATTTTCTTGAAAACCTTAGTGTCGCATCTCTGAAAGATACTGAATGTAAATACCAAGTTTGGTGTTTATCCGACACTTCGTTTTTGAGTTATGCTGTTCACAGACACACACACGGACATGTTTCCAAAAATGCTTTTTTTGGATTCAGTGAGTCTCAAAACATGTATTTCCGGTGAAATCTCGGTATCGAAATTTTGGGTGGAATACAATACTTCCCCTACTTACTATACGTAGTAGAGAAAGTAAAAATGTGAATTACAAAAATAAAATTAATGTTGATTACCAAAACATTGCGGAATGTTTTATAAATTTTATTCTAAGACAGATCCATTGTTTAAGGAAAAGAAACAAATCCAAAAGAACATGGAAAACCAATTTAATGATTTTCTTAATAACTCTATAAAAAGTAAAAAGTAAATATTTTTAATAAGCACTTCTCAATAGAAGAACTCAAGAATCAACAAAAGACCTTAAATGCAAGAAAAGCGCAGAAACAGAAAAATAATGTCAGCATATATTAAACATTTAGGAGTAAAAGCTTTGGCAGTTCTTTTAAAATTATATAATTTAATATGAAATATTACTGTACCGGTTATCTAGAGAAAAACTATAATAGTCCCAGTATTAAAACCAAATAAAGACCCAATAAAAGTTGAAAATTACCAGCCAATTTGCTCTCTCAAGCATTATAGCAAAACTTATGGAAAAAATGTTTGTGCCGGATTAAACTGGTTTATAGAAGAAAAACAGGTACCTAATAATACCAGTATAAGCAGGATGCCTAAAATTTCATTCCACTACACAGCAGGTTGTAATGCTTAAAGACTCCTAGAAAAATCAGAAACCACATTAGCAGTGTTCATTGACTTCAAAAGTGCATATGACTGAGCATGGAGAGAGAAACTACTTCAAAAACTAATGAAATAAAAGGACTTATGCTTAATGGTTTCAGAATTTCCTTATTCAAAGATTTATCAGAACTAAATATGGAAACAGTTATTCAAAATTCAAATAGACCTGTAAAGGTCTCCCATAAGGATCAGTTTCAAATACAACCCTCTGTAAAATTATGATCAATGACCTGCCACATATTGTCAAACAGGAATCACCTAATGAATTTCGAACTGCCGCCACCCAGCAGCCTTTGGAGGTTCATCAGCCCAGCACCAGAGAACACCACTAGTCACACACATCCCCCAGACGATGACCGGAAACATCAGTTGAGAACATGCTGACGATGGGAACAAGCCGTCTCCCGAAACGCGTTCAAGTAAGAATATTTTAGTGATGTAGTGTAACAACCCTCAACTCTCTTTATTTTAAATGATAGTTTAAAACCTGATGCTCTATATACTGGCCTTAAAATCCCATACTCTTTCAATGTAATTACAAGAAACAACTGGATTTTAAAAGAATGTAACAGATATCTTGGAAATGGCTTATGCCCCCCCCCAAAAAAAAATTAAATAAACTGTGTTTTAAAGAGATCTACAATTTTTGTCTACTGCTCAACATTTACTTGTGATACAAGATTATGCAAAATTCCTTCCAAATGAAGAGGACTTCATAGGCTATTTCTGGAAAATCAAGATATATGCTTTATTTGTCATATGTTTAATGTATGATATTATAATAAAAATCATTACAGCCCATTTTTTATAAAATTGAAAAAATCTTCCATGTAAATGGTATTTGGATGGGGAGAGTTTCTTGAAAATCTTTGTGTCACATCTTTGGATGATACTGAACACAAATTTAAGTTTGACTTTTGAGTTAAGCTTTTTTTTCTCTCTCTCTCTCTCTCTCTCTCTCTCTCTCTCTCTCTCTCTCTCACACACACACACACACACCCACACCCACACCCACCCGCCTACACAGAGGCTGATGTTTTTTTTTAAGTGCTCTTTTTTTTATTTATGGAATCTCAAAACATGTATTTCTGGTAAAATCTCAGATTATGGAATCTCATAACAATATCATAAATCTCCCATATCAGATTTTTGGATGGAAGACAATATTTCCTATAGGTAAGCAGTAGATAAAGTAAAAAGAATCATTTTTAGAAAAAGTTCTGTGGTGTCTGTGAACAGCAAAATTAAAAAACGAGAAGTTGGATAAATATGGTATGTAAGTTCAGTACATTACAAGACTTTTTCCCCCACAATGGCGCTAATGATTTTAATTAAAATGCAATATGTTTAATAAATTTATATGACAAATAAAATGAGATGTGAGTTTTCTTGTCATAGTCCTCTTTATTCAGAAGGAATTTTATGTAACTGGTAAAACATAAGACATAGATGAAACTTACTTTTCAAAAGATGTACATCTCTTTAAAACACATAATTTATTTAAAATAACTTCTTTTTGTGGTATCAGACGTTTCCAAGATTCCATTGTGATTGAAGTGATGCTGCGATTCAGTTTTTCCTTGCAATGGCGTAGAAAGATTATGGAATTTCAAGGCCAGCATATAGCACCAACTTTTAAACATTTGACTACCTCTTCAGCTTCTTGTTGCACCTTGTAGCTACAATGAAATGTGTAGTGAAACCATTTCTGCATAGTTTTAGTGGGATTAACAGGAAGTGGATAGAAAAAGAAGATTTTGTAAACACTATGTAAAAATAAACAATAGTGGTAGAGAAAGTGATGTGAGTAGATAGATAGATAGATATTTATTTACTTAAATACATATTGTATACATATGCCACTTTACATACTTCACTGAATTGCTGGTTTCCTGGGACCCCTATCCTCCAACACTGTGGTTACCGAGTCAATGGGCCCTACTTGACTGAATAAATAAATATGTTATTAATCTACTTTTCTTCTTACTTCTTACTCCTTATTCCTATAATTCTTCAGCCATCTCTTTCTAATTAAACCTAAATATTTTCCTACTTCTAATATGTTCCCCTTGCATTTAACACCCAACATCTTTCTACCTATAATCACCATTGGTAAATTGACCCATTTCTTTTTCTGCCATCTTTCCCGCGATTCCTTAGTTCCTTCACATTCTAGAATTAAATGCCAATAGTTATTTTACTTTCTATTACATACCGGACACTTTCCTTGATTCTCTCTTTCCCCTAAGCCTTTTAACATCATCACTCCTGTCTTCGCCCATGCAAAACCTTCTCGTGCTGATCTGTCACATATATCGACATATTTTTCTCTTTCCCACACCATTTTTAAATCTGCATATATACATAAAGAAGATTTAAAATTAAAACTACCTAGAATTTCTTTTCTTTCAATATCTTCAAATTCTCAATTTTACCCTTCTCCAGAACCCTTTCTCCAGTACCTGCCCCTCTCCAAATATCTTCATAACCTATTTCATTCAGGGTTCCTTCTATATACTTACACCAAGTATCCTCTTTGTTGAGTTTTAACTGCACTTCTAGGCACTGTTTTAACATATTATTTTCCAGTTCCTTAATTCTATACCAATATTTTAATACCTTTCCACAATTTTTGCTTTCCTACCAAACCTCCCTAGCTCTATTTGGGCAACACCATTGGGTGAAGCCCTTGGTAGACCTAAAATTAATTTACAGAAATTTCTGTGCACCTTGTTTACATTTTCCCACCCTCTCTCTAAACCCCAAATCTTGGTTCCATGAAGCATTTTAGCCTCTACTACTGTTCCGTGTATTCTCTCCAACCATTTTATTTGTATCTCTGGTATTTTATCTAGGCAAGCTCTAATAGCTTTCATTGCCAGTTTTCCTTTTGTTAGTATAACACATCAGATATTACTTTCTCTACCACCTACCTATAAGTAGTAGGTAAGAGGAAGTATTGTATTGAGATGTTGAGATTTCACCAGAACCCCAAAAAATGCATTTTTAAGTTCTGAGGTAATTAATACAATTCTTTGTCTAGGCAATGATTTACACTTAAAATAAAATGTCATATTATGATGGTATTGTGCCATATCCATGTTACTTGTGCATTGATGAGGATTGGCTGCAGAATATTGTAATTGATGATGCAAAAGTAATCTGCAATGCAATTACAAATAATTTTGAATTACAAGGGATCATAGTTTGGTATTTAGGCATTCAGCTAGAAAAGGTTTTCCAGTGTTATGAGTATGGTGTATTTATCACAAAGTAAAAGAATGAGTCTTATTAAGAATGAGTCCATGCACTGGCTGTCTGATCCAGACAGTTGTAGCACAAAGAGTTTGTACAATGCAGAAAGAGTAGTTGTTACTTTCAATATAACTTAAATGACTTATTAAATTTAATGGCAAACAAATTTCCAGTACTAATGATTCTAATAACCCATTCACATTAGTTTCTTTTCTGCTTTATAGTTTTGAGGCTGATGGTCTTTCAGACCATAGAACAATAAGTGATGAATTAATACATTAAAAAGTTCATCATAAGACAAAAGTGTGTCATTCCTATTCACAAAAAAGAGGAAAGTGAGCATGAAAGTAGAGTATACTGTATTGAAACATGAAAGAAAGAAGAATATATGTAATATGCTAGGAAAGATGTAAATTAGCATGACAAAAAAAAAAAGAGAAATAAAGGAACATATGTAACAACTAGGAAAGCTGCTGCAAATCTTGTATGATTTTCTTTTGTGCTTACAGCAGTTAAGGCTGTATGCAGGATATGAGTGCTGCCTGGTCTTCTTTTGTTTGGTTTGCCTGGTGACATCTTTGTCCCACGCCAAGGTTATCTATTGAGCGTAGATGCCTAGCTAAGGGACTCCGCACCTTTACCTGTGTGTGCCTCACTAAATAAACTTGGTGAGTTCTTTCTAAAGACATGAAGCCATTCTTAGGGCAAATACCTGCACTTTTGGTCATTTTGATCTATTCACTTTTTGGTGTTCGTCTCTCTAAATTTGTTTAATATTGCATGGGACACAAGTGATTTGGGGGCTCATTTTAAGGGAAATGCCCTGAACTTTTAATGAGTTTTATTGTTCTGATTTATGCATTTTACTTCTGGTTGTGTAAGGCTTTGTAAACTTTGTTAGGTACTCTATGGGCTTTTAATGTGATTCTTGAATTTTGATTATGAATAATTGAATAAATGGCTGTGTATTCGGCTACTAAGTGATGGGCATTTTGGGAGTACTTCTCGTGCAGCAATACATACATATATAGGGGACAGAGGTGTATATGATAAACATTTTGTGCCAACTTATCTTATGACCCTGGTTGTCTGTAAATTGCATGTGTAATATTTATAGGTTGAACATTTAGAGGACGTATAATCATATTCTTCAGCAAGTTACATCAAGAGAAATTTGTAACATAATTGATTAACAAATTATTGTATTTGTTGTTTCCTAAAATATATGAATAGTTACATTGTTAAATGGGGACAGTTACTTGTCAGTAAGTTAACTTTGTCCTTTCCTTATGGCCAGAAATGGCTAATCTCTTCTATATTGTAATTTACCCGTGCAATAAAAACAGAAAATAAGAAAATACAAAGCACACCTCAGTGCAATTGGTAGCATTCACGTGGTTATTTATAGATTCGTTTGGGGTAATTTAGGATAATTTTGTTCTAGGTAATGTTTCACTCCCTTTTTCATTTGGTGCATGTGGATAAGTTGCGGAAGCACGAATTGCTATTCTAGCTTGCTATGAGGGACAGTCAGTTGCCAGCTACAAATGGCCCCCCGGCCATTTTGGAGGCTTTAAAGTTGGTGAAAAATAGAAATTTCAATACGCTCTTTAATAAACTCAAGGCCAAAAGAAAGGGTCCACATAGTTAACTTCCTGACAAGCAAGAATATAATGATGTAATATTTTAGGAAGCAGCAAATACAATAATTTGTTGAATCAGTTATATTACCTGTCCAACTGGATACGGCTAATGACTGGCCCCTCAGAGGAATAACTGTGCAACAAACCCATTATGTGCCATATCCCCACAGTTTAGGTAATTCCCTTTGGCAGTTTTGAGTATTTTCCCCTTCTCGAACTTTCTTCTATGTGGAGCCTACATAAAAAGGGTGCTCTGCCCAGTTGGACAGTTCATTTCAGTTAATCAAGAAGTTACAGAGTTAAAGGTGGACAGTACCCTTCAGTTGTGAATTGTGATTCAATGGATCAGTTGAGTTCTTCTGTTCTGAGTGTATGCCAGCAGTGTCTCAAGCGCAACATTTGTGCTAGCTGAGCAACTAAGTGATAAATAAAGTGTGTTTACTGGAAACTGATGTTCTCATTTGTTACATTGGTGTCAGGCGTGGGATATAAATGCTGCAGTGGAGCAACTACTTCAACAATTATTAAGTGAAGTACAAACCATAGAATCCAGGATCGAGAAGATAGTAGAACATTCTAGAAGGGGAAACTACTCGAGACTTCTGAAAGGAATCTTCTGGAGTGATTACTCAAACTGCAGGGAAGTGACACATAATGGATTTACTTTGCAGCTATTGTTCTTAGGGGCTCGCTGTTAGCTGCACCCAGCCAGACAGGTACAGCCCGATTAACTTGAGGTGGCAGCTCACTGTGCAGTACAAGAGGCCAACTAAGAGTGGTGGGAGACCAACTGCAGCCACATGCAGCCAAGAGGAAGGGGAAATCACATGCATCTTATCTTGAGGCTGGTTTCAGACAACAGGCGCAACACTAGCAGAAGATCCAGTTGAATCTGCAGTTCCTTGCTCTTGACAGTCTTCTTCACCTTCCTCTTCACTAGAAAACTCGGAGGAATCACTGCTTTCATCGGTGTCGCCCCCTAGATGAATGATAATTTTCTGTCCACCATCCAGCAAGCCTTCACTGTGCATGAATTTTAGCTCAACATTGATGACGTCCTACATCTTTTCTGAAGATATCAGCTAACCTAATTACATTATCCATTTTGAAAGTGACGTTTCTTTCTGCAACCCAATTCTTCATTGCAGCCCAAAAGTTCGATTGGGTTCAGCTCAGGATGATAAGGTGGTAGGCGTAAAATAGTATGGTTATGTGCCTGAAGGAAATTGTCTATTTTGTACTTGGGGATTTTGGGTTTGAGAGGGATGATCATATTATAGATGTCAGGTTTGTGAAAGGAGGAGAAATCAATGGCAGTGAAATGTTCCATGGGAAGGTTTTCTCTCAGCCAGGAAATCTTTGTCTCTCTTTTGGAACTTACAGTAGATGCCTTATTAAGTATCACATTGTGGTAAGGTGCATTGTCAATCACCAGAACAGAATTTGCAGGAAGGTTAGGGATCAGTCTTTCTTTTATCCACTTCTCATAATTGACAGAGTTCATGTCATCGTGGTAGTCTCCGGTTTTCTGCTGGGACTTGAACCGAGCATACGCATTAGGGATAACCCTTGCTCACCTCCTGCAAGGCGCTGACCTTTGGAAACCGGTGCTAAGAGCCCATGGAAGCTGTCATCACTCCAAGCATATGGAGTAGTGTGATGAATGTATATATGTCTCATCCATATTTATTATGGGACGGCCCTCACTTCTGTATTGTTTTATCATTCTAAGATAATGGAGCCGCTTAGATCTGATGTCCTGCCGCTCCATTAGGACTTTTCTATTCTTCTTTGTCCTTTTCCAGGTAAAACCCAACTTAAATAGTATCTTTCTTAATGTAGATACACTCCCTTCAAAGTTGATTGAGTCCTTTAACTTTGCATGCACCTTCTTCAGTGTTGGTCTTTGCTTGTGAAGAATATAGAATTCATTCAGTTCGGTGCACTACTGCCTCATTGAAAGTATCTAAGCTTGCACGATAAGACCTTTTAGGTCACTTTTTATGCGGTGTGGAGAATGAAGGCAAAATGCCACTATGAATCTCTTTGGTTTCCTTAATAATTCTTCTTACACTTCTTTCAGAAGCGCCTGTTGCCTCAGCAACACTCTTTCCAATGTTTTTCACACTGATGTTTACCACACCAGCCTCTACATGTCTTTTCATGTATTTATATACATTGCTAATAAGTTTCCTGATTTGGGAGTGCAGTACTTTGCCTACAAGTTTACTGCCCATGTATTAACAGTAAGTAAAACGCAAATCCAAAAAAATAATCAACACAGGCACTCGCACTTACACACGCATACAGAGAATACAACTCAGAACAAAGCAAACTGTTTCGTATATATGCTGTTATAGACGAACATATAACGTGCATGGACACAAGCCTTAAAAAATTACAGAAGCTTAGATAACGCGTGTGCACCGTCAACAACTCTACATGCGTAACTGACCCCCACTCTCCTCTCGGGATAGATAACGGACTTCTCATTTAGTGTGCACCTTTCCTCAGCTGCCATCTCAAGTTAATTGGGCAGTAACATAACTGATTTAACAAACTATTTTAGTTGTTGCTTCCTAAAATATATGAATAGTTACATCACTATAAATGGGGACAGTTGCTTGTCAGGAAGTTAACCTAGTTGATGTTTTTTTGTGGCCTTTCTGGGAAATCCCGTCCACATGGTAATTTACCCAGCATAATAAAAATAGGAAATAAGAAAATACAAAAGATAGGTATTACATTACTATTATCACTATTAGCTCCTGATTTCAAAACACTAATATTTTCAATACCATTAACCATAACACTTCCCTTATCTATATTTCCTAAACCATCACCGTGTTTCTTTACAGTAGACACACTGCCAGAATAAACCAAATCTGTCATAAGTCAAAGTTGGTCACTTAATATTTTCACATTGCTTCGCAATTCACTGATTACATCATCCTTTTGTTGAATTAAAAACTTCACTATAACCACATCAATTTTATTATTTTCATCCGCTATACCCTGTAGGGCTTTGTAAAACTTTTCATCCTTGTCACACATAACCACACTGTTGTCTTTCAACGGCTTATCATCTTTGCAGCTACTAATAGTGTTATCTTGCAGAAAAGTAACATTTGATAACTTAGCATACCTATTGTGAAATTGATTTTCACAATCATTGCATTTGATTCCATTTACTAATCTCACTTTACATTGTTTACATTTCGCCGTTACCAATGTGGCAGCTGCAACAGTCACCATCTTGTCTTGAAGCCAATAATCACAATCCTCAAATAAATCAAGGAACCCCCCAATCACATATGCACTTAAATAATTCAAGCCTCCCATCAACGTACTGAAACAATATTTCAATCCAATAATAAAAAAATCTGATGTGTTACACTCACATGACTTTCTCTACTCTTGTACAAAGTATTTTTACAAATTCTTATTCTCCATCTAGTTCATGTTCATCGAGATAAACATTTGCAAAATCTATCTTATTGCTAACTTTCTTGTAGACGTAAGTGGAATATATATTTACAAGGGCAATATAGAAATACAGTAGCCTTTAAGCACATACATATCTCTTAATAGCTGATCGCTAGGTGCACCACCATTCCCTTTGCCACAGATTATAACTCTTTACATATCCAAGACAAAAAAATGAATAACGAATTCCCATTTGAGAAAATAAGTATTGAAAAATTTAAGGGAATAACAAGCAATATCTCGAAAATGGTTCACTCAACAAAAAAAATGTATGACATAAATTGTGTATTTTAATGCGATCTACATTTTTTGTGTAGTAAAATTTTGTCTATCTCTTATGGTTTACCAGTTATGCAAAAGTCGTTCACAATAAAGAATACTTTTGGAGACATTCCCAGTAAATTCAAGATATACGTTTTATTTGTCATAAAAATATCTTAAACATATGATATTTTAATCAAAATCGTTAGAGCCATTTTTGAGAAAATTAAAATTTTCGAAAAATCTTCCATGTAAAGGGTACTCTGGGGTGGGGGGATTTTCTTGAAAACCTTCGTGTCGCATCCTTGGAAGATACTGAACCCAAATACCAAGTTTGGTGTTTATCCGACTGTTCGTTTCTGAGTTATGCTGTTCACAGACACACACACACAGACAGACGCACAGACACACACACGGACATGTTTCCAAAAATGCTTTTTTTGGATTCAGGGGGTCTCAAAACGTATTTCCGGTGAAATCTCGGTATCGAAATTTTGGGTGGAATACAATACTTCCCCTACTTACTATACGTAGTAGAGAAAGTAAAAATACAGTAAACATCTCTTTGAGGTCTTATATAAACTGTTCCAGATGGAACATGTTTCCAAGAAGCTCCAAAAGTAAGATCTTGGATCTTAGTTACTCTGTTGGCTATGAATGTTGTCCAATGTGCAGGAGCTGTGTAATCTGTCCATAATACAGATTTTGAAATTCAGTTTTAAGGTAGACAGTACTTTTTGATACAGTTGTGCAAGACGCAAAAGTGCCATACAATTGTAACCAGGTAATAAAATCATCTTTAGTGTTGCCACTCTGGACCTAGAACAAAGCCATTTCACAGTGATGTCCTTATTTACTCAATAAAGATAATTCTCCATAAGCCTTCTGAAGTGTCATGCAACCCAATTTTAGTAGCTTGTGAAATAAGCACTATTCCTTCTTAAGTCAGCATGGTTGGGCAACTGTCTGTGCAAGAGTATCTATTGGTGTAGCAATTCAAGAGGAATGTCTTCATCCCATGATAATCTTAATTGCCATAATTCTTGCATTTTGTCTTCTTTTGTTTTTTTTATACAAAGTTACGCTGAGACTAAGTGGTCCCAGAGGATCAAATCAATTTGATATAATGCTAAAATATAACTTGCTTGCTACAAATACGAACTACAGGAAGAATAGGTGTTTCAAACTGTCTATTGAACTGCATTGGAAGCTGCAGTTCTCATGATTTTTGGGCACTGTCTCAAGCAGTTCTAGTTTGCTTGAGCACCATTTTCTTAATGAAAAGCCACCAGCCTTTAACAAAGTCAACAATTTTCTTTGTAGTGGCTTCCTGGAGTGTGCTAGTTCCTGACATGCAACCATCTACATCAAAATCAGATTCACCACTTCTGCAGCTCTAAGGCACTCTGTATTCTCTTCTGAAAGAGCCAGTAAGCATTTAGAGGCCAAGTAAGGCACAATAGCGAGATAATATTCCCTCACTTAATCCTGTAGTGAGATAATACCTTTTCACTCATTCCTCTGGAGAGTTACACTAAAGGATGCATTGATAATATTGATCCTTGCCATCCACCTTGATCTGCTGATACATCTTTCCAATATGTGCTGTAAAGCAGACTTGTAAGTTAACTTAATGATGATAGAATGGAAGATCCTCCTGTTCTATTGGCCCTACACACAGAATTTCACTTAAGGAGACTCCATTTGAACTCTTAGCCATTGCAGCAAAAACAGTTCACACTTTTGTTGAGGTGCTTGAAGCCTTAAATACAGGATGATGTGGTAAATAAGAGTAAAACTTAGAATGAGATTTTTCTGATTTCTCAACATATGAGGCATATGTTCTGATTTCAAATACTCATTCATGAATTCATTGTATTGTATTATAAGTTCAGAATTTCTTTGTAATGGGTGCTCCAAATATATTAACCTCTACAATGCATTGTTGTAGGACTTGCCTAATTATGGAGCATTAGTTTGAAATGAAGACAAATAATAAATCTACCTGACTTTTCTTTTGTATGATATAGAAAATGAACTTCATATTCTTGTTCTTCCTTAGTAAATATTATTACTTTCAAGAGTCCAAAACCTTTCATTTGTGCCTCTAAATATTAATTATTAATAAGAAATGATTGCTTTTGCACATAATTTATGCATAGCAACTTGCCAGATACAACCCAGCCTAGAACAGTATTTTGAAGCATTAGTAGAGATGTAGGTGAAATTATTATTCTGAAGTAATTAAATCGAAGAATAAATCACCGCGCCTATCTTCCAAGAAATGTTAAATGATTTATATGCTAACAATAAGTTTGTTGGGATGTTACATCTTTTAAAGGTAGAAGGTACAGCTGTTATTGTTCTTGTTAAACTTGAGCATTCTGCAGTAACATTATTTTCACCAAAGCGAGATTTGATGCACACAAATGTGATGTGTTTACTTTCAACAATTGAATTTGAAATACATTGCACAGGTACATGTCTTGCTTTTCTTTTGAGTCTTAATCTTGTCTCATACCTTCAGTAATGAAGTTAACTTCTGAACACGCAATACAATATATGAAATTGATGCACCATTGTTGTCGCATACAGGCACAGTTGCTATTGTGAAAAGTATCTGATCTGGGGTTTGAGTTGCAGTGCACAAAAGCTGCCTGTAGGTTATGCTGCTCTCTGGTCTGATACAGGAGAAGTGATTACAGGAATTGTCCCTGCAGAGAAGAGTGATGCTTATTTGCGCATATGCGACATTCACCATCTGTTCTTATGACCAGTTTACACATGGGTTTTAGTGTCGAACAGTCTCCCATATTTCCTTCATGAAAGCAGTATGTTTAACAAAGCCTATGTTTAACACTGTACAGTATATGTAGTTGTAGTATATGTAGTATATCTTAACAAGTCAAGATGGCGGCGGCTGATATTACATCTGTTGGAGGATCCCCGGTTTTCCTTGCTCTACATGATAAAAACGGCATTAATTGCAAGTATATAAATGCTAATCAGTCAACTAGAAATAGTAAAGCGGGTGGAAATGAAGACAGGCAATTACCTCAAAGGGAAATGGATAAATACGACGATGTATGCTGCAGAAAATACCGCGAACAGTTAGCGTCTCTGCATATGGTTATTGAGATCCTAAACAAAGAACATAAATGACAAGCTTCGCAAGGAGAATAATCTCTTAAAACTACACAAAGCTAGTAAGAAAAAAAAAAAAAAATGTGGAAACCATAAACAGTGCCACTTCTTGTGATGAAGCTATAAGTAATGAACACGCAATGGAATTCAATGAATGGACGCATGTAAACAATAAGACGGCATCAAGAAAATATGTGACCGTGAAAGGAGTAATATCAGCCTGCAAAATCGTTTTGTGGCTCTACAGGACTTGGATGATGATACCAAATCAAAGAAAATAGCCAAGTTAAGGCATATGAACGACCAGCGGTAAGCGGCAATGAGAATTGTGAATTTAAATATGAAAGAAATAAAGCCATCATAATAGGAGACTCAATAGTACGACACCCAAGCAATTACGTTGATGAAGACATTAAAGTGTATTGTTATTCTGGAGCTCAGCCCCAACATATTAAAAAACAACTAATGGTGAACACTGATGACCCAGACGTTGTTGTGATCCATGCAGGAACAAATAATATCAACATCCTGAGGACATCATGCGGGAGCTGGCCGATGTGGTGACGGTCGGAAAAGAGCTGTTCTCTCAGTCAAAATTCTGCATCAGCGGGATCATTCGTTGTCAAGATGAGGATCTTCGGTACATTGACTGGGTTAATAAGCAATATAATTGTAATTTTGTGGACAGTAATGCATGTTTAGATAGGGATTTAGGTAGTAATGGCCTTCATGAATAGAAAAGACGTAGCTAAGTTTGCTAATCTATTGAATAAAGTAATATCCCACATAGATCCAAAATACTAGGCAAATGTGATAGCGATAGATCTAATAGTTCTAACTTTGTACTAAATGCTACACTACCCAATTCAACATGTCATGACCTTAAAACGGCTGAACACACTAATGAAGACTGTATGAGAACAGGGAATACCTTTTCAAGTATTGACACCTTGGATTTCAATCTTGGTAAATCTCATTGCATTCTTCTCAGAACATTCAGTGTATCCAAAATAAGACTCTTGAACTGGAAGTACTAATAGAAGGGGAGTTAAATTATGTAGACAAACTGAGCATTGGCTAACCCCCTATGGATTAACTGAACTGAGAGTACCAGGTTTTAAACTAATACAGGGTGTCAGTAGATCAGCCAAAAGAAATGGGGGCAATGTTTCAGGCATTAAACGCTGAAGAACACTTTGAAGCCAGCATTACAGAAATTGCAAACAAGCTGGTTATGTTCATTACTTTTAAATCGGAACACGTAGTGAAAAGATTAAATATAATATGCATTTATAGAAACCCATTGAGCAACATAAACCTCTTTATTGAAAAGTTATATATTATCTTTAATCGCTTACTAAAGTTAAAGAAAACTATAATTCTTCTAGGAGACTTTAATATAAATTTCTTAGACAACAGCTAAGTTTATTACTCTACTAAGTATTTACGGCCTTCAGCCAACAATAAGTATGCCAACTAGGGTCACTGAATTGATTAAATCAACAATAGATCAAATAGCTGTAAGTATAGACTTAATCAATTGTATTAGAAATGTTGATGCTTTGGATACTTGTCTATCTGATCACTTTGCACAATCGATACTCATAAACTGGCCTCGTAGGAAGATTTGGGAGAAACCGAACACATTTAAAATGGTTAGGTTACAGAAAGCAGAAAATACAGACTATTTTAATTATTTGCTACAACAGGAAACTTGGGAAAATGTTTGAGGAAAATTCAGTAGATACTATTTATTCTAGGTTCTTAAACACTGCTATGAGACAGCCTTCCCTTTGATTAATCTAAAAATAAAAAACCAACAATCTACATGGGTAACTAAAGGCATAAGAACTTTGGGTAAAAAATAAAAGCTCTACAATAATCTAATTAAAGATGGAAATGCCTCAGAGGAGCTTAAAAATTACTACAAGATATATAAATCAATCTATAAAAGAGAAATTCAAGCTGCTAAAATATTAGATAATACCAGAAAGATAAGCAAATCAGGGAACAAACAAAAAGCCACGTGAGACATTATAAAAAAAAGGAAACTAATTTTAATTCTTTAATGAAAGAAAATATCAAATTAAAATGTAAAGACAATATTGTAAAATTAACCCAAAAGCAATAGCAAATATATTCAACAATTTCTTTGTTGAAATTTAAAAAACCTCTGAGAATAAAAACTATCCTAAAGATATTGATAACCCAAACCTGAGCTATTTTAACGACAAATCATTATTCCTAACTCCTCTATGCGAAAATTAATTGGCTGACATAATTAGGGAGCTTAAAAACAAAAAATCTGAAGGTATAGATGGAAGTTCGAGCTATTTAATTAAAAAAGTAGTGTGAATATCTTGAAACCTCTGTGTCACATTATAAACAAGTCTCTTCAAAGAGGCACATTCCCTCTTGAGCTAAAGACAGCTAAAATAAAACCAATATTTAAGAAAGGCGAAGCCTCAGACCCTAACAACTACAGGCCAATAGTGTTACTCTCAGTCTTTTCAAAAAATTTTGAAAAAGTTATGTACAAGAGGTTAATGAATTTCCTTAACAATCGTAATATAATCAATAGCTGTCAATGTTGATTTCTAAGCAACAAATCGACTAGTTTGGCTGTCATTAACTTTGTTGATAGTGTCTATGACATACTTGACAAAATTTAAGTTGGGGTTGGATTATTTCTGGATCTATCGAAAGCGTTCGATACTGTAGACCACAAAATTCTACTTAACAAGTTGTGTAGATATGGTGTAAGGGGAGTGATCTACGATTGGTTTAAATCTTACTTAGGAAAAAGAGAGCAAATAGTTGAAATTTACTTCATTGAAACTAGATATAATAAAATTGGAAAGGAAAATTCTGATAAAAGAGTTGTAACATCAGGGGTTCTGCAGGGTTCTGTTCTGGATCCTTTGCTATTCCTGTTGTACATAAATAACTTATCATGTCTTGAAAATATGAATCAAGCCAAATTAACTCTATGATACAGGCATTCTAATCACAGGAAAGGACAATAGTAACCTTCAGTCAAGTATATACGCAGTTGTGAGTAGAATAATTAATTGGTTTGAAGTCAATAAACTGCATGTAAATGAAGAGAAAACTACAGCTTTAAATTTTCAGCATAAGGCTTGTAGCAAAACAGAGAATCCCAGCATCAAAATTGGTACCAAATTGGTCAGTTTAGAGTGTGAAACAAAATGTTTGGGTTTATGGATTGATAAAAACTTGAGTTGGGACATTCATATTGAAAAGTTATCAGGGAAGCTGAGTAGAGCTTGCTTTGTACTTCATTGCCTTAAATCTCGAGTATCAGCAACTTTTCTTATTAATTGCTATTATGTTTATTTTCACTCTTTACTATTGTATGGGCTACCATTATGGGGAAATTATATAAACAGCATCAAAATATTTAAACTACAAAAAAGAGCAATAAGAATCTTGGTTGGTATCCCTAAGACCCTAGCTGCAGAGATCATTTTCGCAACTTGAATATTTTACCTTACCGTGTCTGTATATGAAAGACTTGCTGATTTACATCAAGGCGAATGTCTCTGATTATGTTACTAATGGTGAAATACATTCTCATCATACCCAGCACAAATTACACCCTCTTACTCACAAAACCAAACTATTTGAAACATCCTTTAAATATAATGGTCTTAAGGTGTTTAACTATTTACCAGGGTACTTGAAAAATATAACTTTTGTAAATAAATATAAGGCAATTGCATAGCTTCTTTGTTAATAAATCAATTTTACTCCCTAGATGAATATGTGGAATATTGCACAAGGAAAGGTTAAGTTTAATTGTGAACATGTTTTGTTACATGATCCCTGGGGGAAATACGTTGGAGCAAGTGACTACCTGAAGACTACCTTCAAGACTGGCTTTGTATTTAACATTATAAGACTAAAATTGTTAATATATTTACCCCATGTATTTTATTGTATCCATACTTTGAGTAGGCTTATGCTATTGTAAACATGTTTTATATTTCCTTTGATGAAACCAATAAGTTTGTATGATTTCTAATGCTGAATAAATCTGAATAGTAGTTGTTACATTATGATTGTTTTGGAACCTTATATTGAAGCTTAGCCTCTGTTTGCTTCACTAACCAAATATTCTGAGAGAATACCTATAAAACTTGGCATCTGCTAATCTTGGAAGCTCCTTTGCATGTGTTGAAGTTTCCCAATCCTTTCTATCACTTTATCCACCCTGTCTAAAACTAGTTGAGCAAGACTGAATTAAGTGAACGTGAATGTATGGCATTATTATTACTTACTGGCTCACTGATTAGTGATCTGTGTTCTGCTAAAGTACCTTCAAATGCAGATGGTAAATTTAATAATGCGCTTACTGAAGAGCTGTGATAACTTTCGAATTATTGTAATGCTCCATTAGCATTTGCCACGTTGCTGCAAAATTGCATTCAGTTAATGATAAATTTCACCAGATAGTGATAAAATTGAATAATGGTGCTTAATAGCTGCAAGAAATTTATTATATACGATTAGAAGATAAAAAGTATCACAAAATGGCATCCATTTTCCAGAGTCGCCTGAAAATGTTGGCAATTTAATTGTAGGTAGTTCAATTGTTGGCTCTGAATCCCAGGAATCTTTACTAACCAAATTAGTTTCAGCTAGCTCCTTTGTGTTTGCTACTATTGCACACAAAAGTTTTGCTAATGCTCATGATTAAATTCACAACCACCATCCTCATTTCCAGCTTCTAGCTGTTGCTGCAATGTATCATAATTTTTCCACATTTCACGTAATCTATCTTAACTTCAGATAGATTTACCCAGTTATATTGCTCTAAGAAGTGATATGCATTAGACTTGCCTTTATTACTCCTTGTTGCTGTACGAGTGATTGTCTTAGCTGTTCTACCAAGGCGTTTTGTAATTTCTTGAGTGCAAAATGGCTTCTCGGTTTCTAACTGCAGTGGATTTTTGCACTAACTGACAATATCAGATTTTGGAAGACCAAAATGTTGACGAAATAACATTAAATTCTGATGGCATTTTGCAAGAAGACTGTTTACTGTGCAAGCAATCTTTTCTCTGGGTTACATAATAAACAAAAAAAAAGTTGAATACTGAATACATTATTGATACAATTTGCTGCCAACATAACATCCTTAACAACCACATATTTACGATGACATATAAAATCCATTATTTTTAATTCTTGAATTTCTGTAAAGTTCTCTTCATTTGGAAGGAATTTGGCATAATGGGTGAACTATAAGAAACAGACAAAAACATTTTAAAATAAAGAGAGTTGAGGGTTGTTATACTAAATCACTACACACACATTTTAGTGATGTAGTTTAATAACCCTCAACTCTCTTTATTTTAAATTATGACACATCACTGTTACTAGCTTCTAAATCTTCAAAATTAGTCAATAGACAAAAACATACTACACCACAATGCAGACCTCTTTAAAACACACAATTTATTTCAAATAACTTTTTCAGTGGCACTAGCCATTTCCAAGATAGCTGATATTATTGGTTTAAATTTTTCTGCACTGTCATTTTATTAAAGTGGTGTCAGTATTCAGTTGTTTCTCACAATGTACTGGAAAGCATATGGAATTCCAAGGACAAAATATACTTACCAGCTTTTAAACATGCGACTATTGATTTGGTTTTCTCTATACTCCTGTACCTACAATGAAATGTGAAAGAAACTACTTCTGCAAACGTTTAATTCGATTAACATAGAGCAGATAGAAAAATAAGCTTTTATAAGGACAGTCTGTTGAAAGTGTATAAAATAAATAATAGGGGTATAGAAAGGCACCAGATTTTGTTTTATTTATTTATTTATTTTAACAATTCATTTGTACATGTAGCTTCTTTATAAAAGAAGTTATTTCACATTAATAAAATAAGCAGCTTTGGATTTTTCACAATAAATATTACATTTACACAGATATAGAACGTTTTATGCAGAAAATGCACCTCTAGAAATTCTGAAAGCATATGTGATGTATAATACACTGATTTCTGAATTCACTGTATAATGAACATGCATCACGAAGTAATATCCAGTATAAAACTATTTGCCGGCTGAATGCAGAGAGTGCAAAAATTGTGATTCCTGATCCTGATGACTAGCCTCATCTTCCGCGATCAGCTTCATGATGATGAATTTTGGATCAACGTATCTCTGGAAAGAAAATAAAGAAGAACATCCAAATTGTTCATTGTGTTAGCAACTGTGTATGCTTTAAAGAATACCAGAAAAACTTTAATCTTAGCTTAAGTATTAATATGAAGGAAAGAGAAACATACTGGGATGCAGTATTACATAACTGTAATCAGACAAAAGCCTAAAGGCTGGTTCACAATAACCCGAGAATGGAAATGAAAATGGGAAGCAAAACAGCATAGAACATATTGTAATGAAAAGAAGCTAGAAACAGTGATGTGTATTGAATTTATTTAAAGGCGAGTCGGAATTGTAACACTAACATCACTTAAGTTTACTCACTTTAGTAAGTAAGTCAGCATAGAACATTTTGGTTCAGAATTTCCATGGGAATACACATCAATCATATTGTGCATTGGGATGTCATTTGCTTGTAACTGAACAATTATGTTTTTTCATCTGTTTCCAATTCAGCCAACATAATGCAGGTTTCAATAAGGTAAAGATTTTCAAAATAAATATCCATTACTCTTACTATTTCCAATTTCTCTAGACATACAAAGCTTCTTTCCTTTATTAATAGTATATATTAAAGTTGTTTCTTCTTTCTACCAATTTTTGTTCTTTGTAGTAGTTGTTATTGTTTTTGAGGCAATAGCAAGTTTTTAGTTGCATATAAACAAATTACAGATGATGCTTTCATAGAAGAACCAGTGCTAAATGGATCTGAGGTCAGGATACTGGAATTTCTTTCAGTTTCATTTTCCCAGCTTGCAACTAGAAAGAGCTCTAGTGATTATTTCATGTCATGGCGAATTTGAATAATTTCTTCAGTGAACAATCTAATGTGCACAAAATGGAACTACTATGCCTTGCCTGTGAACAAGAAAGTTAAACTACGTTGATATTGTAATGAAAAGAAGCTAGAAACAGTGATGTGTATTGATGTGTATAAATGTGTATAAATAAAAAGAAAGTTAAAACTTAACCCAATCTCTTTAGTGTTCTCAGTTCATGGGAAAGCTTCCTGTTAATTGTGAATACTCACTCACATTATAATGCATGTATTTTAACTTTTGTTGTTTCCGTTCTGGTTACCATTCTCAGTTATTGTGAACCAGCATCACAGTTAAACGTTCATTATGATGGAAAATGATTGGAGCAGAACTTTATTTTTATGGCAGAATACTAAATTATATGTTATACCAAAGACAAAGCACCCTTTGATCTTAATAGAGCTCATATTTACGTAAGGGAGAATGTATGCCCTGTTGGAAACTAAACAGACAGCCAGTGATGAATGGATAGGACCAGGAGAGTTCATCTTGGAAGCTTGAAACCTTAATTATAATAACCAGCATGTGACAAACACAAGTATCCATGTGCAACACTTGTGCTGAAATCTGCTAATCTATTATAGGCGAGTTTTTGTATGTGATAATCACTATGGTAATGAGAAAGTAATTTTTAATCACATTCCCCAGCTCTTCTTCCAGTGGTTGTTTGTAAACATAAAGGACATCAAGAATGGTAAAGAGTAACTACACTATTAGGTAATTTGCATGTGCACTTGTATAGTGTGTAGTTTTACTTAAAAATGGTAATAGAAAATAAAATTCATGAGTAAATAGTTATAGGTGAAAGGTGACAGCAATTACTTATGCAATAATATATGAGATTACAGATTTATTTTCTTGGTTGGTTTTAAGAATTTATAAAACCTGAGCAATGATAACAAAATACTGATCAAGTATAGTCTCATTAGCACAAGGAAAGAAATCTAATAAAAGTCAGAATAGGATTATCATTTTTTGAAAAGCTTCAACATCAAACAGAAACAAACAACAATGCTTTGAACCAAAGGATATAGCATGTACTGATAATAATGATTATAATAAGTTTATAACAAAAGTTAAAAATATGGCCTTATTCTCTCAATACACACTCTGGCAGCTCCATCTTTCTAAAACCTGTCTGTTGTCTAACCTCAAAACATTCTTTCTACTGGACAGTAGACAGAGTTATCAAACTTAAAACCACAGAGAGCAGCAGATTTCATAAATATGGGCATGGGATTAGATGCAAAATAAAGGTTGCCTTCCTTCTTTCTTCAAATAGAAATTGTGGGTGTTACTGTGAGCATAATCATGTCTTTATGAAAACACTAAACGGGAGGTTCCTTTAGTAACCTCCCTTTAAGTAGGTACAATGACAACAAGCCTGAGAATGTTGTCATAGGGACAATAAGATTCTGGAAAAGAAAACTGAAACAGGCAAGAAGATATCGATTATTCTTTCCAGTGATCTAATGCTGGGTTAATTGAGGAAGAACGTCAGGTCTTTTAATGAGAATTGATCTCAAAGAGGCAGAGGTGTACAGAAAGAATGTGTGGGGTTGCTGAGATTTAGAAAATCTAGGATGAATGTGTATATGTTGTTTAAAAAGAAATACCTGAAAGTCATGAAATTAAAAGAAGCAAAACATGTTGCACAAATAAAACAAACTGCACGGAATGTAGCATGCTCTACATCAATAATACTAAATGTAACAAAAAACAGAGCTGCAAGTGTTTTGGGAATTCTAAGAGTATTGAAATTAACAAATCAATTGTAATAAATGATGTTAAATCAGTCATGAAAATAAATGGTGGATAGCAGAAAACTCTGTACGATTCATTTGCTAACAGGCTATTGTGAATAACCAATAAAGGGAACTGAACCAGATACATGATCACTATTCACACATAAACATACTGGTTTAGTACACACATGACACATCATAACTCCAGTAACACACATAAGGTTGGATTTTTAGTCCTCCTACACTACACTATACATTAACACAAGCCAAGGTGGAACAGCATATGCTGAGGGCTGTATGGCCAAGCAGAGCTTGGTTTCTATATGCAAACTCCGGATACTGGGCAACTTCCGGTTTCAATTTAGCCTTCTTTGGGTAAGTGAGGTAGCTGCAGGTGACCTTTCTGTTTGAGGGACAAAATACAGTCTCCAAATAAATCTGAAGATTTAACGCCTTGCGCTGCTGATGAAGATGATCTTGTAAAAATGGAGCTTCTTATAGGTCCTGTTAAGGAAGATTGATGGCAGAAATACAGTTCCTAGAGCCATCTGGCATTGAGGAGTCTTTTAAAAAAGCTCCAGTTAAAATCACAGCATATCAAACTTGCTCGAGCAGTCAAAAATGCTTCAAATGGCTAGTTATACAAGGCCATGATCCTGAAGAAGCACATATCCTGGCTCAAGAACTATTAAAAGAGAAGCCAGAAAGAGAAATACTCTGAAGGCATACTCCTGAAAACAAGGATGCAAAACATCCTAAAATAGATAAGCAGTGGGAAAGAGGAGCGTCCTTCAGGAGCCAATGTTCCACCCAAATTGACATACAAGCTAATGGCTAACTGTGTTCAAGTGGGAAGCCTTTCTGCAAACTTCCCTGAAACACTATTAACCACAGACCAATTGAAGCTGGTCCAGGAGGAAATCCGAATAAGATTTTTGAACAAAGGGAAGGTGAGTTAAAACCTAAATTCCTAAGCTGCAGCTTATAACCTAGATGGCTGGTTCTTGCTTGATATGGGAAAACCAGCAGTGTCTGTACAGAACCATTGCAGAACTACAGCCATGGGAAGGGGCCGTTCTCAGGGCCTTAGAGGAACATTTAATTCCTCAAACTATGATCTGGTTGGCTACTTCCACAAAAGTACAAATGACACCATAGACAGGATCCTGCTTTATTAAAGTCCAGAATAATGATCTCAGAGTAGATCAATGAAGGGTGCTGAGAAGGTCAACAGAAGGAAATGCCATATAGCTTAACACCATCCATAGATCACTTTTTGGGTGAAAAGGTGCAATACATGCTTACAGGATAAGCTAAAAATTCGTCCAAGTACAACTAAGGCCTAAAAGAAGTCTTATGAAGGAATTGTAAGTATATTTCCAATTAATTCAACACAATTTGCATTTCAATCAGGCAAATCTGCCATAAGCTCTGCATAGTCTTGTAACAAAGATTGAAAGAGCTATTGTAAATGAAAATGTTCCCTTCTGCATCTTTTTCAATATTCAGGGTGCATTTGATGAGGCATCTGAGTCCATAAAAGATGCTGCAGAGAGGAAGGGCATTACATCCATCTTTGTACACATTCTAGAAAGTTGCAGAATAACAAGCTAATCTTGGAAGTGAGTCAGTCACAATTAGGGGAAAGTCGGGTAGTATCGGAGGCTTAAGCTTTTTAGAATTTATAAAATTTGTTTATGGGTCAATTTCTATATTCTGTATTCTAGTGAAAGCTTTAACATGATATTTCAATACCTTAAGAAGCTCGTTTCCCTTAGCATCACCTTTATTGGTTTTTCTTTGTCTTTTTATAAGCCTTACATTTTGACCTTTCTCATCTTTGGAGGGTTGTATCGGACATGGTGTTGTGGTTGAGCAAATATAGTTTTTTCATGAAAAACAAACTTTTTATTGCTATATATACATGGTTATAAAAAAATATAAAAAAGGTAACATTTACATTACTTATCACATGTAAAGAAAAAGCATTTTAGTAATGTAATCAATGACAGTTTTACTTTTTTAGGAAAACAAGAATTACATTCATAATAAAGGCTGTTAAGTTCAAGATCCACACAATTTTCATGGGCCCAACCTTTACAAATATTGCACTGGATCCAGTCCTCTTGAAAAGTTTCGTTGCAAATAATACAGTGAATCAGTTCGTCCTCTTCCTGCAATTCTTCGTCAAAGTTCAAAGATTTTATAGCTTTTTCCTCGGTTTTAGGCCTAACACTCGTCTTATTTTCTTTATTTGTTGTGGACTTTACACTTGTCCTTTTCACTTTAAGTTCTTCTTCGAAAATCAGTTTTCCTTTCATCTGTTTTTATTGCGATTTTCTTCCCTCAGCTGTCTCTTTGCTTCTACAATTTGTTTCTCTTTTTTCTTCATGGGATTTGAGGCAAGAGGTTTAGAAGGTTCCAGTAGGTCTATAACCACAACAGGACTTGGAGAGTAGGGAACAGCTTGAGTCTCATTTGCTTTGGTACAGGCGTGAGGAACAGGCCCGCACTCTTGTGATATTTCGATCGTCTTCAATGAAGGAGCATACCTAATCTAAATCACTGAATACGCTGCTGTCCAATGGAAAAATTCCAGTGCATCTAAAGCCTGACTGAGCTATTTCCATGCGACATATTCTTGAAAAGGCGATATTTACCAAGCCAGCAATGTCTTTGAGGGCTATTTTCGCATCCAGAGAGAAGTTGCAATGTATGGGGTGGCAAGCTCAACATGTGGATGTGATTGTTCTTGGCAAAAGTGATGACATCTAGATGTTTGTGGCTTGAGTAACCATCAACAATCAAAAGGGCAGATCTTTTTCAGTTGGGTTGACACCATCAGCCACTTTAGAAAGCCAACAGCGGTTATCCACCCATTTGGTTCGGCATTGAATACACTTCCTACTGGTGCATCCTTTTTTAACTCATTGTCTAGTCTTACCCGTGGGAGAACAAAGAGTGAAGGAATAAACACATCCCCTGAGGCATTTACTGATAGAAGAAGTGTGACGTTCCTACCTCCCTCTGCTGAAGTAAGTTTGCCCACTTGCTTTTTGCCTGACAGACATTACTTTAAGTTTGTTGGTGTGAACACATGACAGGCCCGTTTTGTCAGCATTAAACATCTTTGAAGGACACAACTTAAAATTTCCATTAATTCAATTATCTTGGAAAAAAATCGATCGACCTGATTCTTACAGAAATCTGCAGCTTCTGGAGGCTTGTGGATTCAGCAGTTTTTAACTGCAAGTCTGGATGCCTCTGCATAAAATCATAGTAAAAGTATTTACCAGCTTTCATGGTTGTTTTGTTGAACCTATGCTTGATTTTTAATTTCTTCGCATACTGATAAAGCGATAAAAACTCGTCTTTACTCAAAGGCATTAGCTCACTATCTAATTCCTTAACATGGTTACATAAGATATCCTCCTGTTCATCATTAAATGTCCTCGGAAAGGCCTTAACATTCCCTAAACGTGGCTTAATTTCCACTTCTTTTCCTTCCGCAAGAGCTAGAAGTCTATCACCTAAGGTACTTTTAGGTACACAATATTTTTCACTAGCTTCCCTGATCGTCATTTCATGAAGTTGGACATTTTCTATAGCTTCCTTCATGTGATTTTCATCCCAGTTATGTTGTTTTTTCCCCATCCTTCCAAAAACAAACAGGATATTTTTATTACTTTCATCATTAATATTATTATTTAACTTTTTAAACCACTAAAACCTTGTCCGATGCAACCCTCCAACTGTTTGTCCGATACAACCCGAACGCTGCACTCCGAAGCTTTGATTGTCACATGCGTATTGCCAGGCCTAGACATATTTATCGCTTACATTCTAAAGAATAATAACCCACACATCCAGCAAAACATTAAAAATACAGTTGTACTTAGTTTCAGACAAGCTACGTAACTCCAAAGTTAACTTCGTGCACTAGAAAACTCATACAAAAACAAATAACTGAGTGTAACTTGCAAACGCACAGACCGCTCGGTCCAATATGGAGAGAGAGAGTTCCTTCTGCCTTAGTACACACGGCAATAGCATGACAGGTGCTGCTACTAGCATCCAAAGCTTGTAACACGACTTGTCCGATACAACCCGACCTTCCCCTAAGGCCAATAAGGGTTGCCTCCAAAGAGGGGTATTATTTTCCTTATTCTGGACCATTGTGATGGATAAATTTCAAGAGAAATTAGCAGCAGTTGGCTACAATGCACAAGATTATGCAGATGACCTAGTATAGGTAATTAGAGGCCTAGGATGAGTCTGTACTCTTGGAGTTTATGCAGAATGCATTAAATTTAATAAATGAATGGTGAAGAAAGAGCGTCTTTCTATAACCCATCAAAGACTACACCTGTACCATTTTCAAAAATGAAGAAGCTATTTTGCACAGCTCCAGTTCTCAATAATACCATGTTGCAGTTTTCAGGGCAAGTGAGATATCAGGGAGTCGTACTTGACTAGAAACTTAATTGGAATCTGCATCTAAGAAAAGTCTCAGAGAAAGCTCTAACAGCAAAACGTACTTGCTGTCAACTTATAGGAAAAATATGAAGTCCTGAATGACCTTATGGTTTTATACAGTCATAATAAGACTATGGACATCTATGTTGCTCTGGTATAGTGGCCAAAAATAGAACAAAAGACGGTACAATCCCAAAGGTTAGCCTGTGTAAGTGTAACTGGCACTATTAGTACCAGCCCAACTGCAGCCATGGGAGCACTAACAGACCTCACACCTCTGCATTTATATGTTAAGAGGAAGGCTCTTGTAAATGCACATTTAAAGCTAGATACTTATGTGAACATATGAAAATCCTTAATTATTTCCAAAAGGATTATCTTATTGACATTTTTGATCATACAACTGTCAAAGTTAATTTTAATGGTTCATATAGAGTTGTTATACCTGAATGCTTTAACTGGAATACCAAAAGACCCAAATTTGAAAAGGAGCTCTCATTCTGGTACACAGATGGATCAATAATGAATGGGAAAGCAGGAGTGGGAGTTTATGGGCCAAATTTTGCCCTCTCAAAGCTCTGGGAGAAATGTTCACCATTTTCCAAGCACAAAATCCATGCAATACAACTTTGTGTCCATGAGAATATAAAGAAAAATATTTGGGGCGCAAAGAGCTATATTCTATCAGACAGCCAAGCAGCTGTAAAGGTTCTTAGTTCTTTTAATATTGATCAAAGCCTGTCTGGGATTGTCTACAAATCTTTAATCAATTGGCAAAAAACAACAAAGCTACTTTGATATCGGTGCAAGAACATGAATGAACTAAAGGCAATGAACTACGAGACAGCTTGCCAAAATACGAGCTTCTGCATCCGTCATTGGACCTGAACCATTTTGGGGAGCCCCAAAATCTTGCCTGAAAGACAAATTAAAACTATGGCAACACAAAATCAAATTATAACTTTGGAGTTCCATTCCAAAATTGAATCACTCTAAAGATTCTAAGCTATATCAGCTAAAAGAGCTAAAGAGCTACTCTCATTAAACAAACAGGAGCTGAGAACCTTAACAGGGCTCCTTACTGGACATTGCCCCCTAAAAATTAAATTGAGTTTTATTTATGGACTCTTAGCGTCCCATTCTATATTGGACGTGAAAGACTGGAAATATTGTTCAGAGGCCTCTTTGTCAAGCTTGAGGTTCTTTTATGTGCCATAAATCTATGACACAGGACCATTGACTTTACTTCCCTTCTGAGGGAAGCCATGCTAAGGACTTTTACATCCAAAAAATCCACTCGCTCCTTCGGTTTTGAACTTGCGACCTTGGAAACTAGAGGCTATTGCCTCCTGAGACACTATCTCTATAGAATAGGCAAAATGAATGTGAATCTTTGTCGCTTTGTAATGAAGAGCAAGAAATGACGAAGCATACTTTGCAACTGTGAATGTATTGCACACCAAAGATTAAGGCACCTGGAATATGGATTTCCTACACCAGGAGAAATTGCCTTAATTTCCCCCAGGAAAATTATTAATTTCTGTCAAAGTATCACACTGGACTGGGAAACAGATTATGCATACCCACCAGAGATTTAGCTTGTGGTGAAGGAAGATCACAAACCTATTTGACCCACTTTACCACCTAATCTAATCTAAATTACCAGTGACTTAGGAAAAAGATTTTATAAAAGAATATGAGAAATCATATGACATGAATTTTGAAAACTTCCCCTTTATATTCTAAATAAGCTAGTTTTGTTCAGTAATTGCCTGTATCGTCTGATTAGCTAGCAGTGGTTGTTAATGGAACATTTTCCGAGTATTTTTAAATAACTAAAAAGAGGAGAGCAGAAGTTTTATAATTATTATTGCTTAATATTTACCTGAAGTGCTTGCTTACATCTTGCTTGATGTAGCCATAATGGCTTTAGGGCATAATTTTCTTTCAGTAAGTTCACTATCCCTCATTGGTGTGTGCATTTTATTAATAAGGTAGAAATTTATTAAAATAAGGAAAAACAAAAGTGGATTCAAACACTACGATAAATATTTACTTGAACATGTTTTGAAGGTACTTTTACTAATGTTTAGTTATGATACACTATAACTGAGGTTAAGGATAAGGTGCTTTTGAAAGATATTCAAGTAAATATGTTATCTATTGTGAAGCTTGAATGTTTATTAGCTGCAGATGTTTTCACTTAATTGTACTATTACACTGTGCATTCCCAATATATGTTAGAAGCTCTTTTATTTATTTATAATTCTCTTAACCTTGTGGCACTTACTGGTGCCGTATACTTGTGTTTAGTACATTAATTTGTAATAATTATATATGACTTGGTACATGTGATCAGATTTTTGTCCAGCAGCAATCCTGAAAGCTTGTTTTAGGGTGAACTCATTATTAAATAAAAAAAAATTCGCACGCACACACACACACACAGAGGCTTTGGGCATGCCAAGAACTTGTTTAAAGAAATATTTCCTGAGCTTAGGACCCCTTACACAGCAGGCAGGTGCCCTATATTGCACTATAGGACCAGTCAAAGAAACTGTTTGTTTTAAAATTTTTGCAAATGGAGCTTTTACTTTTTAATACATGTTTTCTGATACATACCTTGGAATCCTCTAAAGGTGAAGATGGACGGGAGAGTATATCTTTTGGTTTCCTACAATAAATACACAGCTGCTTATCTCTGGCATTTTGAAGTGCAAGTTGTTGTTGTGCCAATATTGTCTTCTCCTGCAAAATTGATGATTTAATAATATCACATATATGGTACAATTCTGCTATTCCTAGGTAGCTCTCATACAGGTCAACATTCCCAAAATTCAATTCAACCTGCAAGACTTAACAGTTACTACTTTGTGCCAGTATGATTACAGAATTAGTTCAGGAAACTTCAAGAGTATTTAATCAGTATGGTCTTAAATAAACTTCCCTGAAATTGACAGCATAGCTTATACGAGGGATCTTCAAAAAGTTTCCGCAGTTGTGTAATATTCTTTTATTTTTTTGCAGCGCACACAAACAAACTACATAATTTTTCCACATAATCACCCTCCTTTGCCATACATTTCTCCCAGTGCCCTACCAACTTCTTTATGCCATCAAAATAAAAAGTGTTTCGTCGCATGTGTAACCACTGATTTTGTTTTTGTCACTTGCAAATCTTCTACCCCGTACAGCCTCCTTAAGTGGTCCAAAAAGATGAAAATCTGATGGTGCCCAAGTCTGGACTATAGGTAGATGATCCATGATTTCCCATCTCAGTAGTCTTATGGTTCTACCTTGAATTTCTTGGAGCCAGGAGATGCTGGATGCTTCCACTGCATGCTTTTCTTTTTGCTTTCGGGTTCATAATGGTGAACCCACATTTCATCACCTGTCTGCAGAAAGCCAACACCTTCTTCATGATAACATGTCAAATGGCGAGAACACATGTCTACGCAGTTGTGCTTATGCTCTTCTGTCAGTTGCTTCAGAACCCACCTGGCACAAACTTTCCAGAATCCAAGATTATCGTGGACCAGGGAATAGGCAGATCCAGTGCTGATATCCGGTTTATGTGCTATTTCCTGTATCGTCACCCTTTGGTCTTCCAGAATTGCATCCGTAGCTCATTCTTACTTTTCAACTGTTGAGGCGGTAACTGGATAACCCGAGCACTCAGAATCAATCACACCTGTTCTCTATCCACTTGTAGACGACTCTACATGAGAGAGCATTGTCACCATAATATGCACACATTTTTTGGTGAATCTGTGAACCCAGTACACCTTCTGCCCACAAAAAACGTATTGTTGAATATTGTTTGACTTTGGTGCAATTTTCAAGTTTTGTTGCCATGGTCACACTTGCATAGCAACCCTCAGACTGAACACAAAAGCAACAGACTTGCTATGATGACTTGTCATACTACTCTCTTCCACACCCGCAATCCCCACCCTTCTCTGTGCTTCCGTTCCCCTGCAGGAATCACAGTGCAGAAATTTTTTGAAGATCCTCATAAGTTTGTTCAAATGCTACCAGATGGACCACACATACCACTAAGAAGAAACCTGGTTAAACCCAGCACTGAAAGTTGGTTTGCAGCTGAGGATGTGGATGTTCTTCCACATAATATATATTTAAAAAGCATAAAAGGTAAACCTGAGTGACAAATGAAGCAAGATAGTGACTTTTTCAATTGCACTCACATTGTGAATGTACATTTGCTCCATTGTGTTGATTTCTTTATAACTTGAGGCAAAACATAATGAATAGATCTCTGTGCCACTTTGCAAACTATGTATTTCTCTGAATCAAAAACTACAGAACCATCATTAAGACTACAAAGGACAATAATAACACTCCTCCACTTGAAAAGAGGACATAAAGATTCAAGGAGAGTTACCTTGTGCAGGTGTTATATTCCTTTTTGGGCTCTGGACCTATCAATTTCCTGTTTCAAAGAATGTGAATTATCTGTGTTATTGTGATGTACCACTATCATCTTTTTCTGCATTTACAAGAAGAGGATGGACCTCTTCAGATAAGTAGCTTTATCCTAATTGATTTATATAGCATGTACAAATTTTCTTATTGAAAAGTTACCAAGTATACACTTTAATGCTCCTCTAGGACAACATTTTAGAAATGACTTACAGGTTTTCTGCGCAGCACCTTGTCATTAATATTAAATAATTGCTTAACATAGCCATCATTATTCGTAACCTTAGTGCTACAGATAAATGACTACATGCATCATAGAAGAGCATCAAATTGTCTTCTTGGTGACAGTGGGAGTATTGCAATAGAACAGTGCACAGCTTATGAATCACTGAAGCATTGTCAAGCCAAACTATCCTTTCAGCCTAGCCATTAGAACTGGGATGATACACAGCAGAACAATTTGACTTAATATTATTTTGAACATACCATTATATCATTTCATGCGAATTAAATGGAAGATCATTGTCAGAACAAAGAACTCTGGATAAACAAAATTTAATGATAAGCTCTTTCAATTCACTAGAGCAACACTAATTTTGGATACACTTGCAATCCAACATTCTTACCATTTACTACATTCTTCAACAAGGGGTAAAATTGACTAATTTTTGAAGATTTAGAAACTAGTAACAGTGATGTGTCATAAAGAGAGTTGAGGGTTGTTACACTACATCACTAAAATATTCTTACTTGAACGCGTTTCGGGAGGCGGCTTGTTCCCATCGTCAGCATGTTCTCAACTCAATACAATGGGAACAAGCCGTCTCCCGAAACGCGTTCAAGTAAGAATATTTTAGTGATGTAGTGTAACAACCCTCAACTCTCTTTATCTTAAAAAAAAGGGGTAAAATGTTATAATTATTACAGTCTAAATCACAGGTGCCAACTTAGGGGGCACTTTCTGCCCTCCTGAATTACAAAGATACAGTAATTGCCCCCTTCCACCAATTTTACTGAACGTACCTGGCCCTATCTCATAATTCTAAAATAACTCTCTCATTAAATAAAAAAAAGAAATGGTTTAAACAGATCCAACAGAGTTACAAAGGATTACGTTTATTTCAAATCAAGAGTTAACTGTTATACAACAGTAATGATGATGTAACCTAGGTTTCAGTTAACATTGTCAGGAATTTTGGTGAGGTGGGGAGAGTTAGTATGAGAGGACTATGGAAAGGATTTTGAAGGACTTATTCCAAATTCAATTACAACCAGAGACAGATATTTTGAAAGTATGCCTGAGGTTTTAAGCTCATAGTTTGGAAAGCAATTCTTGGTTAGGTAGAATAAAGGAGCAAAGGTTAGGTGATGTTTGGTCTAGAATTGGTAATCTATATAGGGGCTATTGGAAGGGAGTTAGAACATGATTGGAGGATATGGATAGGCAGATTTTAATTGCTCAAATGACGGAAAAGAGGTCCTTATAATTCTGTAACAGAGTTAAAGAAGGTATAGAAAAGGAATTATATGTCAAAATGTGTAATAGAAATGAGTGATCAGGGATTGCTGGTTTAGATTAGGGGTTTGGAAGTTAAAAGGTTAGAGGGGGGGAAGTTACATAGGGGCTTTGCCCAATTTGTGGGGGAGAACAAAATGAATCTCACATATTGTTTGAATGCATGGGGACTAATGAATGGAGAAACAAGCTGATAAAAAAGAAAAGGTTAAAGATAAATAAGGTAGTAGGATTAAATAAGATTTTTAAAGATAAAAGCCAGTTAAGAGATTTGGGGAATTTCTATGGAGAGCGAAAATGAAATGGCACAGACAAAGACTAAATAATGTAATTTAAGTCAATGTATTAATCCTTTAGAGCTAAGAATTTATGTTAAATGAAAAAAGGAGATCTACCTGAGAATGGTCAGGGCCAAAGAAGGTAGACTCCCATGTAATGTATGTACTTAGCATTGAAATAATTAAATTAAATTAATATTGTATCAGAATTGTTCTTGTTTTGACACATCCATAGTTTCATCGTGTATTATTATTAAATCTCCAAGAATAAGATGTAAGAAATCTTTTATAGGAATATGTGACTATCCTCGCACCTAAGTGATAGCAAGCTTTTATAAAATTACTTTTGTTACTTATGTGGCCATGACTTGAAATTCCTTGCATAGTCTAAACACTGTTGCTATCATCCATACAATCATGAACTTAGATCTTCATGCAGTGACTCACAAGTTTACAAACAGGAATGAATCTTTTTTTTTTTTTTTAAAAGTAGTGTTTAACACTCATTCTTACTGCATATGGCGTTACTGTTGGTGGACACTGGTGATATGAAATGATATGATAATTAGGAAAGGAAATTTGAGGAGGAAACCTCCCCACATTTACCAATTATGAAGACTAAGGAAAACCTAGAAAAAACCTCAGTCAGGAAGCACGGTCCTTGCAGGATTTGAACCATAGACCTCCCATTCACTAGTCTGTTTTAACAACCTATCTTTGCTGGTAGGAATGAACTGCGGCACAACACTTTCAACAGAAAACAGTAAGGTAAGATGCAAAAGACCTAGCATTATTTTTCTTCAAACTTAAAATTAATGAACCATTTATTTAATGTTCAGGCTAATGAAAGCATCTGTACTATACTATGATTAAATACCTTTTACTTTAATAATTGGACTAACTTGTTTATTAATACCTGATTTTGTTTGACATTCCTGTTTCCCCAAAACGTATAATAAAGTCAGCACCTATGGTCTAAATCTAATGTACAAACTGGAATGGACAATGAAACAATAATGTGTGTTTTACTGAAAATTCATTTTGAGTAAGCAGGCAGATGACCTGTAATCCTTCAATGTCTGAATCCATATTAAGCCACTATAAAAATAATGTGGAAACATTTTTTAACATGTGATCCCAATATGTTCTTTATCCAAAAGGCACAAACTTTCTTTTGTGATTCCTTTAGTATAAGAAGCTTTGAATGCATATGCTAGCACACACAAACAGAACAAAACACAAATACAAGCACATATACAAGTAACCAATAAACAAATTATGTAATTATTTCATGAAAATGTTATGCGGTTATTGTTATAAAGTAATTGTTTGAAAGTGTTTATATAGAGTAAATAAAGGTATTGTTGAGAATATGCTAATATGCAGAGTGAATATTTAATGTTATTTTGTATGTAGGATGATACACAGAGTGAGTCTGAAAAATTTTAAGGTGCAATTCAGGGTTTCTATTTGAGTACCTTCTTTTAGGGAATGTATGCCTGTAAACATCTTGTTATTGATCTAGAAGGCATTAACATTTATGAAACACCGTATTGGGTTAGGTGAAATTTCATGGAACATATCACTATACATCTGTTGCTACAAGGTGTTGGGAGAGTTTTGAAATAATATGTCACCAGAATATTTTATTTTAAATAATACAAAACTTTCTTAAATTGATTTAGTAACTTGTATCTTTCTTTAATTATATGGTGCTAAAACCATGCCCTGAAGTATATTAAAAAGCTCTTTTTAACTGGTCTGCAGCTGCAAATACAGGTTCTGTGAATAACATATGCAAATAATACTATTGTTGGTCAAACTTTCCCTACCATTATACAAATTACTTGAAGAATGTAAAATGAAGCAAATGTAAGTTTTTTTAGTTAAACTAAGAACAAAAGAAGAATTGAACAAGTGCATAACTGTTTATAAAAGATGTTCAAAATGCTGACCTTTAACTTCGGAGCATACCTGATAGCATTGTTGTAATGACTGCCGAGTTCTATAAAAAAATACCTAGCATATCGTGAATAGCATCAAATGCTACAAAGATCCTGGTCACTAACTAATCTTCACTAGTAACCGGTGTCTCCTATACAAGAATCTGAATATGTCCCCAAAGGAAAAAATACAAAGGGGTTAGATCTGGTGAACGTGCTGATCATGATTTCGGAGCTCCTCTACCAATCCAATGATCAGGATATGTTTCACTTAGGAAACCCCTTACATCACTGGAGTAATGCACAGCTTTGCCTTGGAACAACATTAACTAGCATATTCTTAAAAGAACATCTTCCAGAAGTTCTGTCAAAGTATGCTGTAAAAACTGTAGGCAAATGTGGCCTGGCAAGGGGCCTATGAGTGTGTCGTTCACAATGCCAGCCTAAATGTTCACTACAAACCGATGTTGGTAATTTCTAACTCTAATAGCTGTAACCTTGTGTGTGTTAAACATGACCTCTCGTGTAAAAACATTCTTGTCCATCCACAATGTGGTTGTAGGAAATCTTGGTTGATCAGTGCATTTATGAAGAAACTACTGGACAAACTGTAATCAGGGTGGAAAGTCATCTGGCCTCAGTGCTTGAACTGAGTGAGGTGATTGCTGTTTATGTAGAATTCTAGTAACCAAAGGCTGGCTTGTATGCATGGCATGCACTATTACTTGTAAATGGAGGATTATACATCCGATCAACAACCTCCTCTTCTAGACCCACTTTTCTTTGGACTCCTGAACAATGCACTTGTTTTTGGAAAGTTCTGTTTCTCACAGTAGATGATGTATGGCAGTAAAGGTGCTGTGATGTTCTTTGGGTAAAGTTCAGCATAAAGATCTTGTGCCCTTCTCGCATTTCCCCAAGCAGCACCATAAATGTAATGCATGTCTGCTAGTTCTGGTAAGTAAAGTGAAACACTTTTATAATAGGTTGTAAAACTGAAACGCCTTCCAGTAAATGGAGCACTTTAGTGTATCCTGATAGTTGAGATTGATAAGCTACACCTCTTGTAGGAACCACAAAGTGCTGTACAACATACAATGGAATCCCTTGCCACTTAAATAACAAAATGACCCAATAGTTGAGCACCCTAAAACAATATTCATCATCATTATTAATTCAATTCAATTTATTCAATTAATACAATCACTCCTATTACATAGTAATTTACACTTGTTTACTTAATGGTTACCCCAATAAAATATAACACAAATACGTGTTTTTCTATTTTACTATGTACTGATGAACACTACATTTATAACTTCTTAGTTACTTACCTATATTAATTTATGGCCTCAATACACACAACCTCAAGTTATCTGCATAATGAAGGCTCACTATCTTTTGCTCATAATCATCCATTATCTATGTCTTTTTCCTCTCTCTTTGTAGCCATTCTTACGTACCTTCTCTTTACCTTACCCAAATACTTTCCCATGGCTTTTATATTTTTTTCCCCTTTTACATTCAAAATTTTCCTTATTATATTTCCCCATCCAAATTTTCCCATTTCTTTTGTCAAACCTGATCTCTCCATATCTTTATTTGCTTACAATATAATATACAATGATAGTCCGTATTCTCTTCATTACACATTGGACATTTATTTGCTTTATCCTGTCCTATACCCTTCAATTTACTAACTCCTGTTCTTGCCCAAGCAAATCCTTCCCGTCCTAATTTCATCATTATTAACCAAATGCAAGTTTTAGGTTAATGGTAATATAAACAATGTTAAAAACAGAACACAAGAGATATTCCAAAATGCAAAGAAACAAAACATAAGCAATATTCCAATGCTGTGAGGGAATATGGATCTGTTTTAACAGAATTTCATTTGAAAAATGTTAATGTCCTCTAGCTCGATAACAAGGACATTCCCTATAAGGAGATACTCAAATACAACCCCTGAATCATGCCTTAAAATTATTTGACGTTATTCTGACTCACCCTGTATAATGGGAAATTGAAACAAGAAAGCCCACAACAATCCAAGGCATTAAATGCAATGTTATTTTTATTAAATGTGTTTAGGTAAAAGAAACCTAATGTAATTTGCTTTAGTCCCACAAACATAAACAACTAAACTATAACCACACAATGATTCATTTTAACATGTATCACATCAAGAGGAAGGCAAGAAATTAATTAATCAGTTATATATATTCATTGATGTTGTAATGTTTATAATGTAAGCCATTTAAATGTGGTATTTGTTACTTGGAGTAAAATCAATATGTAAATAGATAAATGAAAATCGATCATAACACATTGTTGGCACTATTTGTGAGACACAAAATGTAGACTGAAAGAAATAGAAACACAAGGATGAAACAGTCAAAAGCACAATGCAATAATTGGGAGGCTAAATGTGAGGAAGACACCATCATACTTTAGTACAGGAGAATGTAATCCAGCTCCGAAACAGAAAGAAGTCACCAGGAAGAATTAATTAGTAATTAACAATGTAGAAAATAAAATACCACATGCAAAAGGATGTTAATAGTGTGAAGATTATTACCGGAATAGATTTATTTTAGTACTATGATCTCAAATAGTGATGAGTCCGTATGGAGTGCTGTACACACTGCAATGAATGCATTGAGTAAGAAATCTAGCTTCGCGGAAAGGTCCCTGAATGCCAAAATATGATTAAATAATTACTCTACTTTAGTGAGAGTATTATGTGCCAAAGACAGTAAACAGTTTATCAAACACAGCATCATACCACAATTCAGGTAACTACAGAAACTGAGTTCATCAAGAAATATTCATGCAAAGTATTAAAAAAGAAGTTGTTAATTTCCAAACTGGAAAACCAATTTTACTATTTAAGAACTCTACTTCCAAACAGACCAATACAAGAATCCTCAGACATTATTTTATAACACTGATGACGTTGCAACATCAGTAAAGCTTTTGACAATATAGATCATAACATTTTACTTAAAAAGTTAAACTAAACTATTTTGGCAAAAGAGGTGTAGCAGAAAATTGGTTCAGATCATATTTAAGCAACAGAAAACAATTTGTTGAAGCAGAATCCTCAAGGTCAAACCTTACAACCATTAGATGTGGTGTTCCACAGGAATCCATTCTGGAGCCAATCCTTTTTCTCATGTATATAAATGATCTCACTGCTAGCATGACTCAAGCCAAAACAGTCTTGTTTGCAGACGACACAAATATGATTGTTAGTAATATTAAAACAGAATGAGTTGCAATCTACAATAAACAAAACTTCAGTTTAACTAGAGCAGTGGCTTGCAAAGAATAAGTTGTAATTAAATGTTGACAAAGCTTTATCCAAGTTTCGGTCACCAAACTTTACAGGATCCTGTCACAATAGTACTGAATGGAGCCCAAATTAAAGAAGCAGTGACCACTAAATTTCTAGATATTCTGATGGACTCAAATCTCACTTGGGAAAGCCATAATCAGTATTTAGTACAGAAGCTAAGCACTTTATGCTATTGATTTAGGGTTTTAAATAAGGTGACACCAGCAGAAGTGCTAATGTCACTTTATCACAGCTATGTGCACTCAATAATTAAAATTATAAAACAAGTGCCTAATTGAACAGGGAGGAGATACGTCTTCAAAGAACTCAAAATACAGCCAGTACTATATATGTTCATTTTAGAAACCGTATGTTTTCTCCATGAAAATATAAGCAGCTTTAAAAAAACGCTAAATATCACAAATATAATACAAGAAGAACAAATATCCATTTAAACTTTCACAGGCTCACCAGAAGTCTCAACAGAACATCACACAAAGGTATCAATTTACATAAAAAACTTCCAAAATGTGTAAAGCAGTCAAAAATATCTTACAGACAGAAATGCCTTATAGTGTGAATGACAATCTAAATCTGAACCTGTAAACATTGTAATGTAAAAGCAATAGAAATGTTCTGTATAATTAATGCCATTCTGTTGTATGTGGAACATATTATAACACTATTACAGTACATATTTATTTATTTATTTATTTATTTATTTATTAATCCTTTAACATCAATTCAGTACATAGTACATTGATACAGGATATGTCAATAGTTAAATTTATATATTTACATTACAATAAAGTTATATATAATTTGAGTTCAACTATGATATACAATAGATATATTTATAAATTAAATGACATACTACTAGATAACTTAACGGATTAGTACAATGTCTTATGCAAACAAGGATTTATTAAACTGTAAATATTCCTTTACGGTGTAGAAGCAGTGTTCCTGCAAGAAAGCCTTTGTTCTAGTTTTAAACACATTATAATTATTTATATCTTTAATGGCATTAGGTAGGGAATTATAATTCCTTATACTGGAGTGCAGTACTGCATTCTTACATATTGTAGTTCTGACAGAGGTTAAGTGTATATCCTTATTATGTCTAGTGTAATGACTATGGACATTGTCATTATTTTGAACATTAAATTTATTTCTTTTTACAAATAAGACTGTTTCCAATATTTAAGAACATGCCAAAGTAAGTATGCCAAGCTTTCTGAATAGTGGTTTACATGAGCATAACATTTTTTCACCACATATAATTCGTATGGCTTGTTTTTGTTTGATAAATACATCCTTAGTTTCTGGTGAGTTTCCCCAAAATATGATACCATATTTAATTATTGAATGTATATGTGCATAATAAGTTGTTAACAGCACATGGAGACTGACATTTTGACTTAAAATTCTTAAGGCATATATATTCCTGCTTAATTTGGTTATTAAATGTTTTATATGAGTTTTCCATTTCAAGTTATACTGTATCCACAAGCCCAAAAAGTTTGTCTCGTTTTTATATGAGATTAATTTATTATTTAATTTTACTTCAGGGATGTTATAATTATTGTTTGCACTATCAGTAATATGAAATTTAAGACAAACAGTTTTGACCGTATTTAAAACCAGGTTGTTATTATCTAACCAATATACCAGATCTTTACTGGCCTGGTTTAGTGAATTATTTAACATTTCATTACTCTTTTCTGTTATTAGTAAATTAGTATCATCTGCAAATAGAACAATGTTATGAGCTTGTATGTTATTTGTTAAGTCGTTTATATACAAGATAAATAAAAATGGTCCAAGTATAGAGCCTTGTGGTACTCCATAAGTTATATAAAGTGCATTAGATCTAACTGCCAAAAGTGCATTAGTGTTAGCATTATAATCTGTAATCTCTGTTATTTGCTAACGGTTTGTAAGGTAAGATTCAAACCAAGAATATGCTAATCCTCTTATACCAAAGTCAAATAATTTTGTTAGCAAAATTTTATGGTTAATAGTATCGAAAGCTTTAGTTAAATCTAGAAATATGCCAATTGCTTTATCTTTATTATCTAAAGCAGTTATGACACTATTTAAGAAAGAATATATCGCAGTCTCTGTTGATTTTTCTTGTCGGAATCCATGCTGTGAATTAGTAATTATATTATTTTTTCCAATAAACGATACAAGTCTTCTATACATTATTTTTTCCAATATCTTTGAAAATACGGAGGGTATGGAAATAGGACGGTAGTTAGCTACCTCAGTCTTTTTCCCTTTTTTGTGCAAGGGTATAACCTTAGATATTTTTAACATGTCTGGAAATATTCCACTAGTCATGGATACATTACACAAATGGACAAGTGGGCCAATTATGTGGTCACTACATCTTTTTATAATATCTGGTACATCATCAATACCTGCAGAATATGTATTATTCAATCCATTTATTATGTTTAGCATTTCCTCAGGCGTAACTTCATAAAGGTATATAGAGTTTACATTATTGGTAGTATTAGTCTTTATTAGACTGCCAAGATGTCCATTACTATTTTGAACCAAATCTTTAATTATTTCTGTAAAGTAGGTATTAAAATATGTAACAACTTCTGTTGCATCAGTGATCTTTCTATCATTATGCTCAAGTTCTATTTTACCTTGCATATGACGTGTTTTATTAGTCATTTGGTTTACTATTTGCCACATAGCTTTGGTCTTATTTTTAGAGTTTTTAATATGATTGTCATTACTATTGATTTTAGCCTGTCTTATAACTTTATTTAGTATGCGTTTATAATTCTTAAAATAATTATCAAAATCTGTCGTTGTACTACCCTTACTTAAGTCATATAGTAATCTTCTACGTTCACATGACTTTCTTATACCTGGAGTTAACCAATTTCTCTTAGCTTTCCCATTGGAGGTTCTTGATGTTTTGAGAGGAAATGCAGTATTAAAGCAGAACATAAAACTATTTACAAACAATCTAAATTTCTCATTAGTATCAGCTGTATTATACATATCAAGCCAATCTTCCTTGCTTAAGAGATAATTCATATACAAAATATTATCATTGCTAAATATTCTTTTTTTTATGAGTGTTGATCTAAACATCTTAGTATTATTAGTTTCAATTTGAATTATTTGTGCCTCATGATCACTAAATCCTGTATTTATCACCTGTGCTTTATATGTACAATTTTCATTAATTATAATTTGATCTACCGCAGCTTTTGAGCGACTAGTTATTCTTGTAGGGGATGTTATGACATGCATTAGGTTATAACTTCTAAGCAGATGTATGAGGTCTTGCTTTTCTTTGCTGTCTTTAAGAAAGTCAACATTTAAATCACCACATAATGCAAATTTTTTTTTGGTTTTCACGAGAATGTTGAGTAGTCTCTCTAAGCTATTTTGAAAAATCCTAACATTACTATCTGGGGCACGGTATAAAACAATCACAGTAATATCTAGTTCGATCAAATCCACACCTGCAACTTCAAAATCACTTTCATGACATAATGTCCGGCATGTACCTATATTTATGAAACGGATACCTGTTTTAATAAATATGCATACCCCACCCCCACTTTTGTTAGATCTACAATATGAGCTGGCTAATGTATAATTTCGTATCTGTATGTAATCGATTTCATTGCTCTTTAACCAGTGCTCAGAAATGCACAAGACACCAACCTCATTCAGATCTTTATCTAATAGGATTTCAATGTAATTTAATTTATTGTGAATAGATTGGACATTTTGATGAAAAATTGTTAGATAGTGTGCATCTATTTTTATAGGCTTTCTTACAGAATCACTTACCTTTAACATTTTCGTTTTTTCTGTTCCCTCCATACATTTAGTAAGAGTGGTAGTGAGATTCGCCGAAGTGGCACCTATAACATCGTTCGTCCCTGATAGTTGGTTGGATTCCACAGCTTTAAAGTAGTGGTCCCCAGAAGCATTCACACTTACAACATTAGTTTCTGTTCTGCATATTTTGTTAAACACCTTCACACTTCGATCACTATTTCCAGTCACTAATGCAACATCCACCACCCGGTTTACTCGTTTCCCATTATCACCGAACTAATTACATCGCACAACAGCATTCCAAACTTATGAGACCCTCCGCGGTTGAAGTGAATGCCGTCTCTTCCAAACTCATTATTCTCTAGCCAAAAATTTCCATCCACAAATGTGCAAATCTTTGTGGAACACAGCCAATTCAGTTCTTTATTAATCCTCATTACTTTTTTTTCCGTTGTATCACTCCGTCTTATCATGCCACTAATAATTATCTTGGCGTTAGGTGACTCTCGTTGTATATAGTTAATAATATCCATGGTATCTCCCATGATTTCTTCTGCATATACTCCTGGTTTTACATCATTAGATCCTGCATGCACCACCACAACGTCAGGATTGCGTTCTTTCAAGTTAATTCTCTCCATTTGGTGCTTTAGTTCATTTAACTTAATTCCCGGAAAGCACCGCACATCATGTCCACGATTTCTACACAACTGTCCTGCAAACTTTATCATGGAGTCTCCCACTACCAAAACATCAGGCGATTTGTTTCTTTTAACGCTGTTATTCACATGGTTTTCGTGGTAGTTTGAACTAGCCAAATTCACTTGGCTAGTACCCATCAGCACATTAAATCTGTTTTTCGTTTCGACCTCACTTCTGTTGTATTTTGTATGTTGCATTCCACTATTCTGAGTTGGATGCTGATATCTTCTATTGTGTTTGTGCAGCACTTCAGTATATCCATTATTATCCTTGCTTGCTACCTTCGTTTGAAGGATTAAGTTTGCTTCTTTTACTTCCGTAATTTCTTTTTCTAATACTTCAATTTCATTTCTCAGGACGACACTTTCTGTTTTGTCTTTGTAAAGCGCGTCTCTCTCATTTTGCAGAACCTTGTTCTCACTTCGAAGGCGTATTATTTCTTTCTGCGCTTCTCTCAAATCCTTATTCAAAATGTCAATGATTGTATGAAGCGACGCCGCCATTTCCTTTTCACGCACGCCCCCGATCGCCAATTCATCTTGACACAATTTACTTGTTTGCTTTACCGAATTGCCTTGATCCCCCAGGTTGCCTACATTCACACAAATTCCTTTACTAATATGGTTCAAATTAGTACCATCTTCAGTTGCTGTATCGGTAAATTTACCATTGTTTTTGCTATATTTATACTGCATGCTTCGCGTCACAACACCACTCGCCGCCATGTCGAATCCTCACCATATGCATGTATTCACTATCAAAGACTGTATGTTTCTTGTGTTGTTTTACTTATTAGATGTTCAAGTGTTGTAACCATTGCAAACGTTATGTTTAATCATTTTATATTGAAAGTTATATTATGGTTTACTATTCAGATTGTTTTCTCAAATATATATATAAACTATTAGCCACAACAGTATTCTCTTTATGCAATGTTGTACTCTTGACGAAGCCATGAAACTGTAAAATTTCCAACAGTGAATAAAGGCAGGCATATATACATGCATACAACTGCATAAAAAATACCATTTCAACACTAAAATATATGTTCTACTCAGCAAAACTCAAAAGTCATAAAAAATATCAATTTGAGAAAAAAGTGGACATAATTCCTTTCAACGATCAACAATTGAAATACAAAATACATGAAAATGATAACTGAATTTACCTAAAATACACAGCACTTGTTACTTTTATTTCACTTGGCAACAGTGGTTCTGACAGTAACAGCTTCTCCAATTTGCAGCTAAATTCTGTGTGAAATGCCAGCAGAAGTGTCTTGGTGTAATGATTTAACACCTAAAAGGTCAACTGCTAAAGATTACTACAGTGGACAATCAGAATTACATGCGTAGGCAAACTTTGCTGTTTATATAGAGCACTGTTGCAATCTTAGAACAAGTAGCAAACTAGTACTAACCTGAGCTAATCTCTTCTCCCTTTCTCTCAACTCAGCTAACTGCCATTGGATGTCGATGACACGGGAGCTACGTTGTTGTTCTAATCTGATCGCCTCCTCCAATGCCTTTCTACCCTCTTCTTTAGCTGTGCTTGCAACATGGGATAACATCTCGTTCTCTCTGGCTTTTGTTATGAGATTCCTTTCCATTTCCTCCACATGAATACGTTGTTCATTAATTTGTTTTTCCTGCATCCAAAGCCTCTCTCTTTCTGATTCCACTTGCCTTTTGGCCTCTTGAACCACTTTAAGTCCTGTTTCAAGTTCCATCTGCATCTGTACAAAAAAATAATAAAGATATGCACCTTAGTAAAGAGTGCTGTTTCTCGAGTGTGAAAAGCACCGTTTACTGGTTTGCTATCCTAAAGGATTCCATATCTTCAGGGTTAACTCATTAAAATAATAATGTGCAACATATGGTACTACTTAAGATATTTACTTTAACACATTTAACAACTAACACATATTAACAATAAAACTAAACAGTTGCAGCATTCCAAACTTTGGTTCGCTCGAAGTTGTACTAAAAGTTGCAGAGACGCTTTATATGTGAGCTGTTCCTTTCAGTCACATAGTGGCTTTTAGGCTGTCTTGAAAACAACAAAGCAGCCTCTCTCTCAGTTCCACCCTCACATGATCACCCCTCCTGATGTTTCTCAAAGAGCCAGCAAAGACCACCCATAATGAGGAACTGACAATTCTGGCAATGCTATTCTGGTTAGTGGTGGTCTCTACAACACACAATGCAACATACCAGCCGCTATGAAATATTATTTCTTAACACTTAAATAGACAAATGTGCACCTAACAAAAACACAACATTGCAATTTATGTCACAATAAGGCAACAGTACATCAGAACTTAAGTTATACATCAGCTTCAAAAGGAAGCAGGCAGTTTTATAATAGGTCTCTTCAAGACTCCACTCAAGGTACAAACAGTGGTGGCAAGTTATCTTCCTTCAGAATGACTACTGTACCCAGAGTCACACCTGAAGTAGCGGTTGTCCACTTGGAGCATTGCTGGAGATGATTAAGATAATCCCCTGACCACCTCCACCAAAATAACTGAAGCTGCTGCTGTAGTCTCTGCCATCGAGTCAACATACTAAGCTTGGTATTGACCAGATCTGGCTGGGGGAGGCTAGTAAGGCCACTGCCGATTAAACAATGACCAGGTGTCAGGACTTCTGGTCATTTTGGTCACTAGAAAGCAGAATTACAGGTCTGGAATTTAGGCAGGCTTCAATTTGAACTGTGAGGGTTGTAAGTTCTTCAAAGATGAGAAACATGGTGCCCATTATATGTCGGAGATGGTATTTAAAGGATTTAACACCTGCCTCCCACAAACTACGGAAGTGTGGTGCTCTGGGAGGGATGAACTTCCAGGTGATTCCTTCTTGAAAGGCAAATTGGTCTAATTCTGTTTGAAGTTCTTGAGATTTAAGAACATTTTCTATCTCTCGTAGTTCTCTATCTGCTCCCACAAAGTTGGTTGCATTGTCGCAAAAGATTGTCTGACAGTGGCCTCAGCATAACACAAACAGTAAGCTGCTAAAAATGCCTTGTTAGACATTAGACATGTCACTAACTACTTCTAGGTGAACAATTAGGCACATCTTCATGTGCCTAATTGCTAGGCACATGAAGATTGTCACGCAACATTTCACCTTTAGTTTTGATTTATGATACCCAGATTTAATATACAATGGACCAGTATAATCAATGCCACAGTTGGTAAACAGTCTTATAGTCCTTACTCTGCTTGGAAGCAACTACCCATTAGCTGGTGTGCAGCCCTTGCTTTAAGTCGAAAATATACTAGGCAATTATGAATAATTTGCTGTATTTAGTTTTCCCACTGCCAACCCAAAATCTCTGTCTGAGTGATGAGAGGAGTAACTGGCATCCAGCATGAAGTAATTGGCTATCTTCACATTCAACAATTAATCTTGTTAGATGATGATATGGAGGCAAGGTGATTTGACGATGTTGGTCATTTGTCAAATCAGCATGTCGCAATCTTTCCCCTACTCTCAGCACATGCTATGATCCAGAAATGGAGTTAGTGATATCAACTTGTTAGCAGGGTGAAGAGTTCCTTTAGCTTGTAGTTGCCATATGCTCTGCCAACTGAGCAAGGCGAATATACTGATCCAATGAGATCTTGAGTTCATCAGTAGAAAGTGCACCTGATGAATGACTCTCCTTTAGTTTTCTGCAATTGTTGCAAAACCTATTACAATAGGCAATAACATGCTGCAGTCTTGAGAGTTTGGAAAACGTGGTCATTAAGGGGGTGATGGGTGAAATTTCTATTTTGCACAATTTTAGAACTACATAATTAAATTTTTGTACACATATTTGGGGTGTTCTGTGGAGCTATTTGGCAGAGTTTCATTTTTGTATGTCAATTAGTTGTTGAATTATTCAACATTTTCTTTCAAAAAATTTGCAAATTTCAAAATGAAATCCACTCCACACTTTTTTAAAAAAAAGTTTGAAATTTTTTTACAAAACCAGAAACCCATTTACAAAAATTTGACACATGGGTTTTGTAATATCTTAACTGTAAGAGAAATTAAAAAAGAATATGATCATTACACACATTTTATTTTTTATCTCAAAAAGTACTAAGTTGAATGAATGAATGAATGAATGAATGAATGAATGAATGAATGAATGAATGAATGAACTTTATTTGTACATCTTTCATACACAGTCCTTTTTTACTTAACCTATGTACAAATTTTTCTTGCCAGCTATGTTCTACCTATACTGTTCATTTTGCCTGGCACCCTGGCCTTATGGCTCAGCTGACCAGCCCTTGCTACCCTTGATCACCTATATTCCATCCTCCCCCTCTTCCGTTTGCCGTTCTACCTTCCTTATCTCTCTTAATGTTCTAATTCATTTCTCCTTTACTTTCTTTAAGAATTCCCTCATATTCTTATTCTTCCTTTCTTCTTTTCTTGTCAACATTTTAATTGCTACTATTTTTCCATCCATTTTTTCCTATTTTTTCTCCATACTGTTAATTCTTTGCATTCTGTCATATAATGTTCTGTGTTTTCACATAGTTCACAAATTCCGCTTTTTCTGCCTCTTAGCCCTCTCGGGTACATTGATTCTGTTCTCATCCATGCAAATGCTTCTTTTTCCGCTCTAGTACAATAATCCACATTCCCTTCTCTTCTCCATTTCCTTTTTACTAATCTATACAACCGTAGAGATGTTTTATTCTCTAAGCTTCCCCAAATCTCTCATCTTTCTATGTCCTCCACCATGTTTCTTACTGTTATCCAGAAGCCGTTGCTATTTCTTTCTCCTCCTCTCCAAATATCTCCCATTCCTATTTTCTCCATAATATTTTCTATACCTGTCCACCAGCTATTTTTATTTTTCATACTTTTTGCTGCTCCATACATATCCTTAAAATTTCCCCTTCATCTTTTTTCAGGTATCTAAACCAAAATCTCAATATCCTTTCCAGTATCACTCCCTTTCTTCTTGTTCTTCCTAATTGCACTAATGCTTCTTCCCCCCGGTGCTGATCTTGGTAACTCCAATAGCGCTTTACAGAACGTTCTGTAGCTCTGGTATATTTTTCTGCTTAATTCAGATCCCTCCCCAAACTTCAACTCATACTTCTACCAATGCCTCATACTTTCTTTCTATCCATTTAGTCAGCATTTCTAATTTGTATTTGCACATCCTTACTCCTGTCATTGCCACCTTTCCTTTAGCCATAACCTTCCTGCTATCACCACCCATTCTCCATTACTGCTCATCCTCATCCCCAAATAATCAAACTCCCTGACAACTTCTAACTTTAAACCCCCCATCTGCCATTTCTCTTCTTTTTTTTAATTTATTTCCTCTTTTAAATACCATAACTTTTGATTTGGTTATATTTACTTTAATTCCCCATTCTTCGCAGAATTCTTGCATTCCGTTGATTGCTTTCTGTAGCCCAATTACCGTTATAGTTCCAAACATAAGGTTATCCGTGCACAGTAAACCTGGTCTCTTCTCTCTCTATTTGCTGTTATGGGACGGTGCAAATTTTTCTCTTTCACTCTATCTTATATATCATCTATGAATATATTGAATAATATAGGGCTCAATTTGCATCCTTGTCTTAATCCTATTTTTTGCTCAGTCATTTCTTTAATTCCATTATTTCCACATCTTATACAAAATTTCATATTTTCATAAATCTTCCTGATTTCTTTTATAAAATGTTTGCTTACCCCTTTCTTTCTTAATTTATAAGCTAATGCTTCTCTATTTATTCTATCAAATGCTTTTTCAAAATCTGCAAAAAACATGTACATCCTTCCTCTTTTCCTGCTCAGATACTTATCTATTATAGTCTTTATTATAAATACATTATCCATTGTTTGTTTACGTTTCTAAAATCCTGCTTAGTATTTGGACAGTTTTTTGTCCTCTTCCACCCACTTTCTTAATCTATTGGCCAATATACCTGTGGTTACATTTTCCCTAATATTGATAATTAACTTGTTCCCCTATAATTCTTTGGTCTATTTGCTCCTCCCTTCCCTTTGTAGATTAGTACCACCATACTGATTTTCCAACATTCTGGCATGTTACTATTTTCTTTGATTTTATTTAGTAATTTTATCATCACTTTTAAACATTTGCATTTCCCCATACATTTTCCAAAATTCCCCGGGTATTCCATCTATTCCTACTGCCTTGCCTTTTTTTATATTCCTTTTTTGCTGGTAAACTTCCAGCTACGTGATTTTACCATATAATTTTTCATTAAATATTCCTCCTTGTCCTACCCCTTTTGGATCTAACTTTACTCTCTTCCCTTCTCCAATTAGCCTTCTAAAATATCCTATCCAATTATACTCCAAGTTTTACACTATAATATTTAACTTTGTTATTAACACTGCTTCTATATATTATTTATGTTTGAATTTGCATCGGCTGCATCAGTCTTGTTTGTAGAGTCACGTATATCTTAATTAGGGTCCGGTGTGACAATGATTGTAGACATCACAGAATTTAAGTTTTTAAATTCACTTCTTTTATTAATTCTTGCACATTTTTATAAAGCACTACACCTTTTAAGAACTGTGAGAATCTTCAATACTTTCACTTAGCTCTTATACATATTTTACGATTCACTCGTAGAGAACACATCTTACATCTGTTCACTACCAAGGCTTGCCAGCAACTGAGTAACTTTCAACGGTCAAACCTGTAAGCTTCAGTATTTCAAGTCTCTGATTGGCTAATTCTAGGCCAATAGAATGTCTGCATTTTACTTAAACTTTTTCCTTGCTACTCATTGGCTAATTTTAAACTGTTACTGAATTTACCTTATCTTTGATATTATCATGACTGGTAACTTTTCAAACTCTTAAACTCATTATTGCTACAAGGTTACCTCATTGTTAGCAACTTAAAACTTATTATTCTCACAGCTCTTGCATTATTAAAGTATGTAATGTATTCACATAACATTAATAAAACATGTTTATAATAAAAATAAGCCTATGCAATGACTGTTACATACATTTAAACAATTATTACATACATATTGTTTCAAGGCGGGCTGTTATTGAATTTACTTTTATATAAAATACAATTGAAATTATTCAGGTATTAAAATACTGCCTCAAACTGCACTAACAACAAAAGGTGCTCAGACTTTAGAAAGATAACATTAAAGTTACACCTCAGCAACAAGAGTAATACAACATATAACTAGGGACATGTAAAATGTTCATTTGTGATAAAACAAATTTTTACGCAAATTTAGCATTTTATATACAAATATTGTAAATTTAGACAACATTTAGACAAACACTATATTTAAGCATTTTACTTTTAAAAATATGATTTTTGACAACACTCTGCCATCTTGATTTACATCAGCTGCAAACCATGAGTTTTAGAATGGAAGTAAGGGTTTAAAAAAAATCATTTAAGTGATTGTGGTCTGCTCTATTGAACCTTCCTCCTTGGTCTCATTATAGCTACTAGGATGAGACCTGTGTATAAAGACGAACATTGCCCATCTCAGTTGCAAACAATTCCAATCTCAGGCTCGGCACTTCGGCACACGCGAACCCATATACTTAACTGTCAATCTTAGCATCCTATGTTTTGTGCGAGAATACTGTTTGCTTATATTGCCACCATGTGTTATTGAAAATTGTAACTTATTTGAAAGAATTTTCTAAGTGGCCAAGAACACACTATTAGCAAAAATGCAGAAGCATTCTGTAAAGCGAAAAGGTCATGAAGATGAATTTGAAAGATTTGGGCTTTATGCTAGAGATAAACTGTTGTGTAAACTGTACAATGTTACTGTATCATGGGAATGAAGAGATTTCTGTGTGAAACATATAGAATCCAAAAAACACACACACTCATTCTTCTCAAATTGAGGAGGAACTACGTGCCAAGCATCCATTGCAACTCTTTTTGATACAAAAAAAAAGTGAAGTATGCAGCCTATGAATTTGCTAAGGACACAAATGAGGCTTTCATCAAAGCAAACATCCCTCTTGAAAAAGGGATAATTTCAAGATACAAAGTTGGATGGCTACATATGAGGGCGGATTGATAAGTCCATGACTTTGACAAGAGATAGCATTCTAATCACAGGTTTCTTGTTTACACCCAAGTCTTACATCTATTTTGGGTATAATCGCAGAAATTCGTTCATTTGTTTCTTATAACATTGTTGAGAGCGTCTAAAAAAAGCAAATGTGTGATGCCTTGTAGAAAATGGAGAAAAGTGAATTTTGTGTTCTGATAAAGCACTACTTTTTGCATGGTAAGACAGTGAAGGAAATGGAAGAAAAGTTGAACAAGTGTTATGGGGACTGCTACATCACATGGTATGGTTCGCAAGTGATTCACAGAATTTCGATGTGGCCATTCGAGCACAAGAGATGCTGTGTGCACAGGACGGCTGGTTGAGGTTACAACAGAAGAAATTGTGAACAAAGTTCACAATATTGTGTTGGAAGACTGCAGAGTGAGATAGCCAAGACCGTAAACATCTGGAGTGAACGGGTGTATAACATTCTGCACGAATTTTTGGGTATGAGAAAGCTGTCAGCAAGATGGGTGCCGCGGCTACTCATAGTTGAGAACAAGTGGAATCATGTGACCGCTTCACAGGGATGTTTGAACATGTTCCAATGCAACACAAATGAATTTTTGCGGCATTATATCACAGTTGATTTCCTTCGGCAAACCTGCTCCAAAGAAAGTGAAAGCCATTCCATCAGCAGGAAAAATCATGGCAGCTGTCTTGGGATTCACAAGGGGTGACAGACATCCACTACCTGGAAAAGGGTAAAACGATCACAGGTTCATATTATGCCACAATGCTGGATCAGTTTCACTAGGAATTGTTACAGAAATGACCCCATTTGGTGAAGAAAAAGGTTCCCTTTCACCAGGATAATGCACCCGCACACAAGTCAGCCATTGTCATCGCAAAATTTGTGGAACTGTGCTACAGACTGCTACCTCACCCACTATATTCTCCAGATTTGGCTCCGAGCAACTTCTTCCTCTTCGCAAACCTGAAAAATTGGCTCGCTGGGAAGAAATTCACATCCAGTGAACACATCATGGCAGAAACAACCTCATATTTTGCAGACTTTGAAAAATCATATTTTTTGGAAGAGTTAAAAAAATTGGAGAAACGTTGGAGAACATGTATTGAATTGAAAGGAGACTATGTTGAGAAATAAAATTGATTTCTTGGAAAAAATTTATTTTCTTTAAAAAGTCATCAATCCGCCCTTGTATGTGGAAGGCAAGTTTATGCAATTAAATAAGAAGTTGATATATTCCCAACTATAAGCTTATTTTCAAAGTTGCAGATGACGAAAGTAGGGTTAAGTTTTAAAAAAACTTTTATATGCATTTTTTTTTAGGTGGTGGTGATTTATCTCATGCCAGAGCCCTGTGAGAGAAGTATCCCGAGGTCGCGGGTCGAGGGTGATGGATTTTACAAGCGTAAAAATCCTTAGCATGGCTTCCTTTGTAAGGGAAGTAAAGCCGGTGGTCCTGTGTCGTAGATTGTCGGCACGTGAAAGAACCTCAAGCCTGATAAAGTGGCCTCTGAGCGAAATTTCCGGTCTTTCACGCTCAATATGGAATGGGATGCAAGGACCACAGCAGTTAAAGAGCGTCCATAAATAAAATGTAATTTCATTTGTAAGAGAAGTATGTCCAAGAATTGGTGACTGCATAGATACAGGAAGAGAAAAATAAGGTGGAGAATAAAAATATAAGACATATTCTGTGATGAAACAATTGACAAAATGAGCAGATGTGTTTTTGTAGTCCCTTTCAGAATAATGTCATTTTTCAGTACAAATATTCTTGGAGGGTGTTCTCTTCCTTGAGTTTAGCAATGCTACTAATTGCAAGGTGTAATTCTGGACTCTCTGAAAGTCTATGGTGTTGGGTATGAAAATGTCAAAGTGTGACTACAGATTCAGCAAGGTGTGTTCAGGGACTTCAACTTGTTTAATACATATTCAATGTTGAGCCCATAAATGGAAGTTAAGTTGATAACATTCGGCCTCTACAGCTTCAAAAATCAAATTAAGCAATTGTGAAAACTACGAGCTTGCTCTTAAGCATACATATGAGGAAGCATTTGCATATACAGCTTCTTGAGGAGAAGATGAGGAAATGTTGTCCAATGTACTCAATTTCTGTCATGACATAGTAGAACTCTTGGTTAGAAAGTGCATTTTAATTATCTGAATATTTTCCACTGATTGTCGAATTCTCTAAAATAGAAGAAATAAACAATGTTCATGTGATATTCCTCAGTTCTATTAGTTCTGATGAAGTACATGACATTCATACTCAAGAAATATTTGTCTGTGGGCATGCAAGATGTTTAGTAGACCTAATAAAAATGTTGGAGGGTTCTACGTATCCTACTGCACACATTTTATATGGTGAACTGAATAAACTCAACACAAGTTTAAAGAATGTACAGCAGGACATTTTCATGGCTGATACAACTGCTGCTCTGGATCACTGTGATGTTAAACAAGTTGCTGCTTTCAAGTTCACTCTAAAGCAAACATTGATTAAGGCCTTAACAAAAATTTCTCTATTGATTTCTTCTGACACAAGTAGAGCCATTTTTAAAAGGCTGACCATCTTCGATGCAAAGAATATTATGTTGACAGGTGTGAACCCCAGGCTTGTAACAGTTACACAAGGTAAAATTTATGAAGATGTTTTAGTTTTTGGTTATTGTGAGTTGAAACAGTGTTTAGAAAAGCAAATGAAGGAAGGTACAGTGGACATTTTGAAGTGTTTAAATGTCATTAGCACATTACAGCCAGAATTTTGTTACAAACTAGAACAGGCACTCTGATTTGCTTGTAGTAATGTAGATTTGTATAGATTTCTTTCAAACTGCAACAATGTTTTAATGGACAAAATAACCAATTTTAAAGAGCAAAATGTGGATACCATGGCAATGATTTCTTTTGAGGTATGCATATGTATTCAAGCTGTCTTTTTTGTAGGCCTATTATATTCATTCATTCATTCATTATCTGTTTACCCTCCTCTTATATAGGATTTACACCCCCCAGGACTTACAAGCGGGTGCCTGGGGTCAGAGGCCCGTCGAGGAGCAGACACTCATGGATCAGACAGAGCATCCAGGATGGGTGATCAGCCCGATGCCTGGTATGGGATGAAGGAAGTAGATGAAACGAAATGGTGGTGAAATGGATGAAAGGAAAGGTGATGATGGAGCAGTTGGTGGAATGAATGGCGGGGAAAACCGGAGAACCCGGAGAAAACCCGCCCAGACGCCGCTTCGTCCACCACAAATCCCACATGCAGGTCCCTGGGATTGAACCCGGGCCGCATCGGTGGGAGGCGAGCGGTCTAACCACTCAGCCACGGCGCCGCCAGGCCTATTATAATGTAGTAATAATGTTCAAAATAACCTTGCTTTTCCATGAAAATAATATCCCCTTTTTTAAAATATAACACTTCCTCCAGATAAAATAGCATCTTTTGTAGGATCATACATTTAACTACTTTGGGATTATACACATCACAAAACAGACAGCTACAACTCCAGGAGAAAACTAATGCAGGAGGTTGCCAAAAAAATGTTGATATATCCAACTACGGAAACATCAATTCCAAGTAGAGAACTCGAAGATCTAGACAAAACTCTGGAGGGCAACCTGGCAACAGAAACATTTGAATCATAAATAATAATAGCATGCAGCACATCCTTCAAGACCAGGGTTGTTAAAGCCAGACTAGCAGTCCACAAATCAGTTCATTGGTGGTCACAAGAGCTAACCATGCTAAGAAAGAAAACCAATGCAATGCACTTAAGATTTCAACCACAAAATGGACACAAACTCTGAATTGCTAAAAGAAATAAACCATTCTCTAGAACTTGCCATGTGGGAGAAGATTTTTCATCCATAAGAACAAACACAGTTATGAACTTCAAAATTTCACCTCCAGACATCTATACTAAATTCATCACACCATCTACCAGAGACCAAAATGAAGATGACACCAGTCGATCTAAAGCTGATGATAGAAGTGAAGGCTTCTGAAACATGTCCTGTATATTAACACAGTAAGTGAAGCAAGCGTGCCTCAAATTCGACTTCTAATGCTCAAATATTTAACCTTGCCTTAACTGTTAAAACGGCTGTAAATAAATTAATAGGGTGAATGTTTCTACAACATCTCAATCAAATCTGAGGGATCAAGTTTCACTTTATACAAAAAGTGTGTTTTCCATGAAATGACTGATATATTAAATTTAGAGTACCAAAAAATAGTTAAGAAACATGAAAATGCAAATAAAGCAGAATAAAAAGAACATAGAGGGAGCAGTTACCTTAGAAAGTTCTGGAGATGAATTCCCATGTAACTGTGCCAGTGTTTCCAATCGGGATTTTTCTGCTGCAAGATTTAACTTTTCCTGCTGAAGCTGTTGTCTTACAGTCTCTTGTTCCTTGAATGTGGTATTCTTCATCATCTGGACATGAAAAATATAGGATACAGAAAAAATGTAATCCAATTGTTGGGTGTACCGAAGTGAGGAATCAACATTCCATAGCCAAACAAAAAACTACAAGAAGCAACTACAACCTATCTACGGATAGAATTAGATAAAAAACTATCAATGAAAGAACATGTAAACAATGTAACAAATAAAATTGACAAAAAGAACATTTTAAAATGTTTAGCAGGAATAAAATGGGGTGGAAACATGGACCTCCCTAATAAAACATATAAAACATACATAAAACCTAACCTATTTATGGAGGTGAACTACTAGCAACAGTACACAAGAGACTTAAAAGTAAACTAGAAATTTCACAAAATAATTCACTAAGAAAAACAACACCAAAGCTTCACAAAAAACATGGCTATAGAATTGGAACATGAGTTGAAAGCAATTACTCTAGCACAAAAACTGCAAGTCAATAGAAACAGATACAAGTGGTACCACACAGCAGATACTATAAGTAATTTAAAAAACTCAAATAAGCTTCAGAACATATATTAATAACTTAAACTACAAGAATATAATTACAACAAATATAATTGCAACAGAGGTAATGCCAATAGAATACATTGATATACAATATCAGAATGACCTGATATATACAATACACAAATTGCAGCTTGTTCAGTGCATAAAGAAGCTTATGACTCCAATATCTTTGCTTTATTCCTAACATTTTGCATTTAAAATATGGAGCTTTATGTTTATAATACATTTGACAACTCTACCATGCTTAATTTATGCAGCAAACAGCTGCATGTGTGCAAGGTGCGAAACAGTAGAAAATAAGCAACTTTATAATCGGTAATAGGGATCAATTTAGCTCAAATTACTTTCTAATTACAATGACTTACTACTACCACCACAACTACTACAATAATGAAATTGTTCACGTTCATGGTGATGACAGGGTGACCACAAGAGACGAGCTGGTTCTTTGTCAGCAGAAGAGGAAGAAGATGAACTGCTGATGTAGATGATCATTAATATCTACGCACTCGTCTAAAATTCCTTCTTTTTCCATTGTTCTTCAACAATTACCCTTGGTATGTGATACCACAGCCGCCCAATTGTCTAACGTCACTTGCTTTATTGCTTGCATTGTTAGCTGCTCCATTTTGGTGATTTTTTTTATTGTTTTTAGCCGTGTAATCCTGTATGTATTGTAACACATACAGGGTGGACCATTTAAGTTGAGACTATACAATATCTCCAAAACTATGCGTTGTAGAAAGAAATGTCTTGAATGTCAAGTATCAGAATTTTTGTTGTCATTTACATTGGTCCTCCAAATAAAACACGACTAATGGCATTTACTTTCCCTCATAATATCAAGCAACTTTTATTCAAGACATTTCTTTTTACAACGGTTAGTTTTAGATATATTGTACAGTCTCAACTTAAATGATCCACCCTGTATTACAGGTCTTTCTTGTTTGCATAATGGTTGAGATATTTTAAGACAGTATTACAATTGCTGCAATACCTGGCTTTTATGCAGCACTATTCTTATCTTATTGTATGTTAAGGGCTATTAATAATGTTTATTTGTGATATAATTGTTATTCTCTCCAAATACAGGACCACTCAACAACAAACAGTAAATAACAAAAATAAAGGGAATATAAATGAACGCTAGTAAGCAGTAGTAAACCACATGCTACAATATAGTATGACATGGCAACACGTTACCCCTCAAAGTTCAGTTTGTAGGTGAAAGGAAAGGAGGGTGGTGGCACCTTACTGGCTTGAGCAACAGTGGAGGGGACATTGCCATGGAAACATATCCCTCCAAAAAATGTCAGAAGTCTCATGTTGTTTAAATTCTACTGTATGCTCAGATGAGTTCACACAGATAAACACTGGAGATCCAACTAAAGATTGCATGCTTATCCTCAACATCACACAAAGTGGTATACGTAAAACAAAACACATAATAGCAGAAAAAGATAATTACAAGATTAATGCCGACTGCCTCTTTGGTCGAGTTGTTAGCAAGTTGACTTCTCACCCAGAGGTCTAGGTTCGATCCCAGCCCAGGGGTTGGGAATGTTTCTTTAATTTGAATTATTCCCTATGCTCCAGAGAGTCTGGAAGTGTGCATGTGAGAGTGAATGTATGCTTGAAAATAAGTTAAAATGACGAAAACCTACAGTAACCTAACCTAAAAGTTCAAACACCATCAAATGTTTCGGTCAAAGCCAGTTAAAGGGGGGGGAGGGTTATAGATATGATCTCAAAAGAAGAAAGAAAAAAAAAAAAGACAGAGAGATTTAGGTCAACAATCCTATCATCTCAAAAATATATGACCTGCCAAAAATACACAAATAATATAAACAATAAGTAGACCAATAAGTAACACAGGAGTGCTAAATTACAATCTTTTGAAAGTTTAGTTCTTCATAGGTTCCAGTTAGTCCATAACTTTCAAAATATGAAAGCCTACATATTAAAAACCCTTTAAATTTAATCCAGAATTTACAAATTACATATCCCACAGCAGACGATGCTTTGAAGTTTCCACTTTATTCCCAAGCATACCCACAACAAAATTAATCCCAATCTTGAAAAGCTGGTCCACATTGCTGGGTCTAAATCAGGAAATAAGAGAATAGCTTGAACTTGTGATTATGCATAGAAAACACCTTTATCAGCTTTGAAGGGAAGTGCTATAAATAAAAATCACATCTAGCCATTAGAAACCTCCTCTTCTATTTTTAGCAGATATGTTTATGAGTGCCTAATAATGCGGATCACAAAAGTTTTCCCATGGATATCTCTTTGATATCTTTGATAGCTATGATATTTTTGTCATAGTACCAAAATGGTTTATTCAAGAGATACTAAAACTCTGAACTTCCAGGAAGAAAGCATTAAGTTTACAACAGAAATAGAAATAAACAATTATTTATCTCTTCTGGATCTAAAATTAATCAGGAGAAACAACAAAATATGACTATGGAATACATAAGAACGAAACACATTCTCATAACTTCATCAAAGAAAACAGCTACAACCTACTACGTCACAATCAAGCAGTTATCAAACAGCTGGCATATAGCATATTTAATGCTCCCCTTCTTCAGAATGAATACCAGAAAGAGTACCAATGCATTTTAAAAAATCTGATGTGTTACACTCACATGACTTTCTCTACTCTTGTACAAACTATTTTTACAAACGCTTATTCTCCATCTACTTCATATTAATCGAGATAAACATTTGCAGACTCTATCTTATTGCTAAGTTTCTTGTAGATGTAAGGGGAATATATATTTACAAGGGCAATATAGAAATACAGTAGCCTTTAAGCATAGACATATCTCTTAATAGCTGGTTGCTAGGTGCAGTACCATTCCTTTTGCCACAGATTAATTAATATTCTTTGCATATCCAAGACAAAAAAATGAATAACGAATTCCCATTTGAGAAAATAAGTATTGAAAAATTTAAGGGAATAACAAGCAATATCTTGAAAATGCTTCATTCAACAAAAAAAATGCATATGATATAAATTGTGTATTTTAACGCAATCTACATTTTTGGTGTAGTAAAATTTTGTCTATCTCTTATGGTTTACCAGTTATGCAAAAGTCGTTCACAATGAAGAATACTTTTGGAGAAAATTCAAGATATACATTTTATTTGTCATGAAAATATCTTAAACATATGATATTTTAACCAAAATCGTTAAGAGCCATTTTTGAGAAAATTAAAATTTTTGAAAAATGTTCCATGTAAAGCGTAATCTGGGGTGGGGGGGATTTTCTTGAAAACCTTCGTGTCGCATCTCTGGAAGATACTGAACCTAAATACCAAGTTTGGTGTTTATCCGACTGTTCGTTTCTGAGTTATGCTGTACACGCGCACGCGCACGCACGCACGCACGCACGCACACACATGGACATGTTTCCAAAAATGCTTTTTTTGGATTCAGGGGGTCTCAAAACGTATATTTCCGTTGAAATCTCGGTATCAAATTTTTGGGTGGAATACAATACTTCCCCTACTTACTATACGTAGTAGAGAAAGTAAAAAAGGTATTAACAATGGTTTCAAGAAAGAATTAACTGACTACAAAATTAAGAAATTCAAGAGATAGAAACCAATTAAGGAAATCACAAAACTAAGAGAAAAAAAGGAAGTCACAAAATACAGAAAGCTCACATTCCATCCTTGGCTACACAGAAAGTTTAAAAAAAGTATTCAATGATTTGAATATTGCATTAGCAGCCCAAAATAAATTTAACCTGAGAAACCTGATCAAAGCAAATTACAAAAACAGCAACCTCCAAGCAAAAAATCTGGCATATGCAACAGATTGAAGAAACTGTGAAAAGTTTTATATCAGCCAAACAACAAAAAAAATAGGCATTAGAACCAAACCACAGTTTTGAAACATCAAATACAAAGGAATAGAAACATCGGCAACAGCTGCACATTTCTGGGAAACACATCATGAAATAAAGAAATATGCTGAAAAGCAAGTTTGAGAGGATCTTACCATGGCTGCTATCTCTCCCTCTCTGCAGCTTTCTCCTGCCTGAGCACTGCTACTCATTGTCACTGCAAGTGCAATCTTCTTTTCCTCCACACCAGGATCCTCCTCCCTAACTGAGGGATTTTTCTCAGTCCTCACAACTGGCAAATGCCAGCAAGGCCTAGAACGTTTCCTTCCCAAATTACCTTTCTCATTATCACTTAATTTCATGCATCACCATATCCACCATCTGTAGTGCCATCTGCATTAAGAACAGGTGTTAAAACACTACCATTGCCCCGTCCCAACAAGCGTACATTTTGTATGTTTCCATATCACAAATATGGTAAATATAACCAAGGATAAGTGTGAGAAAATACACATATGCATTTCTAGTTTATAAGCCGTGAAATTTAATATTCCAATATCCTGTTATCAGAATGGTTTCACGTTTACCTGAATCCGCTGCCTATCTGCATCAAGCTGTTGGGTGACCTGTTCCCTTTCCCTTTCCAGTGCCTGCTTAGCTGCATCTATCTCAGCTGCTTTTTGTTTTAAATGGCAGCGATCCTCTTCAGCCTGCTGTCTTAGTTCTGCCAGCCTCTGCTCTAGCTGAGAAACTGCTCCAAGCAGTATCTTGTGTTCTTTTTCAGATGCTGCTTTCTGCTTTTCCAAACTCTCTTTCACAACTACAAAATTACGAAAATTGCTTGCATCATTAGAAAGTATTTTATTTGCACATAAATAAATATAAATTGTAAATATATTGGCCCAATGACTCAACACTTAGAAAACTGTGACAAAATTAAAAATTTCTGCTTTTTTAATGACAGCTTTGATTATCCACTGAACCATTTAAACTCTAATTTAATAAATATGTTGACAAAACCAATTTAATTTTTATTGTTCTAAAATGTTTAATTTTTAAATTAGATTAATAAAAGCACTGCCTTTTTCAGCCCTTGACAAATGTAACAAGACTTGTAGAATATTTTATTATCAGGAGTGATATTTTCAGAATACATGGGGATAGTAAGTAGATATAAGTTTTTGTTTAAATACAATACATTTAATATGGAATTAATACGAAGAAATCAACTTTCACGGATTTACAAAAACTTTTGTGAAAGTTGCAACAAGTTTACATTGTACGAATAACTTATGGTGTGTAATATATTGTGATGTAGTGGCTACAGCCCAAGGATATCAGCAGGTTGATGTTGGACACTCAGAGAAAAACAAAAATAAGCAGTGCTTGCTAGCATATTGTCTTCTGGGTCTTCTGTGGAAATTTCCAATGGCTATATAAGCAAGAGCTCTTGCAAGTTATTTATCAGTGAGTGAGCAAGTTAGCGGTGCATTTCTGGTGCGACGAAAAGTGTTGCTCTCCTATTATTGCTCCATGCTTAGAACCAAACTTAATGTCAACATGTAGGTTATTAACTAACACAATTTATGGGAAACCAAAGCACATCATAACATACAATACCTTGAATATGTGTGATTATCTGTGGGTTTACAAGAAGTATGTTAATGACACATAGTTTGAAACTTTTTATTAATACAAAATGATAAATGATATAAATATTAAAATAAAGAAGGTTGTAGTTTCTATTTAATTCAGTCTGATGTCACTTACCCCTCTTCTGCATTCATTTGATAACAATGAGCAGACAGCAAATAAGGTGATAAACCTAAGCTGCTAACTTGCCGAGTGACAATAAATGTGAAATAGAGAAGCATTCAAAAGGTAAGTCATTAAAAAGTGGCAAGAAACAAATTGATTTGAATGTTTTTTAACAAACTAGTGCAGTAGAATCCAACTGTCACTGTCAATAACAATGTGAAATTAACTACAGATTATACCGGTGTTTCCGAGTGGAGTGTTGCATGTGTGTAAAAATGGAGCACTGTGAACACCAAGCAAGGATAGAAGGAGCTATAAGCCAGAATCAGAAAAAGCAGATGACATGTGCTATTCATATGAAAGTGCACCATCTTCAATAATTAACCAATGTTAAACAAACACTTATATTTTGTCAACATTGATCCTATGGTGCCTTTTTGTTTAAGCAATTCACGTTTCATAAATTATATTGACAGAGAGGATACCATGTGTTGAAGACCCAGATTATATACCTCTTCCAGCAGACATTAAAGTGAGTATTTTAATTATAACTTCACTTTTATTCAGTATTTATTATTACTATTTGAATACTAGTACATTGTTCTAATGAACAAACAGGAGACTTGAGTCAATGCAGCATTTGTTTATGTTTGCTCCTCGCAGCTGATACAAACACAAGGCTAATGTTTTGTTTACATCAAGTCCACTTCTAAGGCTGCATTGACTTAAGTGAGTTTGTGACTGCTATGTGTGCAGTGAAAGCTGTTCCATGAGATATTGCAGAAGTCTTATGTTCAACTCCCCAGTGAGGGAACTGTTCAGAAAAAGAGGCTATGTCGTACATATTTTGTTATGCCACTACGTCACAAAAGAAAGTGAAATGCTAGTGAAAACTAAGTGAAGTAAAAGTGGAAAGTGGAACTAGATCACATTAATGAAGAGACAGTGAAAACTTCACTTAGCGAAGTGACAGTTAAAAACTGGACAAAGTCACAGTATGATGCATTGAAATACTTTTGACAACCTTGAAGCCAAGTGAAGAATATTATTTATACAAGAACCTGCCCACATGGTAGGCACCACAATTCCTTACTCAACACTATGACAATGGACCAATATACTGCATTACCAAGCCAGTAAATTTTGAAACTTTTATTGATCTGTTTTGGTCACTTGGGAACATTTAATATCAGCTATGCATGTGAAATATTATAGTAAACTCTATTGTTTTATAAATCTATTACAGACAGATGTAAACAACAGATACCTTCATAAATAAAGGATTTATTTAAGAATCAGCTGGGGAAGCACTTTTATTAAGTTATGCACATGGTTACTGGCTAAGATTGAGCACTTTTCAGCAAAATCATTAGGGAAAGCTTCATATTTAGAAAGAATTAAACAAGGAACCAGCAATGGACATTTGATGAAAGTAATAATTGCGGTAAATTACTGGAAACTGAAAGAAAGCATCAAGAGCAGTAGAGTGACCAAGTCAGTTTTGCTATAAAAATAAGGAGACAGGCAAGATTTCAAAATAATAATCAAACAGTTTTTAACAATTTCAATAAAAACTGGAATAACTTATTATGTGTGTCGTCAATTTAAATTATGCAAAGATAAAGAAGCTTCATCATTAAGTACTGAGGCATGTTTGAATTAAATGCTGCATAGATTAATCATCCAGAAAGAAACTAATGAACTAAATTGATTTTGACTCATATCCAAGTTATTAAAAATTAATAAACTTTGATTTATGCAAATGAGAATAAAAAAGTAATGAAAGAAGGAAGGGAGGAAGAAACAAATTTAGTCCCTAGGAACCATTATCCAAAGCAAAGGGAATCTCAAATTGCAGCAAGTGTTGAACAAAGAGTAAAAGGCATAAAAGCACTTCACAGCAGCACCTTCAACTTGATTTTGATTATCTAGAGATCTAGATAAAATTATTTAAAAGCGCAATATTAAAAGTAACGCAAAAAACATTACATGTAAAAGAATAATTCTTAACAAAGCTTATTATTCTATCTGCTTTATATTAAGAGAGACAAACATTTGCAGAAATGGTTTTATTACATATTACCTAATAAGTACGAGGGGATTAGGGAAATACAGTAAGCTTAAGCAATAGTCCAATCTTTTAATAGCAGGTTGCTATGCGATGGCTTTAAAATTCCATTCTCTTTGCATGAACAGGAGAAAAAAAAAAAAAAACAAATACAATTCTCCATTGAGAAAAGTTTAAGCATTTGAAAATTCAAACCAATAACAAGGAATATCTCAGAAATGGCTTATCCCAAAAACAATGTATTTGACATAAATTGTGTGCTTTAACGAAATCTACATTTTTTGTGTAATAAAATTTTGTTTATCTCTTACAGTTTACCAATTACACAAAAATCATTTAGAATGAAGAGGACTTTAGAGTCTATTCTCAGAAAATTTAAGATATATGTTTCATTTGTCATGAAAGTATCTGAAACATCTGGTATTTTAATCAAAATCATTAAAGCCATTTTTTGCAAATCAAAATTTTCAAGGAATTCTCCATGTAAAGGGTAGCTTAGTGTGTGTGTGGGGGGGGGGGTTCCTTGAAAATCTTCAGGTCACACCCTTGGATAATGCTGAACTTAAATACCAAGTTTGGTATTTAAAAAAACTTTTCATTTTTGAGCTATGACACACACGCACGCACACACACCTTCTTCTAAAACAGCTTTTTTACTTTCTCTACTACGTATAGTAAGTAGGGGAAGTATTGCATTCCACCCAAAAATTCGATACCGAGATTTCACCGGAAATACATGTTTTGAGACCTCCTGAATCCAAAAAAAGCATTTTTGGAAACATGTCCGTGTGTGTGTCTGTGTGTGTGTCTGTGTGTGTGTGTGTCTGTGTGTGTGTCTGTGTGTCTGTGAACAGCATAACTCAAAAACGAACAGTCGGATAAACACCAAACTTGGTATTTAGGTTCAGTATCTTCCAGAGATGCGACACGAAGGTTTTCAAGAAAATCCCCCCACCCCAGACTACCCTTTACATGGAACATTTTTCGAAAATTTTAATTTTCTCAAAAATGGCTCTAACGATTTTGATGAAAATATCATATGTTTAAGACAATGTCATGAGAAATGAAATGTATATCTCGAATTTTCTGGGAATGTCTCCAAAAGTATTCTTTATTGTGAACGACTTTTGCATAACTGGTAAACCGTAAGAGATAGACAGAATTTTACTTCACAAAAAATGTAGATCGCGTTAAAATACACAACTTATGTCATATACATTTTTTTTGTTGAGTGAACCATTTTCGAGATATTGCTTGTTATTTCCTTAAATTTTCCAATACTTATACTTTTTCTCAAATTCGTTATTCATTTTTTTTATGTCCTGGACATGCAAAGAGAATGAAATGCGCCACATAGCAACCAGCGATAAAATATTTGACTATCGCTTAAAACCTACCATATTCCCCTTGCATCTACAACAAAATTACAAATAAGATTGACATCTCGATATCTAGATTAACATGAAGCATATGGAGAATAGGCGTTTGTAAAATTAGATTGTACAAGAGTAGAGAAAGTCATGTGAGTGTAACACATCAGAATTTTTTTTTTTGTTTGTTCAGGGGCCTCAAAAAATGTATTTCCAGTGAACTCTCGGTATCAAATTTTTGGATGGAATTCTCTACTTACTGTAAGTATGCAGTAGAGAAGTAAAAATACAAATTTAAGTTCTCTGAGGAACAGCAAATATATAATGTTAGTAATAACCAGTATGCATTCTGAAGCTCTGTGAATGAAGACAATCCTATTTATAACCTTCTGGAAGTAACTTCAGAATGTAGACCCAACACTAGCAATGGCCAAAATTATGTTCTTCATCTGTGCTTAAAATGAACAGTTCTGTACTAATTATGTTAAACTAGATGAATAAGATATCAACATGCAACAGTGGTACATGCAGAAAAATTGTCTTCTTATTCTGCTTTATCTTTGTATCAGAAACATTCCACTAAGATGCCTGCACTAACTAAGCGGACTATGATCCTTCATTATCTGTTTCAGGCTTCAAGTAGAAACACTTTTATACATTCAATGGTTTTTTTAATTTGAAAGTCAGTGTCTGACAGAAGAAAATGTTGAAGATAATGTAAAACTTGCAACATATTCAGGTTTATACAAAGAGACAGAGTGAAATGCAGATATCACTTTCATTACTACACAAGCTTTTGTTACTACGAGGGACATACTGAAAATTTTTATAATGCCATGTTTCTAAAAACAAATGAAATTTGTTTATATTTGACAGCTACTTTCTAACGTTGTGCGAGTTTATTGCCATTTAGTTTTTTCGATTTGCTGTAATAGTTTGTTAATTATTGTCATTTTAAGATTTTGAGTTCACCCAAAAATGAATTTGACTAGAGAAATTTCCAGGTTATTATGATTTTAATTTGCCATCAATGCCTAAACAAGTGAAGATTGAGTTAGAAATGAATTTGGCAAAGAAGCCCCATTTAAGGCAACAATTTATAATTGGTACAGTGTATTCAAAGGAGATCAGCTTTTTCTTAGTGATGAATTTCGTGACGAATGCCCAAGAACTGCTGCAATGATGAAAATATTGCCGCTGTTCAAGCAATGCTTGAAGAAGATTAAGAACATTTTATGAATTTATTTGACTGACATTGGGCATTGGTATGGGTCAAATTTAAAACATTTTACATCAACAGTTAGATGTGAGAACACTTTGTTGTCAAAGGATCACATATACTGACTCGCAATCTAAAACAACAATGCATTGATTGGTGCAAAAAAAAAAATAAAACTCTGGGAAAATTCCAAGTTGACACTTCAAATTTGGTTTGGAATATCATTATTGGATCTTGAATTTACTGTTATGATCCTGAAAAGAAAATTCAATTGGCTCAATGGGTGTTTCGAACAGAACCAAAGCCTACAAAAGTATGGCAAATTTGCAAAGCTGGGCTAGTTTGTTTTCTAAAACAAGCCATATTGCTGCTACAATAGCATTAAAAGATAGATGTACCGCTTCTGCCGATTGATACACAAATGTGTGTTTACCGCAAAGTTTTGAAAATGTTTGTGAAAAATGCCCAAAAGGAAAAATAATGCTACATCATGAACACATTGTCGCATACAACTAAACCAACAACCGAGTATTTGGGTGCCCTAAAGGTCAGCACCATGGACCCTCCACCATAAAACCCTGACCTAACATCTTGTGATTTCTTTTTGTTTCCAAAAATTAAAGATAAAATGCATGGAATCCCTTTTTCGTCATCAGATGAAGCAGTGGAACATTATAAAAACCTGGTTTCTGAAGTGCTTCAGGAAGAGTGGCATTATTGCTTTAAGAACTGGTTTCATCAAATGCAAAAATGCATTGATGTTAAAGGAGAATATTTTCAAAAACAATAAAATTATTTAAATTTTTTAAAACTAATCCTTGTTTGATTTTCTAAAAATGTTCATTGTCACCCTCATATTGCAATATGTACTAATCATAATCATATATCATTTGATGTTTGTTTATAGCTATGAACAAAATTTTTTATTCGCAGAATTAGTCAATAAACTTTATAAAATCTGTATTCCAATGAGTCTTAAAAATAAAGAAAAAATAAGGCATAATCTGAAAAATAGGTGTTATAATAGATAAATACCTAAACTGGCAATGACATGTATCGTACATAACAAAAAAGATAAATAACGGTTTATACATAATGAAATAGGTTAAGAATAGCATGGATAATAAAACATTGAAGCAAGTGTATTATGCTTTTGTATATTCATATATAAAATGTGGAATAACATTATGGGAAAATATTGCAACTAAAAAGCACTAAATATATTCAAATTACAAAAAAAGACAATTACAATAATAGGGAAACTGGAAAGAAAACTTACTTGTAGGAAGACATACAAAAAATGCGGAATCCTAACTGTTCCATGTATATACATATATAAACGCATTAAACATGTGTTACTCAATGAAAAAATAGCCAAAAATAGTTATATATAAATATGATGAATCACCTAAATCTTGCACCGCAAATATTTCGGAAATGGTAAGTGCTATTGATGTGCAGTTTTCACAGCATTGATTGGTAGTCAGGGGCTTGTACATTTAGCCTATAAACATATTTTAAAAATACTGAGAAAGTGTATTTTTTGAGCAAACATACAATTTTTTTTAAAGGGAACAATGCCTAGTTACATCAACAGAATAAAGGTAGGGTAAATTAGAATATCAATGGTCTTTGTTGCAGGATTCTAGTGCAAGTAGTTTATGAGAAATCGTATTTTGAAAAGTTTCCACCCCAACAATTGTTTGTCCCATTCAACCTGCTTAGTTGTTAGGTACGATGTTGTTATGTTTGCATTGCAACTTTCTGGTCAGTTAGTTTGTGACAGTTCAAGCAGTAAGTCATGAGTGGAAGATGGGGTTTACTAATGCAGAAAAAGCCAACATGCTCATGGTACATGGAGAGTGTAGGAAGAATGCAGTTCGTTCCTGTATGGTGTATGCGGAAACGTATCCCAATAGACATCAACCATCTCAGCAATTATTTATCAACCTCTTCAACCAATTACGTGAAAGTGATACTGTAACACCTACAAAATGTAACAAAAACAAGCAAGTGACTGGAGAAGAGGCAGAAATTAATGTTTTGGCTGCCGTTGCAGTAGATCCGCAAATTGGTTCCTGCACAATCGTACGTGAAAGTGGTATAAGTCAGGCAAGTGTATTGCACATTCTCCGACATACGTTCCATCCCTATCACATCTCTCTCCATCAAGATGTGCATAGAAACGATTTTGAGAATCGTGTTAACTTTTGTACATGTGCATTAAGACATGATACTCCAGATTCATCATGTATCTTGTTTAGTAATGAGGCAACATTTACTAATCATGGCCAGGTAAACCGCAGAAACATGCACTATTGGTCTGTTGACAATCCCCGTTGCCTTCATCAGGTGGAACGTCAGCGTCCATGGAGTTTAAACATGTGGTGTGGGATAGTGAACCATCAGTTCATAGTCCATTTGTTCATAGAAGGAACAATGAACACGCACAAGTATCGCGCCTCCTGACAGACCATCTGCCACAGATGCTAGAAGACGTTCCTTTGCAGACTAGGAGGAACCTGTGGTACCAACATAATGGCTGTCCAGGCCATAGTGTACGAAGTACTACAGCGTGTCTTAACGGACTGTTTCCAAATCATTGGATTGGACGAAGAGTACCTGTACCTAGGCCGGCCCGTTCACCGGATGTGACTCCTTTAGGCTTTTTTCTATGGGGAAAGCTGAAAGACACTGTCTACAAGGATGTACCAACTATACCAGATGATATGAAACGACATATTACTGCTGCCTGCTCTGAAATTTCTGTTGAAATGCTAGAACATGTGCAGCAGTCTTTCAATAGCAGACTGGAAGCGTGTATTGAAGCTGCCGGTGGTCATTTTGAACACAACCTTTGAAGGGCTATGTTCTCTTTACTTGTAAGAATACACAGAAGTATTGCAATTCCCTTTTGTTTTTCTTTAGTTTGTGCTGCCACGGCTGTACAAGTGTTGGTGCGTAAAAGTTTCAAAATAAGATTTCTTGTGAACCACTTGCACTAGAATCTTGCAACAAATGCCACTGACATTCTAATTTACCCTACCTTTATTCTGTTGATGTAACTAGGCATTGTTCCATTTAAAAAATTGTATGTTTGCTCAAAAAATACACTTTCACAGTATTATTAAAATATGTTTATAGGCTAAATGTACAAGCCCCTGACTACCAATAAATGCTGTGAAAACTGCACATTAATAGCACTTTCCACTTCCAAAATATTTGCTCTGCAAGTTTTAGGTGATTCACCCTGTGTATGTATATATATGGTTATAATGTAAGAAATAAAGGTAATTTTACAGAGCTGCACTTAGGGGAACTTAAATAATCGCTCATTAGAAAATTTAGGGAAAGAACATTATAATGCATTAGCTATAGAAATAAAAGATATAGAACTAATAGAAATATGCATAAACATCATCATGAAATACTTAATAAAAAATGCATTTTAGAGCATTGAAGAGTTTAAGTTAAATACAAAATAAAATCAAAGAGTATATATATTGTAAAAATGTGTTTATATTAGAAATGTAGTGTAGAAAGAGTGTAAATATTCTAATCATTTTTATAGTACAAAATGTAATCGTTAAGATATTGTATATGAAAACTATGAGAAATGCATTTGTACACAAGCATTATTATCTTCTGATTTATCCTATGTATTTGGAACATATAGATGAAATAAAATGAAATGAAATGGAAAAAATATAAAAGTTTAATTAACTAACAAAACAAGCATAATACGATCAGCTTAAACCTATAGTGGAAGAATTTGGCTATTTCCTTCACTAACAGCTGTCTTGCCAGTTTTTGAGCATCTGATACGATTTTCTGTTCTTATTTTGAACATTGTTACTTGTGGACAAAATGTACATAATCCATCTGTAATGTGCAAGACCACAAAGTATTTTGTAGGGAAATGTCTTTGATATTGTATGCGACCATGTATTCATCAGCAAAGATGACTATTACTACTTCTACACTTTTCTCATGCAAATGTACGAAGCAAAAGAAGCTAAAAATATGCACATTAACTTCATCTGTAAAGCCAAATGATAAGAATCCCATCTCCAAATAAATCTAACCAAATGTGATATCTGTATCAATTCCAAGAAATTTGTCAATGGATCACAGCTGATGGCTGGAGATCAACTGGTGTCCAGAACTGCTGCATCACATTGACTTTTGGTGGTGACATTTGGTGTCTGTGAAGGTGTGGTGATCTCGATTCTTGAGATTGTAAAGTTTTTCTCATACTGTTATTTCTAATGGTCTTTTGACTTTTGTTAGTAACTATGCTCTGATTTAAGTTCATGATGATGTGAACTGCAGCTATCAATTTGTACATTTGTTTATACCTTATATTCTTACAATGTATTATTTGGTTCGTTTTCCATTTTTTTTTCTTTTGGATATTTATCTGGTCACAATTCACAAGGGATTTTCTATACTCATTTCTTGTTATGTGGTATTATGTCTGATAGAGGCTTCCTGAGCAAACTTTTAATGCTGTTTTTATCATGTGGTACCAAGTTTATGTTGGGTTGCTTAAAAATTCTCCCGAATTTTCCATCTAGTCTGAGTAATATTTAAATTTCCTGTATATGTTGTTTATTTTTATTTCCTATTGCCCTCTCTATTGTACTCACCTTGAATCTGTTGCAGGTGGCAGTGTTCATTACACAGGGTGAGTCAAAAAGAATGAAACAACTCTACGCATTTATTCTGAATAAACCATTGAAAGTAGGAAAATATAAGAGGCATCAAAATACAGCACAACCCTCAAAGTTTTACTCACATCACAAAGATTCATAAACATTCAAAGTGAAAACCACGTGTCACATGGCATAAGTCCAGGTAGTAATTGAGTTCCTGCCATATAAGATATAGCATTTCACGTCCTGAGCTCTTTCATTTACACATGGAACCAGTCTCTTGAAATTGATTACCAACAGTTAATGTTCTTCTGAGATGGAGGATCTTTAGCAAAACGTTTGCGGAAATGTCGTTGTACTGTTGTGATGGAGTCTGGCTTTGCTAACTCCAACACATAGAATGCTTTCTCCAGATCAGATGCCATTGTTACACTAGTGTTCTTAGCAAGAGTGCAACAAGAACAGTACATGGTGCTGATTACAAATAAAACTTTGAGAGCTGTGCTGTATTGTGATGTCTGGTTTGTTCACCTATCTTCAGTAGTTTATTCAGAATAAATATGTAAAGTTGTTTCATTCTTTTTTTTTTTTTTTTTTTTTTTTTTGAGTTGAGAGAGAATGCTGACGATGGGGACAAGCCGTCTCCCGAAACGCGTTCAAGTAAGTTTATCATAGTGATGTAGTGTAACAACCCTCAACTCTCTATTTTAAATTATGACACATCACTGTTACAAGCTTCTAAATCTTCAAAAATTGAGCTTGTTTCATTCTTTTTGACTCACCCTGTATGTTGGTATTCTTTAGTGTCTCAACCTTGTTCAATGGCATGTTAACTAATCTGTAAGCAAAGGTGTGAATGCAGAAAACTGGTATGTCTTGGGTTGTAGCTGTTGTACATAATGTTAATTCTATGAAGATTTTCAGTGTGTGCCAAGCACTACATCTGTTTTGAAGTAATGCATATATACATGTGCATATACTTGGCGAGCAGATGCCAACCTTTCATTGTAGGAAGAAGTGACTGATGATCAGCAGACCTATTGTTATTGTTACTGCTGTTATCATTTAAACACCTGGCATGATGAAAAACTTTTTAACATAAAACTACTTACGTGGTTCCAATAATCAGATTCTGGAAAGGACTTCACTCCTTCAAGATCTGAGTGCAGAGTGTTATTTTCTTGCACTTAATATGCTTGTTTTAGACACAACAGTGACCTCTGAGGTTAATGTGGGTGGTATAAATGAAAGCAGGCATTGGTTCATCTCTCACTAATTCCAAGCAATTGCTCAGTTTCGTATAAATAAAAATGTTCTTGACTAATGTTGAAGATTTAGAAGCTAGTAACAGTGATGTGTCATATTTAAAATAGAGAGTTGAGGGTTGTTACACTACATCACTATGATATTCTTACTTGAACGCATTTCAGGAGATGGCTTGTTCCCATCGTCAGCATTTTCTCTCAACTGATTTTTGCCAGTCATCATCTGGGGGATGTGTGTGGTTTGTGGTGTTCTCTGGTGCTGGGCTGATGAACCTCCAAAGGCTGTTGGGTGGCGGCAGTTCGAAATTCATTAGGTGATTCCTGTGTTTGACAATATGTATTTTTTCCCAGATGTCCAATTCATTGCTGCTGTTGATCGGTTTTAAGAGTTTTATGTTTGGAGTGATATCATGGTTTGAAGACCAGAAATGATGTGCTACTGCTGATTTATCTTGCTGCTTTTGGTAAATGCATCTCATATGCTCTTTAAGTCTTATTTCAAGATTTCTTTTGGTTCTTCCTATGTATACCAGGTTACATTCATTACAATCAATTTGATATATACCAGCTGATTTATCGTTGGGGATAGGATTTTTTGTTCTGTTGCATAGTAGTTTCTGTATATTGTGGTTATTCTGTGGAGACAGGGTGATGATGTATTTTTTGAAAATCCTTTGAAATTTATGATGTGTCCAAGGGTGATAAGTGAATTTTCTATATGCTTGCGGTTTTTTATGTCTGAGTAACGTAGTCATTTGTTGGATGTATTTCTGTCTTTCAAACCTTTTTATCTTCTTATCTATTGTTTTTTTCTGGTATCCATTCATAGTGGCTATGTGGATAATGTGTTGGTATTCTTTCTGGTATTCCTCTTTCTACATTGGTATATGTACTAACCTGTTTGTAATACTATTTAAAATTGCATGTTTGTGGCTTGTAGGATTGTAGCTATTGTTTTTAATATAGTTTTCTGTGTGCGTTGGTTTTCTGTAAATGCCAAACGTTAGTTTGTTGTGTGCATTATTTCTGATGATCCTGATGTCTAGGTAAGGTAATTGGCCATTTTCTTCTTTTTCCATTGTAAATTTTATACATCTTTTTTGTAAATTTAATAATTTCAAAGCATCTTCTGAAAGTTTTTTTTGGAACAATAGCAAAAATATCATCTACATACCTATACCGGGTTTTGAATAGATGTGGGAAAGATTTAGTAATATGGGATTCAAAATGGCTCATATAAGCCATTATTATTATATAAGCCATCTACTCATGAGCAAAAGCTTGCTGACCTTGATCACTGAACTATTGCTCGCGATATCGTATAAATAAAATTAAATCCTGCTTGCCTTTAGTAAGCTTTGCTTACTACTTCTTCAGGTACCTCAACTGCAGTTTAATACCATGGCAGAGTTCATGATGGTGGTTCCTGAGCATGAAATAAAAATTTATACAGGGACTCAGTTGTGAGCAGATACAGTTATACCTTTTGAAAGAGAAAACATACAGAAACAAATGAAACACAAAGTGGAGCTCTTAACAATGCTGAAAAAATACAGCCTATTTTAAGATATGCAGGAGATCTGGGTTTTCAAGCTGGTGTTGCAGAGGATCTTGGTGTTATACAGGCTATGGTCTCAAATGGCTTCTGGGAAGTTAACGCAATCAACACTAGAGCAAAGAATTGGGTACAGTTTCCTACAACTGCTGCTGCTCTTCAGAAAGCCAACTTCTCTGACACAATTGGGGCAATGGATTGTATTCATATTGTAATAAGGAAACCAGATATACATGGCAGTGGGTACATCAACAAGAAAGGAGTTCCCAACATCAAGTGCAGGCTACATGCAATGCAAGTGAAAGATTTATGAATATTGTTGCTAGATGGCTCAAGTGTGTGCACGATTCTTAGATATGGAAAAATTCAGATACTTACACAGTAATGCTACCAATGCACTGCTGCTAGGGGATTCAGGCAATGTTATTGCACCACAGTTGATGACTCCTTGTCAAAATCCTACTACTCCAGAACACAGGTGCATTACAAAGGAGAGGGTAATCATTGAATGACTTTTGGTCAACTTAAACAGTGGTTCCTGATTTTACAAAATAAGATAAGATTACCTTCAGTAATAGTGTACTGTATGGTTCTGCATAATGTGGCCAAACATCTAAAAGAGAACTTTGACATACCTGAACTACAGGATGATGAAGACGATGTACCAGTAGTAGATGTTGCAGAACCACATTAGGGAGAGAGGACAGCAGAGAAGGGATTGCGTCAGAAGAATAATTCATTTGATGTAACTCTTCACATCACTCTATTTATCACTCAAATTTCATCACTGTAGTTCTGTGTGCTCTTTTGTCATTGCTCTTGAGGAATACAGATATTTACAAGAATATAGAAAAGAATGAACAAGTGGAAACAGAAAACGGGGAGTATAAACAAGAAACAATTATTGACAAAATGTAAGCTTTCACAATCCCTAAAAACTAATTACTTGACAATGTGAGTTTGCAAAAACCATAAGTAAATACCTAAAAATAGGAGTTTTCAAAAATTCTAAATAACACATTGCACTCCACTTTCTTGTTCACTTTTTTCCTTCTCCAGCAGTAATGCTTCTTTTGCAAGTATTTTTGCTTCAATTTTGAGTTTGTCATTTTCTTCTTTAGTTTTTGTTTCTTTCTGTCTTAGTACTGTTAATTGTTTGAGTAGAACTAACTTCTGCAGTTCATTATTGCTTAATCCTGCTGTTTTATCATTGGTGTCAGGTAGTTTTCGCTTTCCTGTGATTTACGAGGTGCTCTGTCCACAGGTGACTCTGCATCATCACTTAATATCCCACCTTCAACACTTGGAATGGGCTCCTGGAAATTAGTTGCTGTCGAGATTGAAGCCATTGGTTCAAAACCAATCTAAGCCCTTCTGGAAAGATTAAAATTGTATAAGTTAATTTCTATAACATAATGTAATTAGATTAATGTTAATAAATCAGGAAAATAACATTTAGTTTTTCTCTGGCTCTTACCTGTCATTGTTGTTATTGATAGGTTTGACTCTGCCTGCAGGATATCTAAGATGTCTTATTCCCATTCCTTTCAAATAAATGGCTTATTGCCAGTTTGTTTCAAGTCACTTTAGACTTTGTTCTTGTTTTCATGTTGCTTATTTTTTTCAGTATTTGCAGTTTGGTGATTGGAGTTTTGAACTCTTGATCCAATTGTAGCTTTACTGCAGCTACTGCTAAATTGTTTTCTAGACTTGCTTTCAGGTAACTGAGCTTTCATAAGAATACCTTTATTCGCCTTTAACAGATGAATAAAGCCTCTCATAAATGTACTGCTTTCTTTAATCATTATGACTGAAATGTATGCTGTAAAATGTAAACCTTTTTCTTGGAAGTATATGCTTCTATAGCTGTTTTCCATGCTGCAAGAGCATCCCTGATGTTTTTCATCTTGCCTGAGTATGATAACATTAAACAGAATATGCGAGTGAAGTCATAGTGATCCACTTTCATTACCGGAAAACTGGTAACATAAAGCGATGTACAAATGTGCAAATCAAAACTGGATTATTATAATGCTGCAAAAACACAATTACAAAATAATTACTTTCAGTATATCATTTGCTAACTGACAGGTTCTATTCCATCCAATTAAAAGATATCAGGGACTGAATTTAAAAATCTGATGTGTTACACACACATGACTTTCTCTACTCTTGTACAAACTATTTTTATGAATGCTTATTCATTTGCAGACTCTATCTTATTGCTAATTTTCTTGTAGATGTAAGGGGAATATATATTTACAAGGGCAATTTGGAAATACAGTAGCCTTTAAGCACATACATATCTCTTAATAGCTGGTTGCTAGGTGCAGCACCATTCCCTTTGCCACAGATTATAACTCTTTGCATATCCAAGACAAAAAAATGAATAACGAATTCCCATTTGAGAAAATAAGTATTGAAAAATTTAAGGGAATAACAAGCAATATCTCGAAAATGGTTCACTCAACAAAAAAAATGTATATGACATAAATTGTGTATTTTAATGCGATCTACATTTTTTGTGTAGTAAAATTTTTTCTATCTCTTATGGTTTACCAATTATGCAAAAGTCGTTCACAATAAAGAATACTTTTGGAGACATTCCCAGAAAATTCAAGATATACATTTTATCACGCACGCACATGGACAAGTTTCCAAAAATGCTTTTTTTTGGATTCAGGGTGTCTCAAAACATGTATTTCCAGTGAAATCTCGGTATCGAATTTTTGGGTGGAATACAATACTTCCCCTACTTACTGTACGTAGTAGAGAAAGTAAAAAGGGGATGAACATCATGTGTTAAAAGTTGGGTGAATCTCAATTTCTATTTCATTTACTGAATTTTAATTACATTTCTGTTACCTGAAATCTGTTATAGATATATTAAATTTAAGTAGGCTTATCATGGATAATTATATGAATATTTAAGTGCAGCAAAGATTTATATCGCCCCTGACAGAAGAATAGGCATGTTTGTGTACTCAACTGACGTGTCGTGATGAAGGTCACCAAGCAATAGCTTGGTAGGTGATAGCAATAGCTCAACAAAGAGGGGAAATTTTTATTTATATCAAAACATGACCTAATGCTCGATTCTCAACTTGTAGTGAGCTATAGCTCGCAAGCAAAAGCTTGTTTTTATTTACATCACCCAATATCAACTATGGAAGAGGTTGAATACTTTGCATCAAACTTACTTATCATGTTTAAAACAATCGCCTTGTTCCCACAATTTAAAGGTTTGTCTTTTCTATGTTTTGCTATTGCGTAAGACATTTCCTGATCATTACCATAAGTGTAAGACTTGCAAGCAATATACTAATTTGTATGTAGCATGTCATACTGCAGCAAAACAGGTGACTTGCATATGGAAAATTCTTTTTCTGTTAATGTCATTTTCCTTCAATTCCTTCATCTTTAGTAGTGTATTAATATTGTGCTAATATTTCACCTGTATTAGTACCTAATTGGTACAAATTGCATATATACATGCACACTACAGGGTGAGCCAAAAAACTACGAACTGTCTGCGAGGTGTTTTTTGCTGTCCACGTCCTCGGCGCTCATTGCCGTCTGCCGCTATCATAGAAAGGCGCGGATGAAACCATACAGCATTTTTAAAACTACTTTTAAAGGCTTTACTTACCAACTTTATGAAAGGAAATGCTGAAACTGGCCACCATCATTTCCATACATTTTTGGCACCTCTTTAGGAAACTATCCATCATGCCGGGAAGAAGTGCCTGTGAGGCTGCTAAATCCGTCAAAACTGATCAGGATATCCAGGCCGGAACGACTTAGGGATGTGCAAGCCAGCTGCGGGTGTATCGCCGTAAGACGGATTCAAGGAGCCAGCACCATCACAAGATTTGGGGTCCTTGCAGGAAGTCTTGCTGAAGAGGGCGGCCAACCATCTGAATGCAGCAAGCCAAAGATGGTGCGATATATACTACCATGCTAGCCTCTAGTTCCCGAGGTCGGGGCTCAAACCCGGTGGAGGGCAATGGATTTTTCCGGGCATAACAATCCTTAGCATGGCTTCTTTTGGAAGGGAAGTAAAGCCGATGGTCCCGTGTTGTAGATTTACGGCACGCAAAAGAACCCCAACTCTGATAAAGAGGCCCCTGAGCAAAATTACTGGTCTTTCCGCCCAATATAGAATGGGATGCTAAGGATCACAGCAGTTAAACACCATCCATAAATGAAGCTCCATTTTAATTTGCGACATTTACTTAGACGATACCAGTCTGTCCTCAGCCAAGGGAACGCTGATAAGGCCGCATCGACTGAGTACTCCACCACTCCACCAGAGATGCCTGACCAATCTGGCAACTACCAAGAAGAGCTCCTCTGGCAAAGCAAGCAGAGGTACGAGATATGCTGGATGACATGAGATCCAGGGGAATTATAGAAGCACTGCAGCCCTTGGCGCTTTCTTGTAATTCTGGTGAAGAAGAATGGCGAGTTTCGCTTCTGCATAAACTAAGGAAGCTGAATGCTGTGACTCTTAAGAACTGTTTTCCCTTACCCTGGACTGACAACACCCTGGACAGTCTTGCTAGTGCCCTGTGGGTCTTGACATTGGATTTGTAACCAGGATACTGGCAGGTGGCTATAGAACCCAGAGACAAGGAGAAGACCGCATTCTCAACAGGCCAAGGGCTTTGCCAGTTCACGGTTATGCCCTTTGGTCTCTGCAACCCACCAGTCACATTCCAGTGCCCGTTGGGGTCAGTGATGCGGGGGTTGACGTATGCCTGCTATATCTGGACATCATCGTCATTTGGCAGCACCTTCAAAGACCATCTCAGGAACCTGGTCAAGATATTATAGAGACTGCAGGCAGCCAACCTGAAGCTGAGTGCAAAGAAGTGTCAACTCTTCTGCAAGGAGGTTAACTAATTGGGCCACAAGGCCTCGACAACTGGGGTAATTAAAAATTCAATTAAATTGAGTTTTATTTATGGATGCTCTTTAAATGCTATGGTTCTTAGCGTCCCATTCTATATTGAGTGTGAAAGACCGGAAATTTTGCTCAGAGGTCTCTTTATCAGGCTTGAAGCTCTTTTACGTAGCAAATCTATGGCACAGGACCACCAGTTTTACTTCCTTTCCGAAAGAAGCCATGCTAAGGATTTTTATGCCCGAAAAAATTCATCACCCTCGCCGGGTTTGAACCCATGACCTCAGGAACTAGAGGCTAGCATGGTACCACTAGACCAAGGAGGACAACGACAACTGGGTTGGCCAAGGACCCTGAGAAAACAGACTGTGAGAGATTGGCCTCGCCCAAAGGACAAACGAGAGTTGCATAGTTCCCTGTGTCTATGCAGCTACTACCGCAGGTTCGTCAAGAGGTTTCTCCAACATCACCCGTCTGATGGAAGAAGACCGCCTTACATGTGGACATAAGATGCCGAGGGCACGTTCCAGGTGCTTAAGTCAGTACTATGCAGTGCACGTGTCTTAGGCTTTCCACAACGGGCAGCAATTTTATCATGGACATCGAAGCCAGCGGCAACAGTATTGGAAGCGTGCTATCCCAAGTCCAGGGTGGGTAGGAGCGGGTAATAGCATACTACAGCAAGGTGCTCTCCAAGGCGGAAAACTACTGCATTACCGAGCGAGAGCTCCTGACGCTAGTGAAGGCGCTGGAACACTTCCATAAGTACCTATACAGTCAGCCATTCCACCCGAGAAATGACCATTCCGCCCTCATTTGGCTCTCGAGCTTAGGGGGCCAGAGGCCCCAAGAGTACAACTTCACGTCAGAATATTGGAGAAGCCACTCAAATGTGATACCATGTCCAGAAAAGCCTGTGCAGAGGAGTGCTGCCACTACACTAAGGTTGAGGAAAAGGAGCGTACCACAGCTGTCTATATTCTTTCGGCAATGCTTGTAGATGAATGGAATAGTGCAGGCAGGGGATAGACCAAACTGGGAAGACATCGCATCCAGAAGTAATGTGTCCTACTGGGCCCAATGGGATTCAATGAAGACCAAGGAAGATGTGTTGTACAGAGTCACCTGACGGGAAGACCCAGAGAGAGCAGCTGATTGCATGCAGCAGTATAATGTGGGAGCACCCTTCGAATGCATCGCCATCGACGTAGCTGGATCGTTCCTGGTGTCCGACAGGGGAAATAAGTATCTGTCACCAAGTGGCTGGAGGTATACACTATCCCTAACTAGGAGGCCAAGAAGATCGCAAACTGACTCGTGGAAGAACTGTTCTGGGGGTACCGCTGGAGCTACACAGTGATCAACTTCGAGTTGAACCTGATGAAGAAAACACTGGAGCGACTTGAAGTGCACACGATGCACACAACACCTCTTCACCCGCAGTCAGATGACATGGCTGAACGGTATATCAAGACTCTAGAAGAGCACTTCAGGAAGGTCGTAGCAAAACACCAGAGGGACTGGGATGTCAGGTTGCCGCTTGCCAATACATGACACCAACCAACTTGGTCTTCGGAAGGGAGCTGCGTCTACAATGCGACCTGAAGCTGGAGCAGAACAGCCAACAATCAACTACATGGAGAACCTCGTGTACCGTCTTCACAATGGCCCGTCAACACATCCAGGTAGCGAGTGTTAGGATCGGAAAGCCAACAGCCGAGATTTCCAGCAGGATGAGCTGGTGCGGTTGTATCACCCTACCTGGGCCAAGGGGCAATTGCTCCAAGCTTCAACACCGTGGCAAGGGTCGTACCTCATGGAGAAGAGAATAATTAATGATGTAGTCTACCACGTCCAAAGGCTGCCGTGAGGGAAGAAGATGGTAGTACACTTAGATCGTCTAGCCTGCTACAATAGTGCTGGTCGGGATGACCAGTGCTGAGGAGGGAGCAGTGTGAGCATGTGCATGAGGATAATAGCAGGCTGCACATATGTGAAAGCATGTCAGCCCCCTTTATCTGCCTGCCTGATTGTTAGTGCATACGGCCAGCACCTTTAAGAATAGACGGTCTGTGTAATAATGGCCTTTAGAACAAATGATCCGCGTAATAATGGCCCGAGCAACAAATTCTTTATATGCACTCCCTATTCTCCTGGAAATTTCCCCAGTGGCAGGCTTGAGAAGCCTCTCTGATAGAAGCTGTCCCATCGAGAACATTCCTGCTTTGTTGTAGGACTATATAAGGGGGATTGCTGGGGCAGTGGTGGCTGAATTAAGTCAGAGCAGTGCAGTTAACAGCTGAGCATCTAAAGTGGCAAAAAAAAGGTTCTTTGGCATCAGTTAAAGGCACCATTTTCTATAATATAAGTCTAACTCAATGCCGATTAGGTTCGTGTATTGTTTAGCTCTTTCAATTTTTGAGGACTCTTTTTCTACTGCTATTTAATATCTACTATATGTTTTACCATTTTCCGCACAAACTTTGGTGTTAGACCTTGACTAATACACACCTTAATGGTGGATTTATTGCCTACACAAAATACACAGCAGGACAATAGTATGAGACCAATCATAAGCAATATTGATGCATCAAAATACAAAATAGCTAGATGGCCTGTGAACCAGTTCAACTCTTTTGAAAAATCTGAAGCCTGAGCATTAAGACCTCTACAGAACTGGTCCAAGAAATCCAGGATATTCGGATACCACCAGAAGAAAACCTAGTGTCTTTTGATGTAATCTCACTTTTCACAAACATTCTTACTGGCCAAATACTTAAACTGCTAAAGAATTGGTTAGAATTATTAAAACTGCCAAAAAAAAAAAACAAAAAACAAAAAAAAAAAAACAGCAAGAGAAGACAGCATCAATCAAAACTTTTCCAAATTCAATAAGAATTTTCATTAGCAAACCTCAGGCCTTTCAATATGAAATCATGGTCACCAATGTTAAGCAGAGTTAAATATGAATACCCTTGAGAATCATCTAAAAAAATCCTTTCCACACATGCTGGGAGAGATATTGGACGACAATTTTTGCCATGGTACCAAAGAAGTAATTAAATGATGTCCTGAAACTGTTACATTTGCAAGACCAAACCATAAAATTCACCGTGAAAATAGAAAAATACGGATGGCTACATTTATCTGAGAGTTATGAGAGAATTGAATTGATACACAGAAAACACACCCATGTGGACAGCTAAATAAAAGCAATAATCACAATTCTAAATCATGCTAACATGCAGTATTCCACAGCTTGACATACAGATTGGTAAACTTAGCACCAAGAAGTTGAATGTTACAGGGAATATCAACATAGGTATTCCAAAAGTAGCCACACAGATAGATTCAGCACACAAACTAATAGAAAAATACAAAAGACAAAAAAAAATTGAAGGGCATCACCACTCTCAACAGCAGAGACATCTCTCAGAAAATATATACATTTACGTTCCCCTCAAATATTCATAACAAATTCAACAAACTTTTATAGAATATGAATTAAAATTGGTTCCACAATAAATACAACCTCAGGAACTTTGTCATCCACTAAAGGAAACTATACTGAATACTAAGAAATAAGGATTTACGAATTGATTGGAAGAATGCCATGAAATATACATAGAAAAAACCAACAGAAAGCTACAAACCAGACTAAAGGAACACCTAAGCAATTTAAAACTTAAGCAACTAGATAAATATGTAGTAGTTCATTATTTTTGGTCAATAGAACACAACGTTAAACAGGAAATAAACTTTTGAAACATGCCAAAACACCAGCAGTGCTCACAGTATGGAAATAAATCCACATCATCAAAAATGCACATTGGGTAACTAATTTTGAAATTCTGTTGGTCTGGCTGTCTATTGAAGTTCTCCACTAGACAGCTAGATGGCAGTATACAATTGACATTAAAGTAGGGGATCCCCCAGTTGTGCATACTCTGCTTAAAAGATTCTTATCAATAGATTGTTTTGAAACACATTTCTTCTATATGCGATGTCCTTAAAAGTTTTGCAGATAGCAATATCAACTGCACTACAATGATTAAAAAATAAAAAGTTCATATTATTACCTTTCAATTCTGCTTCCTTGGCATGGAGAGCAGCCTCACGGATATCTAGATGTGTTTGCTGCTGTTCATCTAGTTTGGCATTTAGTGCACTAAGGTCTTCAGTATTAGTTTTGAGCTGTTCCATTATCATTGCTAAGTTCCTGCATAAAAAAAACAAACAAAGTATTTTACTTGCTTTTCCTGGAGTAGCACCTAGAGACCTGAGTTTACAAGCAGTTAAGCTTAACATGTAGGAACACCAAATTTAGTCTTATGTGCAGAGACTAAAGAAGCTACTGCAGCCAGAAGTCATGTACCATTAAGTTAGCAAATTCTGCTCACAACATGGAGTGCTGATCTCCCTTTCTCTAATGTATTAGCTCTTAAGGTGTTTCCAACGTCAATCACAGGGCTGCTTTGCTGAAGTAATGGTGGAAATTTGCACATTTATAAATACCATATTAAAAGAAGTGAATGCCACAAAACAAAGATGTTTTAGCTTCTTATGTGCAAACAATAGATAAAACTTTATATAATTAAAAGCCACATTGTTTCAGACTTTAAGCATTCCAAATTTTTTAATCTTTCATACTAAATGGAAAACCCTTAATTTAAATTAAGGAGAAACCCTCCAAAAGCATGTCTTTAGGTCTAAGAAAAGATGCTTTTACAGCTAGAATAATTAACATATCTTTTTATCTTCGAGGTTAACCCTATATGATAAAATTTACAGTGTGTCCATAAAAATACTGTCATACTCTGAACTGGTATTGCATTGCTTTGGATAGTTGTATTTGGGTGAAGTTAGTGACATTCGAAAGAAAAACTTAAATATGTTTTACTATACCTCTCATAGACATTGAACGTGGCCCCCATGAGTGACGCTGCAGACATCAAGGCGATATTCCCATTCATGCCACACATGCTCCAAGATATCTGATGAAATGCACTGGATGGCAGCAGTTTACTTTACCATAAATAAGACTCTAAAGGGATAGATGGCAACTGGTTTATTGGATAAAAGATGATATATTACCTCACGTTAAGTCCTTGTCTGTCGGGCGAGGTCATCATGCCCGCCTGGCATGGAGAAGGCAGTTTCACGTCCTAGCTGCTCTAAGGTCACCCACTGACTCTTCGTCTCAAACGACACTTCCTGAAGCGTCGGGGACGCTATCCCCTCCCTAAGATTCCTAACTCTCCCTACTCCAAACTAACTGCCATCTCGAATCCCGGTGACCAGAGAGATGTATGTTCTATAATCTCTGCATATGTCACAATACGAAGTTGCACTTCTTTCAGGTTTTGAGGCAATAGTGGTACATAGATACAATCCTTTATGTAACCCCATAAAAAGAAATCACAGATGGTCAAGTCAGGTGGCCTTGGCAGCCACTTGTAGAAGACATTATCATCATTTCTAGCATGTCCAACCCAACTTCTTGGAAGCTGCTCATTCAGATGTTCCTGAACATGTAAATGCCAGTGAGTAGGTGCTACATCTTGTTGGAAAATAAATTTGTTGCCGTCTTCTTCCAGTTGTGGAAATAACCATTCAGTGAGCATGCCAAGATAAGTTGTACTGTTGACAGCGGCCTCTCACAAAAAAAAAAAAAAAAAAATGGGCCACAGACTTGACGTTTTGATATGGCACAAGAGACATTCACTTTAGGGGAGGTCTCTTTCAACTTCCAAAATGGCATGTGGATTCTCGCTCCCCCAAATCCTAACATTATGCCTGTTCACTAACGTGGAATATTGCCTCATCGCTGAAAATTATTTTTTCTGACAAATTTTCATTATCCTCCATTAGTACCAATAAATGTTCAGAGAAATCTAATTGTTTTCCAGGGTCATCAGGTTTCAACTCATGCAGTAATTGCAGTTTGTACGGGTGAAACTTCAGTCGCGTACACAGAATCTTAGACACGGTGGATTTAGGGATGTTTAACTGCTGACTAGCTCTATGGACAGACTTCTTAGGACTACGTACAAATGCCTCCCGCACTTGTTCCACAATTCCTGCATTGACAGATGGTCTCCCTGAATGGCTTTTCCTTTGATAACATATGCAGCCACGATCCACAAAATCACAGTACCACTTCAAAATTGACGTGTGTGTAGGAGCTTGATGTTCAAACCTTTGCCTATAATAACTCTGAACCTGCATGCTATGATATTCCAAAACACACCAACTATGTTCTTGCGGGTTCGCCATGACTCCTTAAAACTTCTTTAATAACAAAACAATTTTAAAAGCAAACATTCACATGTAACCTGCCTGCTAAGTATCCAACAATGAACCCATAACGTGAGTGAATTTAGTTTCTGTGCTTGATTCCCGCAATGCTGTCCATTGTCGACATGCACAAAAATATTTGAGTTTTTCTTTCGAATGTCACCAACTTCACCAAAATATGACTATCTAAAGCGATGCAATACCAGTTCAAAGTAGACAGTATTTTTATGGACACACTGTATTTATTAATAATTTTAATGACCAAGATTGGGAAAGGAGCAACTTTGATTGTCCATTCTGAAAAATTATAAAGAGGTGTATTATACACTGTAAATATGCACAGAATAGGAAATACTGAAAAATTATCTTTCTCTCTGAATTTAAAGTATAGAAAACTGTTTCCTAGACACTAAGAAAGATGGAAATAGGCTATTAACTGCCCCGAAAATAACTGAGGTGCATTGCCATATAAGTGATTTTTCAGCCTGATGAAGAAACTATGTGACCTTATACATGTCTACCCTTCCTGATCTATTTATGCTGTATTTGAATATTACTTAGTTGCATTTAGATGGTATACTTTACCCTTACCATACAGCTCAACTGCCTGCCTTCATGCAGTTTTCACTGTGATAGAACTACAACATGAGGCAGGTAAAAAAGCATCACTTTCTATGCACTCTATTTCTTTTCCACACTCCTGCTACTTGCCATCATTTCTTAATGTTGAAAGGACTTTTTGACTTTTAAAGAATTGATTCTTATAGCTGTTACTTAATATTAACTGCAAGTATATACTACTAACTGGCTGCCTGATGTTGCACATGTGGCTTTCTACACTCACTCCATTCATTTTTTATTCATCCTATACAAAATAATAGACATGTCATTGAGTAAAAAAGATACAAAGAAATAAATATTACAGAGAACTAGAAAAGCATGTGTGTGTGTGTGCGCGCGCGCATGTGTGTTGGTCAACTATCTTTCTAAAAATCTTGTACAGACAAAAACATTTTTCAATTAAAAGCTTCTTAAGATTTGTTTTTAAAAGATTGTCCAATTCCTTTACAAATAATGGAAGCTTATTATACATTTGTACCCATTATATGTAAATGAATGTTTATACAGTGCTGTATTTTGACTTATTACTGATAGATTTGAGCTTCCTTTTGTTTCATGCTGATAAATCACAAAATGAGTTTTAAAGTTATTTATAGATGCTTTAACATATAAAATAACCTGTCCATACACGCACGCGCACGCACGCACACACACACACACACACACACACACACACACACATGAGGTGTGATCAAAAAGTAACAGGAATTTTTGTTTTTCTTAAACAATTTTTATTTAATCATCAACATCAACTTTGTCCCCTTCAAAGTAATCCTCCTCGGATATAATATACTTGTGCCAGCACTTTTTCTAATCTTGGAAGCACTTCTGGAACTCACATTTCATTATGGTGTTCAGCTCCTTCAGCAATTTTGTTTTTATCTCATCAATGGTGGCAAAACGTCGTCTTTTGATGGTTTTCTTCAGCCACGGGAATAAAAAGAAGTTGCAAGGGGCCATGTCCAGCATATACGGTGGCTGAGGCAGCATAACGGTTTTGGTTTTTGCCAAAAAGTCATGAACAAGCATTGAGATGTGAGCGGGTGCATTATCGTAATGCAATTTCCATGGGTGGTTTTGCCATTGTAATCAAAGAAAACAGTGAAACTTTCACTGTGATCAAACTTGTCAAATTTTTTTTGGTCTTGGCTCTTCAGGCAGTTTTCATTGGGACGATTGGGCCTTAGTTTCGACGTCATATCCATATACCCATGTTTTGTCACCTGTTATAACCTTCTTTAGAAGTTCTGAGTCGTTTTCCTTCCTTCCTTTCGATTCCTGAGCGATGTCTATGCAACATTGTTTTTGGTCGAAATTCAACAATTTCAGAACAAACTTTGCTGCTACACGTTTCATGTCCAAAACATCCAAAAAAAATTGCTTGACATGAGCCAAAGGATATGCCGACATCATCAGCAACCTCTCTGTTGGTGATTCGGCGATTTTCCAAAACCATTTTCTTTACTTCTTCCACATTGTTAGTAATTGATGTACTAGGGCGTCCAGGGTGGTTGTCTTCAATGTCTTCTCGACCCTCTTTGAAACATTTATACCACTCGTAAACTCTTGTCTTACTCATAATAGATTTGCCAAAAGCCACAGTCAAAATTTTGAATGTGGTGTTGCACTTTATTGCTTTTTTCAAGCAAAACTTAATGCAAATTCTTTGATCCATCTTTTTGAAAGTAAAAATTTGCCAAGCACTCAAAAACATGTAAACTTTTTCGGCTGTCAACAATAAACCAAATATTCAAAACAGCTAAAAATGCAAACATACATCAGGGACATGTGTACCAACAAGATAAAACAAAAGTTTTCCACATCGGATGTATAAAGCTTGTGAAATTAAAAAATTCCTGTTATTTTTTTATCACACCTCACAACACTGCAAAAATATAAAATTCTGAAATTACTTTATTAAGTGCCAAAGTATTTTATAGCAATTGGCTGGTTTAAGCTCATAACCATCTATATTTGTTTCAGTCAAATGAAGAAAGTGTTTATCACTGGTTGGTAACCATGCCACCAAATGTTTATCTGCTAAAAAAAGGTGGTGCCCCAAGCTTAAAAGTGTTATTGTACTATATTTTCACAACTCCAATGCGCACTCCTTTTGTCCAAATGCTTAGGTATTTAAAATTGTGGTGCTTATTAGATTCAAATGTGCATTCAATTCAAGTGCAAAATCATAGTATCGTAGTTCACCAGTAACTGCATTCATATATATCACACCTATCTTATGTCACAATGCATTGCCATTCTCAACTTTGCTATATTTATCGTTGGCCTATTATTACAAGTGGCATTTGAATCACAGTCTTTAATTCACAGCTAGAGCTGGGATTAACCACTAGTAGTATATATAAGCATAGAAGCGTTATAACTCTAAATTTTTCTAAAATACTCTCTACAGTTCACAAACCTTGGTTGATTTACTATTATTCTTAAAACCCTCTTTTGTATTTGAAATACCTTATCTCTATCTTGAACCGTACCCAAAAATAATTCCATAATTTAAAAGAGTAAAAGGAAATAAGCTACTCGGACTATGTTCACTTGAATGCCTAATTAATTAATTAATTAATTTCATTTACCTCCTTTATGAAATTATTGTACAATGATCCATAAGTTTTTATGGTGAATCCCCCCCTTTACCCCATCTAACAGTAATTTCATACAGTCCTGGCTAAACCTAATAACATAAAAAAATCTTCTGATATTCACGCAAACAAATGTGAAACACTGGCAGAACATCTTAACCTCCTCTTGGGATGCAGCAATGCAGCGTTTCCTTTGGCAGTGGAACAATTATTGATCGGAGAGGTTAATGATTTTTTAGATACCACAGTAGTAACCTTTCAAAACTTTGACTTTCTCTTTGGTTTCATACTTATTTAAATACAAAAAAGCTACCTATTAGTTTTCACATAATACATAGACCCTTAACATATACAATGAAATAGAGGTAAAGCTGTGAATATGAAGATTGCTCACCACCAGGCCAACAAGTTAATTGCTTTGGAAAAGACACATACAAGGCTATTCTGTAACATATTGTTATGGCTTAACAATATTGTTAAAGCTGCTAGCCAATTGCTATGTGCTATTCGGCATTCTGTAATTTTGTAACAAAACAAAATTTTGTTAACAATAAAGATTTGGTTGTTGAATGCAACCAAACCCAAGAACCTCTTGATAGTGCATTTGGTACACAACAGATTTGCACAGATAATGTTTTAATGCTGCTGTATGAGGAAAAGCATGGTAGAAATTTGACATTTTAATTATCAAATGCTTATTTACTCATTGTAGGTAAAATATCAATTTTACAGTTTACGCTTGAGTAAGCAATGTTCTGTGTGATAGCACTAGTAAATGATTCTCTTAAGAGACAAATTTTAATAGCGAAATAAATGTTGTGTAACCTATAATGTAATAAAAAGTAACAGTTTTTTATTTAAGAAGTTTAGGTTCAAATAGTGATTAATTTTGTGTTAATTTGCTTGGTTCACAAATATATTTGCCTGGCTTTAAGGTTAAGATTAGGAACTGGGCACTTTTGAGAAAGTAGGCTATCACAGCGATACATTTTTGTATGCAGAATCATTTTAAGTTAATTTCCAATCTGCTAAAAGAAGTGGCTATCAGAAAGCTATTACCAGCTTCTCATAAATATAGAAAACTGAATTTATACTGATGCTATTGGAAGAGGAAGAACATAACAGAAGCCAGTCAGTTGGGTTATAAAGTGATAATTTATACTTAATAAACTTGCATATGAAAAATAATCCATAATAAAATACTTGTAGCTGCAACATTTCCCCAGATAACAAAACTAGTAAAACTAACCTTTCTTTTCACTGTGACGTTCCACTTAACAAACACCTAGAAAATATGGATATTATCAGATGCCCATTGTGATTTTCATTCAAAATTGTTAACATGGAAGAACATTTTCACAGAATTGAACTAAAGCTGAACATTGACAAATCATGAATTAAAAAGAACCCACTTATGCTTCATGGTGTACATTAAATTTCAGAAAAATCTGCATGACAATTATCATCTTTAAAAAGTATAATTAAAAGCCAAAAACCATAAAGAAAATTAAGCAATAATTACAGGTTGATATGAATTAGTGAAACTTGTAACAAACAATATGAAACTGCGCTGCTATTTCTTTTGTCTGTCTTTTCTAACCTAAAATGAAACTCAAGATGTATATCTTGCTATTCTAAGAATGGATTTGAATTTTAAAAATCCACATATATTTTATATTTTTGGTGACATTCTTACAGCATGCTTTGTCTTCATCTTGGCAAGGAAACGTGACAAAAGCTTTCGATAGTCTGTATTCCAGCGCTGGTGGCAGTGAGAAAATAAAATGCTATCGCAGAGTGCACAAATTTTGATTAGTCATTCCAGTTGGATAACAAACCGCAAGAAAACAAATGAGTTATAGAATGCATTAGCGATACATTTGTTTAAAGCAGTTCTTTAAGCTTAACAAATAATTGTAGGTGCCTTCTTAACAATTAAGTTACAGAATAGCCCTGATAGTCTGTGACGACTGAGAAAAGCAATATTATAACTTATTAATTATAAAATGTCAGTTGACTGATTTTTCTAATCTTAGGTGGACATAAAATATTTCTGCTTTATTAATTATTTAAATACCCTGCTTATGATCTTGTTTATAAACACAATGGAAATAAAGCAAAGCCTTCTTACACGAGGATTATTAAAATATTTTGGCATTGGTATTGCACGTATATTGTAGCCTTATAAGCGGATTCAATTCTCTTTTGTTTTGCTGTGTGTCTCAGTTGCTAAATTAAGAGCATATACATAAAAATTGCTTGGAATAAAACATCCTTGGAATATCGTATTTTACATGCATATTCTGTGGAATAAAAACAACTATTTTCTACTAAATGGCATTCTCAAATAAAAGTCAAAAGTCCTCTTCGCAAGCATGTTCTTTTATAACTCCAAATGTACGTATTACAGTACAAGAGCTTTGCAAATCCTTTTTAATCTTAGTAATTTATGAAATGAAATTAGAACGTCTTTTATAGACCATGTTAATCAGAAAGAATTGGACTTTTCAATGGTGAAAGAATTATCACAAACACACATGCGCCAATCCATGCAAACAAGTATGGCTTTAAACCGCAGCATCTTGGATTGTGAAAATATTTTAGAATATTACTTTCCACATTATCTACATACACCAGATAGAGTAGAAAATGTTATTGGCAATTGTATGACAATTATGGGCATATGAAATTTGGGTTATCTGAAACCATGCATCTGTGTACAATTTTTCAAGGCTCTACAGGTGCTTTAACATAAATTATTCTTATGAAACAGTGGATATTAAATGTTATTATACACTAAATATTAAGTTTACATTAATTATTTTCTGTTGAGAAGAATACAATGCATAATTTAAAATGTTTTAACTCCAAAGACAACCTTTTAATATGGATAAAAGTTTAAAATTATATGGAGATAAATATATTATGTAAGCTGTAAAATCTTCAACACAGAATGGCAAAAGGAACTCAAGTTATAAATATAAATAACTGACCAGAACCAAGGCACGTGGTCTGCAACTCACCAAACCTGGTGCTGTCTGGCACGCATTATTCTGTCTAAGAGGGCAATTTTTCGATGGATTTCACACAAACCAGAAAACGTTTTTACGGCAATCTTTTTTTCAGAAACTGGAATCACACTGTGGATGCTGCCTATTTCTGACACAGTTTTCAGTCCCACAAATCTCTGTGTATTTAGAATCTGGGCTTCTTTGTGTTCCTCTTTGGTTGTGAATGAAATGGCATTCAGCCGACACTTGGAGATCTATCCAATGACACAGCAGATTGTATTGAACTGTTGTTCCATTACTGAAATAAAAAATCCTATTTATGTGTGAAACCTGCTCTTGTAGATAGGTAATCAATTGCTTTTGAAAAATATGAATTGCAGGACTGACATGAATTAAATAATCTGATATAATTAAAAGGTGTGTGTGTTCCAGATCATTGTTAGCTTTCTTGTAATAAATAACAAACAGATGGAGAGTTGCTTGAGACTGTTCCACTGGTATTCTGTATGGCACTCTGTAACTACAAAACTGTAGTTTTCAGAATAGTCACCAATAACAATTAATTCCCTATGTTGGATTGCCGTTTTCAAATCTTTCACATACAATGATTGAGCTATTGCTATGAAATTGTGTGCCTTAAATTTTTCAGACAGATATGGAAATTTTCAGTATTAGCTTTTACTAGAATCATCTCTGCTCTGTCTGTTGTTTTCCACTTTTTATATACAACTTCTTCCATTAGATTTTTCTCCAATAATGAATTAAGAAGTTCTCTCAGCATTTTTCACATCTGCTTAGATAACAATTTGGAGAGGGGCTCTGACAAACCACTTTTCTTATTAAACCTCAAAACTGCTCATTTCACTTTCGCCATCATGGCCTATTTTTGGCAAACTCATTAATATCAGTTTTGTGCTTTCACAAATTGCATATGCTTGTATAATGAGCTCCAGCTGCTTTGGATAGTACGCAGTATGTAAAACAGAAAAACCATTTTAATGTTTGAGTTTCTGTTCTTACATTCCTTATAAATTTCTTTAAGGTTGGCTAAAATCAGCCATTTTTGCCATTTCACTCTCTTTTCACCCTCTTTGGCATGAAAAGCTGTAAGTTGGTTAGCCATAATTTGGCTCATATCATCTTCATAAAAACTAACAAGTTGTTTTGTAATATCATTTCTATCTGGTACTGACATTAAACCCATACTGTTTTGAGTAATTTTTGCTGTACAAGCTGCATAAGAGATACACTAAACTCATGCATTGTTTTGTGCTCAGTCCAGCTTCTAAGATGGCATGTAAGAATCATGTATTTCTTTAACAGTTTTTAGACATTTGCAAAGTTTTCCTTGAATTGTGTAATCATTTCTTCCCCATCATTATTGTCAATGCATGCATTGAACACTTATTAATAGCTTCCTTAACCACAATGGTCTTCTTATGGGCATATGTTTGGCACGAGGGTAATTCACCAAGAGAAGTTAAAATTTGATTTAAATGTTACTACCTCTGCTTCTGTTATGGTGGTACAATTCATTTTCGCTTGATTTTTTCCCCTCATAATCAGTTTTGGTTTCTTCTACATTAGTAATTTGATATACCTTCATATGACAGCAATATATATCATACAACTATTCGTAATTTATTTTGCATTTATCAGTATTCAGCCGTAAAGGAACATGATATTCGACACTGATCTCCAACCAGGAGAAGAGCCATGAGAGGAGTTTGCACTTTCGCTATAGGCATCGAGTGACATGCATTATGTAGTCGCTATCTATGTTGTCTTCCATCCATTGCATTGCGTCGCATTGATTTTAACCCTTAAGTGCTAATCATCCTTATATTTGTAATTTAATAACTACCACAGTTCGGTTGATTCCATCATTAAATTTTAATGGTAGTATTGTCATGTGTTTATCTTATCAAATGATAAAAAGGGTTGGGTTTGAAAATATGAATACATAAATATTTCTCTCAATGCCACTTTTCACCCTTATCCTATAATATTATTTTTAACAATTCATAGTAGATTTTAAATATACGTATTTAAATTTAAAAGAAATCGGATACTTTGCTGACAAAACTTTTAAATTTGTTATGGAATGACCCACATACAAATTTTCTTTCTTTATAATATTAACAAAGTTATTTTAATGCTACCTTTCATATTCATAGCAGCATTCTTACAGTCATAAACAAAATGTGGATCTTTTCTTTTTATGCCATATTCTCAACAGAGGAATTTAGTTTACATTTATATGAACCCATGATAAAATTTAAAAATTCTCTAACACTTACCCACCTTGAATATAAAGAAGCTTCCTTGATGTTTTCTATCTCAATTGCATGTGTCTTGTTGAGATGCTCTAACATTTCTGCCTGTTGTCGCCACACTTCTTCCATATTCTGTCTATGCATCTCACGCAAACATAACAGTTCCTTTGAATGTTCTGTTTGGAGGGTTATTAATCTTTTTTGCTGCTGTTCTGCCAAAATTTTTAACTCCTCCTGAAATATTAATTCATGCATCAGAGTTATAACATAATTATTATCTCAATCATTTGTCATGGTGTACCATACTTTACATCACAGTAAAATGGGAGTCATTCTCAAAGTTGATAATTCATCACTCACCTGTTTACAACAATAGAGACAGTGCATGCAGTGTGAAAAGAGAACTTTGCTACACTTCTTGCATCACTGTCTTTTCCAGTACTGCAACCCTTCATCTAATTTCTAATAATTAAAGATATACTTCATAAATTCCCAACAATTTTGCTATACTGCAATAATTTTGCTCATTACGAACAATTAAGAACGTAATTGTTCTTTCACACGAGACCGTGTGTACGATAGGGATTGAAAAGTAGAATCAGACTGGGATTTGAACCACTTCTGCTCTATATGTGGTTGCTTTAACCAACTGAGCTATACTACGGCAACCTGCCAGTACAACATTACATTCCCAAATGATTCACATTTTCCCAAAACACCACAAGGAGTTTTCAAATCATATTTGAGATAACATACTCCAATGGCAACTTACAATATCGTAATTACTTTAAGTTCCAGGCTTTATAGGTTAGGTCAACCAATGACAACTGTTCTTTCACACAAGGCTGTGGGTAGGACAAGGGTTGAGAGGTAAAATCAGACTGAAAAATTCAATTCCACAGTCAGTGGAGAATTGATTGTTGTACACATAATGCCAAAGTAGCGCAGTTGGTTAGAGAAACGGCATATAGAGCAGAAGATTCATGGTTCAAATCCTGGCTGTGGCATTGAATTTTTCAGTTTTGATTCTACCTTTCAATTTAGGTAGTTCCATTCTTCAAGTGTTAACCTTGTATGAAAGCTAAATAACACATGCATCCTGTACTGTCCCTCAGGAACAAAAGCTAGTTGGATGACATGCTTCTTTTAATAAGTGGGATGAATCAAGGAATTTCGTGACTATTGCAAAATGACTGAATTAGGTTTTTGCAATGCAACATATATGAGGTACCTACAAAAAATCCTATTATTCCCTATTCCATCATATAACACCTTACTATAAATATTTTCTCAGTGTAGATGATATTAAAACAGATAATTAATTCTAATTGAGTAATTATAATTTTAAAAAGCGGCTGATGAGTCCAACCAAACTCTTGAACAAAGAATCACCAGAGTATACTTGGTCTAAAATGTGCTCCGATTAGAATTTTTGGGTTTTCTTGGTCAAGTGTGGTTCAGACATGACTGAGCACATCCTTAATAAATGTAAGAGAATTACTCACTACTAATGTATTCAAAGTAGATTAAAACAATTTACCAGTATCTCTGAAACAACTATTGCAAAGTCATTATCACACAACTGAGGAAGTTAATGAAGCTATTTACAATGCATTTGCTTTCATCATGATGTTACATGGGTCTATCCAATGGTCCCTGTAACAGAGATTGTCAATGAGTCTACATATTCATGACATTTCATTGCTGAAGTACTTAACTGGACTCATCAGCCATTGTTTTAAACAATTAATACCATTTGTAACCTATGTAAAAAAAGACTGAATGAGAAATTAACATAAACAACATTTGATTTGAAAGATTTAACTATTTGACCTATCTGTATACATATAGGTTAGCTGATACAGGAACTGTTTTTTGTAATGTAATATGCATTTATGTATTATGTTATGTTATTCTCACATCTGGTGTCATTATTATGATTACTGTATTTATTTGGTTATGAATATGTTCTTTGTTAATGTGTATATATGTAGAAATTAAGACTCATTTATTAATAAAGTAACAATTTGAAGTATATCATGACTGGCTTTAACTAAATCTGAGAAAAGAGAAAATTTATATAAATTACTTTAGGTGACCATGAAATAAACAAATGTTATTTCTACAAAGAAATATTAAGAAAATAAAAGGTATTGCCAAGGAACAGTAAATAACATTCTTCTCCTAGTAGGAATAAGCAGTATCCCATCACCATTCAAACTGTACAGACCACTATTCTACTAGCAATAAGATTGTGCAGACCTGCTCATACAGTTCAATAGTACTGAATATTTATGTTTAAATTAGTTGGTGGTAATTATTATAATGAATTCAAAACAATAATTATAATTGATGAAGAAATATATTTAATAAAAGAATTTTAGTTGAAAAAAAGAAAAAAATTGTATTACATTATTTAGTTGATGGAATCTTACTGACAATAATTATGATCTCACAGCTTAAAATATAATTGAAGAACCCAATAAGCCACATAATAATGCTGCAGATTCTATGCAGATTCAACGCAGATGCACTACCAGTATATTTTGGATAAAGTACATGAAGCTGCAAAAGAAGCTGTTGGTGTAAAATGTGACGGTCAAAAAGAGAATAGGTATTATTATTGGAATGATGAAATAGGAAACCAAGTACAATTAAAGAGAGATCATTTCAGATAATGAAATGGCCAAACACAAAGGACATAGAAGATAAAATAGAACTTAGAAAACAATAAGCAAAGATTAGGAAGAAAATATCAGAAAACACATTGGGGAAAAACATGTCAAAAGTTAGACAAAAGATAGATAAAATAGAACATAGAAAGCAATATGCAAAGATTAAAAAGACAATATCAGAAGCAAAAAACAGTAGTTGGGGAAAAAAATATTTCAAAAGATAAAAGCGTTTATTGGAGGAAAAAAGAATACAGAAGCTTGGAAGACTAAAAAGTATAAGAAGGAATGATTAAGATGTGTTTTGTAAATGTATTAATTTTCAATCATGGAAAAAGTATTAGAAAGCAGAGAGCAATATATGAGTACATTGGAGGAAGAAGTTAGTGAAAAGTTGAATGAATATATGCACTTAGAATTAGAAATAGTAAAGGAAGCAATCACTAAAATGTGGAAAAGCACCAGGGATTTGAGGTATCTTGGCTGAATCACTAAGGCATGGATCAGATAAACTATATGAACAGCTGAGAGATTTATTTGAAAAATGCCTGAATGGTGAGGATGTGCCAGAAGATTGGAAAATAGGATATATTTCCACAAAACATAAAAAATGGAGCAAAGATGAATGTAAAAACTATAGACACATTACAACTAGACCTATTTTAATTACAGCATTTCAAAATTTATACAAAAGTGCATTTGTAAAAGTAAAAATGGGAAAATATTTGTCAAGAGGATTTCAAGTTAATAAAGGATTATGATGGGGTTGCTGTGTATCTCCTAAGCTATTTAAAATTACACAGAAAAAGCTAGAGAAGGTTGGAAAAATAAGTGCAATCCCTGCAATTTGTGGATGATCAGTTAATTCTGGCCCAAGAATATGAAGACATAGAATATCTTGCAAGGAAATTGATTCAAGAATACAACAAATGGGGCCTAAGTAAATATGGATAAATCCAAATATATGGCCATTGGAGATGTTCATCAAGATTTGGTACTGGAAGACGAAATGGGGATAATTAAACACACAAGGTAATATAAATATCTGGGAGTAAAGATAACACAAGATGGGAAACAAGAAAAGGAAATAAGATCAAAGATAAACTCAGGAAAGTATGCTCTATCTGCTTTGAATGGTATATTATGGGATAAGCAGGTCTCAAAAGAAACTAAACCTACAAAAACAATAGAAGTATTATAACCTAGGGCTCTGACGTATGGACTCTGAACTATGAATTGAAAATACTGGAAAATATAAATGTTCAGAATTCAATTTTGGAATTTATTCCACAGAAACAATTAGAATAGTATGGGCATGCTAAAAGAATGGAAGATGAAAGACTATGCAAAAGAGTAATGGAGTGGACGACAACAGGAAGGAAAAGGAATACTGCATAGCACGTGGATTAGAGGAGCAATGATGGGTTGTGAAAGATTTATGGTTCAATAGGCAAGAAGGGAGAAAAGTGATAAGAAGATGTTAAAAGCTTGGGATGCCGAAAAAAGTGTTTGTACTTGTATATATATAGGGTGGACCATTTAAGTTGAGAATGTATAATGTCTCCAAAACTAAGTGTTGTAGAAAGAAATTTCCTTAATAAAAGTGGCTTGATATTATGGCAGAAAGTAAATGCTATTAGTCATGTTTTGTTTGGAGGACATTATGATGGAAAGTTTAGGGTCAATTTAATATTTTTAAATGGGAACCTACTATTAGGGCCAATTTAAATTGAAACTAAAATGACCATCACAACGTCCTGCGAATAAAATACAACTAATGGATTAGATTAGATTGTATTCTGTGAGTTCACTAGCAGCCATAAAGGCTTGTGAACATAGACCATGTCAAGGAAATGTACAAAAATTACATATAAACATAAATATTACACATTTACTTTCCCCCACAATATCAAGCAACTTTTATTCAACACATTTCTTCTATGAGATATTGTACAGTCTCAACTTAAATGTTCACCCTGTATATATGTAAAACAAGAAAGAAATTAAAAAAAGAAAAATATAGTGTGGGATTGAGAAGCAGATAATATGACTTTTGATACACTTTCAAGTATTACATCCACCTGATATGACCTACCAGTTAAAGGACATTAAACTTCAAGGAAACAAAACAAAAGTATTACATGTGAAAACACTATATCACCCAAATAAGGGTAAGCTTTGTGTTTTACGGCTGAGTAAGCAATGTGTATTGTATCTTTAGTTTTGTCCAGTCTTACAATTAGAATGCGAGACATTTTATAAAAAGTATTTATATCAGAACAAACTAAACATTTATAACTTGAGAACAACTCACTTCCTCTATTATTCTCTTATAGAGTTTGGATCTGTATTTGAAGTTCTAAAGGACATTAAACTTCAAGGAAACAAAACAAAAGTATTACATGTGAAAACACTATATCACCCAAATAAGGGTAAGCTTTGTGTTTTATGGCTGAGTAAGCCATGTGTATTGTATCTTTAGTTTTGTCCAGTCTTACAATTAGAATGCGAGACATTTTATAAAAAGTATTTATATCAGAACAAACTAAACATTTATAACTTGAAAACAACTCAGTTCCTCTATTATTCTCTTATAGAGTTTGGATCTGTATTTGAAGTTCTAAATGTGATCTTCTCAAATCTCCTGTTTTATAGCTTACCAACCTGTGATTTTATATGAATAGCATTTACTTGGCTGTTCTAATTCACTGTTTAACATTTAGGACTACTGAAACTCACAGTAAAAAATGAGTGATGAAGTAAAGAGTGGAAGACTGAAAGAATTATTACTTCAATTGCCCAATCAAAAAAAATATGCATGTTCCGAGCCAATTGCCACAGTAGTTCAGCAGTGGAGAGCTGGCACTTAAGCCAAAGCTCTCACTGAATTTTTCAAATTTCATTTAACTTTACAGACTTAGCCTATGCATGGCTGGTGTGAAAGAACAATGCTGTACATAAGTTAAACGTATAATGTTGTTGTAAAACCTTTATCACAATTACATTAAAATATGCAAAAATTAAGTTTGAGTATCAATGCCCAAGATGGGGAAATTAGTCTGATGTTCAACATGTACAATGCTATCTTTGAAGAAAAATGGAAAATTTGTAAAATTCATTACTTAGTTATGACATAATTATCATGAAATTAATGTATCACAAAAATAATGAAATACAATTTAACTATAGTACAAAATAGGGAACAAACTTGGGTTTCACTCACATAGACTTCCAACAAGCTGACTCAAATTCAAATTGTGGTGGTATGTATTGTACCTCCTTGTTTGTCACTCCTGCATTGTACTTTATTGCTTTATCTCATAATTGTCCTGCCCTCTACTTACTTTGAACCCAGATAGTTGCTAGAAAGAGGGTTTGAAAGTCCGTGGCAACATGAATGTGAGTATGCCTTTTAGCTTTAGTGAAAGAGTATTATCATATTAGATATTCTACGCTAAGACAGTGTGGGTATATCATCTTCAATTTATTTGACTTTGTCACGATTACATTCCATGGATTTGTAGAAGAGTGCCACATATTATGACTGTTAATAAATTCTGTGTTTATGATTATATGCTGCAGATTTTAGTTCCATGAAATTTAAAATGTTTAGATTATATAACATGGGAATTTCAGTTTAGCGTATTGTCTTTTTAACATATACAATTTCACCTCACTTATACATTATTCATTTACTTGTTTTTCACAGATACATATTAGCATTTTTAGGCACTGAGCTTTGACCATTAATATTTAGCTCCATTACAATTTTCAGTTATATGTTTTCTCATTAATATATTGCATTTTTCTAGCCTCCATGTATGAAATATATTAATTTACTTACTCATTTATACATTACGTTCATACTATGTTAAGATGTAATATGGTTTATGTATACTGTATCCTTGCTGTCGTAGCACAAGACAATACACATGTTGGGTGAGGCATCAATATTTTTGGAACACATTATTGCTGTGCATGTGTTAACAATATGGTCAGACGAGGTCATTCTTCCCAAAGTTGTATCTGATGATACCAATGCAAAGTAGGGCTATATAATGAAAGTGTTCCCAATGGGCATGAGGTAATTCAAGCTCTGGAAACTACACAGTTTATATCATCGCAAATCCTAAATGATGATAGTATATCTGTAATTAATGCATATAACACTGGTCAACATTGATTCTGCAGTATAAATGAAAATACGTGACTTTAATGGAAGTCACTGCCCGATTTAAAAAATGAAGTCTGTTTTTGGCTATCACATCAAGTTTTTATGATATGTGCATATATGTCTATGGTGTTAAATTCATTCAGCTTATACAGCTTACTGCTGCATTTCATTATATTATTGTACAACTGTTGTTGATTTTCTTCCTAGTTGGCTCACTTCCATCCTCCCTTATCACCTAGATGTTTATGTTTATATTCCCAGTACTTATCAGTTTTGTTGTATGTGTCAGGTCAATCTTCTTGTGAGGTATTTATGTTTACATTTATAGCTATCATAGATCTCAACTTCAGTTGAGCTGAAAACTTGTGTTAATACGCACATTCATCTTCTATATGTGTAGTGCTAAAATAAAAGCAACTTCTACATCAGGATTACATAGGAGACATGTCTACAAAGGCCTCAGAAGTTTTGTTACATTTGTGGGTGTTGTGTGTTTGATGGGAAGGTATGTAAAATAGACTCACAAACAAAGAAGCTATATTACTCATGTTTCACAGAGAAAGTTGGTGATCAGGATAAATCAATCGCGCCTCAGATTGCATGTAGTAGTTGTGTTGAAGGATTATGTTATTGGTATGAAAGAAAACGGAAGGCAATGCCATTTGCCAAACTAATGATATGAAGAGAGCAACAGAATCACCATGACCATTGCTACTTTTGCATGTGCAAAGTTGCTGGCTACAACAAAAAAAATAAGGCAGGAATTAAATATCCAAATCTGAACTCTACTACATGGCCTATTCCTCATGGACCCAAACTACAGATACCTACACCTCCAGAAGATCTCAACTTTAGTGAATCTGAAAGCAGCTCCGTGACTTCCAACAATGAGTTTGTTTCTAATCCAGAAGAATTTGACAGTTCACCACAACAGTTTAATCAAGTGAGTTAAATGATTTAGTGAAGGAATTAGGTCTCACAAAACAAAAAATTGAATTACTGAGCTCAAGACTACAGAAAAAGAATTTGTTATCACCTGACGTTACATTTTGGTGGTATACAAATTGTGAAATACAGTTTCACAAGTACTACACAGAAGAAGTTCAACTCATGTTTTATGTGGATGTTTGTAATCTTATTCAACAGTTAGGCAGGGAAGTATATGAGCCAAGTAACTGGTGTCTTTTTATTGATTCTTCCAAACAAAGTCTTAAGGCAGCATTACTACATAATGGCAACAAGTTAGCTTCAATACTACTTGCACATTCTATGAACTTAAGAGAGTCTTATGAAATTCTGAAGCTGTTCTTGAGAAAATTAAGTACCATGACCATGAGTGGCAAATATGTGGTGACTTGAAGGCCATTGGTCTGTTACTAGGACAACAGGGAGGATACACAAAATTCCCTTGTTTTCTTTGTGAATGGGATAGCAGAGTGAGGGACAAGTATTGGCAAACTGGCCAATGGCCAGAGGCAGCAACTAGAACCTGCACCAAAAAATGTTACAAATGTGCCTCTTGTTAATCATCAAAGAATTCTATTCCCTCCATTACCCATAAAACTTGGCATGATAAAACAATTTGTGAAAGCACTTGACAAAAGCTGCCCTTGCTTCTAGTACTTATGCACAACGTTTCCATCATTGTCACAGGCTAAAATGAGAGAGGGAGTATTTGATGGGCCACAGAAATTTATGAAAGATGTTAATTTTACCAGATCTATGAATAAAATTGAAAAAGATGTGTGGAATGGATTCAAAGACATTGTTAAGAAATTTCTGGGCAATGTGAAAGACCCTCAATACAAAGAAATTGTCAGGAAAATGCAGGAAAATTTCAGACTACTCGGCTGTAATATGGATTTAAGACTTCATTTCCTCAAGTCACATCTCGACTACTTCCCGTTGAATTTAGGAGCTGTCAGTGAAAGGTTTCACCAGGACTTCAAAGACATTGAGCAACGTTATCAGGGATGTTGGGACGTACATATGATGGCCAATTACTGCTGGTGTCTTGCACGCGATGAACCTACCAGAAAATACTCGAGAAAATCACGTACACTGAAGTTCATGGGAAAAGAAAAAGGGGTATAACTGGCGCAACAGTTCTAGACACGTGAAAATCTTAATGAGAGCTATGATGCGAGTTGCTTACCAGATCAGGTGGTGACCGGTGGACTGCATACTGCAGGAGTGCATAGGACAGTCATCGTCAAATATCCACACCGGTTATGCACTGCTTTACGCTGATAAACTTAGTTATATACAGTATATTAAAATCCACGCTGTAAAAAGCGCTTAATATAAAAAACGCTGTCAATCATTGCCTCCAATTCTTCCACACCTAACAACCCTTCCTCTTGTGCGGAATCACTCACATTATTGCCGTCATCGCTGCTGTCACTACTTTCTGCACCATTATCTTGGATGAGAATTCTTTCTATTTGATTTTCTGCAATTCCGTATTTTTCGAAATAATGATTCTTAATTTATTCAACATGCCGACATACATTTTCCCATTCTGGCCTTCCAATTTCAGCAAATTGCTGGCGTTATAACTGCTCCACATATTTTAATTTAAAAGTCATATTTCTGCATGCCACCCATTTTTTGATATCAGCCCAGATTAATTCGATTGGGTTTAGATCTGGGTGATGCGATGGGAGTCTAAGTACATTATGGCGATGTTGTATTACTATCTGGTCAAGTATGTATGACGTCTGAAGCTGTTTGTTGGTTTTAATTAAGTTATATAGCTTTGTTTTACTCATGCTTTCATCTAAAGCTATATTATGTCTAAGTAACCAAGCTCTCATTTCTTCTTTCAATGAATTTGAGGTAGGTGGTTTGTCAATTGAGTGTTGACGCATTGTGAAGCATTGTCGATGACCAGAACAGACCCAGCAGGCATATTAGGTCTCAACATGGCATTGATTCACTTCATGTACTTTTCTGTATTCATTTCTTCATGAAAATCTCCTGTTGTTTTTGCAACTTGTAAAAGAAGGGCATTTGGAACGAAGCCGATCTCTCCAACAGCATGAACGATAATAAGTATTTGCCCTTTAGCAACAGGAACCTGCAACCTAATTTGCTATCGTCACTCCAACTTTTAGATGCTGTACGACTGCTGTGTATGTATGACTCATCTTCATACACTATAGTATTTTTCTGAAATTTGTAGCACCACCTTAAAAATTAATGCTGATATAAGTACACACTGATATAAGTACATATAAAATTATACTCATTTGGAAAGGTAGAATCAGACTGAAAAATTCAATGCCATAGCCGGGATTTGAACCACGGATCTTAGGCTTTCTGTGCCGTTGGTCTAACCGACTAAGCTATCATGGCAACATTTACTTTTTATTTTTTTTATTTTATTATTTTTTTATTTTATTTATTTATTTTGCTTTTCTGTTAGAGTTCTATTTGATTTCGGTTTCTTCCACTTGAACCCTAAATCTTTAATAATTTTTCTGAGATTTGTAGGACAACCTTGTAAGTTTCTGCTGTGTTTCAGCTGGATGAGCAATCTGCTTATTTTTAGCACAGTTTTTTCTTCCACATAGGAATTGTGAATCGTGCGCCGAATGACGCATTCGAAATCGTCTATTTCTGTAATACGTTTAGGGACCTTATGTTTCTTCCCAGGTGTGTCAAATGGTACTCTTTCATCCATATGTTTTTTTTCTTATCTTTGAGAACTCTGGAATCGGAACTCGGTGAAACACCAGTTGCTTTGACTACTCTTTCTTTCATTCTCTTAAGGCTTTTGTGGAAATCAGATGACATATATTTTCTTCCTTCATCTCTGCTTCTTGCTTCATGAAGTCGAGGACATTTGCAATTATTTCCCTACTTTGACTATGTAACACCTTACCACTTAACTTTGAAAACATAGGAGCCATGGTTATAAATATAACAAATATGAAATAAGTACTATTTAGGTACTGCAGCTCTCTTTAAAATTACAACCAGATGCAGACACTTTCTATGCAGACTGTATGTGTTACGCACTGTGAGTAAGCAAAGGTATTATATTGCTTTCGTTGATAAAGCTAAACATAAGCCATTCCTAGGCTCGGCAGCTGGGTTGGCAATCAAGGTCACGAGTCCAGAAGTTTTGCGCGAGTAATACACAAGATAACTAACATACATTCTCAAATTCAGGTATGCTTTCATTTGTTATTCTTCTTTATTTTCTTTAAAAGTTGTATTTGAGTGTGCAATGTTTTTGTACTTTACAATTATATTTTGATTGAACATTGTCATATTGCTAAAAAATCTGATGTGTTAAACTCACATGACTTTCTCTACTCTTGTAAAAATTATTTTTACAAGCACTTATTCTCCATCTACTTCATGTTAATCGAGACTCTATCTTATTGCTAATTTTCTTGCAGATGTAAGGGGAATATACATTTACAAGGGCAATACAGAAATACAGTAGCCTTTAAACATAAGACATTACTCTTAATAGCTGGTTGCTATGTGCAGCACCATTCTCTTTACCACAGATAAATACTCTTTGCATATCCAAGGCAAAAAAATGAATAACGAATTCCCATTTGAGAAAAGTATTGAAAAATTTAAGGGAATAACAAGCAATATCTCGAAAATGGTTCACTCAAGCAAAAAAATGTATATAACATAAATTGTGTATTTTAAAGCAATTACATTTTTTGTGTAGTAAAATTTTGTCTATCTCTTATGGTTTACAGTTATGCAAAAGTCGTTCACAATGAACAATACTTTTGAAGATATTCCCAGAAAATTCAAGATATACATTTTATTTGTCATGAAAATATCTTAAACATATGATATTTTAATAAAAATCGGTGGAGCCATTTTTGAGAAAATTAAACTTTTTGAAAAATGTTCCATGTAAAGGGTAATCTGGGGTGGGGGGGATTTTCTTGAAAACCTTCGTGTCGTATCTCTAGAAGATACTGGACCTATATACCAAGTTTGGTGTTTATCCGACTGTTTGTTTCTGAGTTATGCTGTTCACAGACACACAAACGGACATGTTTCCAAAGATGCTTTTTTTGGATTCAGGGGGTCTCAAAACAAATATTTCCGGTGAAATCTCGGTATCGAATTTTTGGGTGGAATACAATACTTCCCCTACTTACTATACATAGTAGAGAAAGTAAAAAAGATGTGCTACAGAAAAACAGAATGCATTTTTGAATTCTGCACACTGAAATTAGTAAGAGTCACCTATTTTTAATCATACCGCAGAAAAAAAGTATTTATTTTGAGGCAGTATTTTAATACCTGAATAATTTCAATTGTGCTTTATTATAAGTAAATTCAATAACAGCCCGCCTTGAAACAATAAGTATGTAATAATTATTTAAATTGTATGTAACAGTCATTGCAAATGCTTATTTTTATTGTAAACATGTTTTAATAATGTTATGTGAATACATTACATACTTTAATAATGCAAGAGCTGTGAGAATAATAAGTTTTAGTTGCTAACAATGAGGCAATAATGAGTTAAGTGTGTTTGAATATTGCTAGTCATGATTACAGCAATGATAATGTAAATTCAGTAATAGTTTAAAATTAGCCAATCAACAGCAAAGAAAAGCTTTAAGTAAAATGCAGATATTCTATTGGACTAGAATTAGCCAATCAGAGACTTGAAATACCGAAGCTTACGGGTTTAACGGTTGAAACAGTTCAGTTGCTGGCAAACCTTGGTAGTGACCAGATGGAAGATGTGCTCTCTACAGAAATATTATGTGTGAATCGTAAAATATGTCTACGCGTTAGCTAAGTGAAAGTATTAAAGAATCTCAAGCTCTTAAAAAGTGTAGTGCTTTATTAAAATGTGCAAAGGATAAAATAAAAAGAAGTAAATTTAAAAACTTAAATTCTGTGTATGTCTACAATTATTGTCGTACCACACCCTCCCTAAGAAATACATGACTCTACAAACACTACTGACGCAGCCGAGGCAAATTCAAACATAAATAATATATAGAAGTAGCTTTAATAACAAAGTTAAATATTATAGTGTAAAACTTGGAATGTAACAACAAAAACACATCTTTAAATCAGCTTTTCATACGTTGCAGCATATTGCGTAATAGCAATAACTATTACGTAATCAACAAATTCAAACCGACGCCCAAAGCATGTTGCAAACTTCTTAAACAAAGTAAACTCCACCAGAACACTTCCTTCAACTTGGTTTCCAAAGTGTGGAAATAAATAAATAAACAAGTTGAAGAACAATACCTTCTTCAAATTACAACCTAGTGTAATCAACTAGTGCATGACTGTGGAAAAATCAAAGAAGTAAACCAAAACTGACAATATTTTCTTTCTTTCTTTGTTTCTTTCTTACTTATTTTTTTAGTTTGAATTATGAATAACAGCACTGGCAAGCATGAGTGTATTATGTTTATTATTTATGTGTGTTTCATTTATTGCTTTCTTATATTAAAAAAATCTGATGTGTTACACTCACATGACTTTCTCTACTCTTGTACAAACTATTTTTACAAACGCTTATTCTCCATATGCTTCATGTTAATGGAGATATCGAGATGTCAATCTTATTGATAATTTTCTTGTAGATGCAAGGGGAATATGGTAGGTTTTAAGCGATAGTCAAATATTTTAACGCTGGTTGCTATGTGACGCATTCCATTCTCTTTGCATGTCCAGGACATAAAAAAAATGAATAACGAATTTGAGAAAAAGTATAAGTATTGGAAAATTTAAGGGAATAACAAGCAATATCTCGCAAACGGTTCACTCAACAAAAGAAATGTATATGACATAACTTGTGTATTTTAATGCGATCTACATTTTTCGTGTAGTAAAATTTTGTCTATCTCTTATGGTTTACCAGTTATGAAAAAGTCGTTCATAATGAAGAATACTTTTGGAGACATTCCCAGAAAATTCAAGATATACATTTTATTTGTCATGACAATATCTTAAACATATGATATTTTAATCAAAATCGTTAGAGCCGTTTTTGAGAAAATTAAAATTTTCGAAAAATGTTCCATGTAAAGGGTAGTCTGGGGTGGGGGGGATTTTCTTGAAAACCTTCGTGTCGCATCTCTGAAAGATACTGAACCTAAATACCAAGTTTGGTGTTTATCCGACTCTTATCCGTTTTTGAGTTATGCTGTTCACAGACACACAGACAGACACACAGACAGACACACGGACATGTTTCCAAAAATGCTTTTTTTGGATTCAGTGAGTCTCAAAACATGTATTTCCGGTGAAATCTCGGTATCGAAATTTTGGGTGGAATACAATACTTCCCCTACTTACTATACGCAGTAGAGAAAGTAATATATACAATTAGTTTGAGTAACAATCTAATACAATAGCTTCAGTTCCTTGAGAAAATTCACTTTTACATTATGTCATTTATACATTACTTTAGCTGCTTTCGTTTGAAAATATGTAACAGAGGTTTTACTGTATTCAATGGGGCTTTGTATCACTAAAGATGAGAATTCCATGCAAATGCATGTTTTTATAGGATCATTGGACATAGCTCAAACTTAGTACTTATCCATTTCTTACTTGTGATTCCAAATATGTGTGCTTTTTCCGTGCATATTTGACCTTTTTGGGGGTAAAAACATGCTTATGGCATATATAAGTCATTTTTAGCTTGATTATGCATATAATTTTATTTTCAGTTTAAATGCATGTTTTAATGGTTTTGTGTAGACACCAAAGTTTTTCAATTTTATGATCCTTATTTTTGCTTCAGGAATCAGGATTAAAGAAAGAAAAGGGTGGGGGAGAAATAGCAGAAATAGAAAATTAGCATTCTCACAATAAGATGACTTTTCAAGAATTTTATCAACAGCCCTCTGCAGACTGCCTGTCATAAACAGATTAATTTTATCACCTGCAAGGCTTTGATTTTACGACATTGAAAATTTAGCCTTCTAAGTCAGGTACCACAACTGAAGTGACAAAGACACAGCTGCAGAGCAGTCTTGTGGAATTTGAACAAACCTTACTAGGCAATTTTGATTCTTGAAAAACTGAAATTATTCGCTAAACTGTCTTCAGAGAGAGAGAGAGAGAGAGAGAGAGTGTGAGGGGGCGGGGAGAGAGAGTGTGCATGTGTGTGACCTTGTAAATGGTAAATATCTGTGTTATTCTGTTTGCATGTGTTAATGTGTTTTTCTAATATGCCTCTAATTAAAATTTCCACAAGTGTACTCCTCGCACAGTGATAAAAGAAAAGGATTTTATTAGATCAGATGGGGATGTTGTACTCTGTGATTGTTGTAGTAAAGAGGTAAAGCTATACTTTATCCCAACATTTTCTATGGCACTTGTTCTTTGTAAAACACTACAAAATTTATTTTAAAGAATGAATTAAACAAGAATGTCAGTATTATTAAAAATCATATTCATATAACCAGAAGATCTTTTATAATTTCAGATAAAATGAACTAAAAAATTTCAAGTCGAACAGCATTTCACAATTGCATCACATATTGCAAGAATGCGAAAAACAAAAGAATCTGTAACACACCAAATCCAGTCATTTATTACTGCTCCCACACCTAAGGCACTGCAAAATACATTTTATGTGGATTTGTGCAATGCTTTTGTAGGAGCAAATATACCACTTGAGAAACTCAGAAACCCAACTCTTAAGGGTTTTTTGGAGAAGTATACATTAAAAGTTATCCCTGATCCCTCAACAGTGAGGAAAATTTATGTTCCAAAATCTTATAATCAGGTAGGCCTACGTAATGTATTTGCCAAAATAAATTTAATTTTGCATAAAATTAAATGATTATTTTCACACACATAAAATATTTGTTGTTTTGCTAATCAGATATTGGATAAAATTCGAGAACTTGGGAAGTTCAAACATATAGACATCTGTAGATGAAACAACTAATCCTATGGTGAGCTATGTTGCTAACCTAATTGTAGGAAAATTAACTGAGGATTGGCCTGATCAACCCCATCTAGTGTGCTGCTAAGTCCTGCAAAAAGCAAATAACTCCACAATTGCTAGTTTCTTTGATGATGGATTGCAAAAGTTTTAATCAGATATGGTAATTGAATAAATTTTAAATAATCATTTTATTCACATTTAAGATCCTATTTTTATAAATCATTTTCTCAGAAAATGATTCTTATATTTTAAGTATTCTGTGGCCAAATAATCTAAATAAAATCAGAGCTCTTTTGTTACTAAGTGATGCTGTTCCCTACATGCTGAAGGCCGGGAAAGCAACTAAAATATTCTACCCAAATGTAAACCACATTACATGTCTTGCTCATGGGCTCCATTTTGTTGAAAGAGAAATACGCTCTAATTATGACAATGTCAATAATTCGATATCCTCTACTAAAATGCCATGTGTAAAATTTAGATTTATAGGTTTATATCAGTTTTAATGGTCCCAAGCTGTAAAAATAAATTAGTCATTTTGGTATTTTTTTTTATACAGGTATTTACAAAAGCTGCTACACGTGTAGCTGCTTACAAAGAGAGTCTACCTGAGTTACTGTTAGCACCTCAGCCTATCCTTACTAGATGGAGTACTTGGTTAGAACCTGCAATGTTTTATTATGATAATTTTGATGTCATTAAATCAGTATGAAATAAAATTGATACATAGTTAATTGCAATAACATTAATACTTCAATATTCAATTCTAAAGTAAATACTTCTTTCATTTTATGTAGTTAATAGTTTCTTGCCAGATGATGCCATATGTATCAGAGATGCACAAGTAGCATTTGAATGCAAAATTGTGCAGCAGGATTTAGTTTACATTAAGACAAGCTTCTTTAAATTGCCCTCTACAATAACAAAATTAGAAGCCACGTGTCAGCCACTGGTACACCCAATGTCAATTGTTGAGGAATTCCATAGACTCTTCAGTCATGCCCAAGGGAAAGTGGGAGTAGATGAAAAGAACAAACTGGACAGTGTTATAAACAGGAACCCAAACTACGGATTCTTCTGTTCAGTAAAGAAGGTATTTTGTGGTGAAAGCATGAATGAAGAACATGACATGGCACTGTCACAAATATGTTCATTAAAATTTGCATCTATAACTTCTTGTGATGTAGAGAAGCCATTTTCTGCCTACAAAAATATTTTGACTGATAAGCGCAGGAACCTCACAGAAAAAATCTAGAAATGTTGTTAGTTGTTAACTGTGCAAAAAGGGAAGTGAATTAATGAATTGGGAACAAAAATGATAGTACATATTTTAATGTATTTTTCACTTGATTGTATTGTAGTTTGATAGTGCATGAATGCACGCATATTTTGGGATTTTATAGTGTATGGAATTCTCATCTTTAATGATTACAATGAATCTCAATAACGATAAATTGGCCTGCTGTGCATATTCACTATAACAGGTTTTTCCTGGTTTAAAGGCATATTTTATGTATTAATGATGTTATTGCTCATGTAGTTAATTGTATAAACCATTCTGTAATTTTTTTTAAATACTGTTGACTACACATGAAATTATTATTCAAGAAATGTTATGTTACGCTAAATGAGGTATGTTAAAAATTCTCCTGTGTTACATTCATGTGGCTTTCTCTACCGTGTATTGTTTAGTAGTACATATACAAATCATTCTTACAAAAGTTTATTTTCCTGTCTACTTCATTTTAATTGATAAAATCTTTCCAGAAATAGCTAAATTACACACTTCATTATAGATACAAAGGGAACAGTGATAGTTGAATGTTTTAAGAACTAGATGCTATACGCTGGCCTTAAAATGCCATGCTCTTTCCATGACATCATGAGAAACAATTGAAAATCCACAGCACTTTAAAATAAGGCTAAGTATTGAGCAATTTGAACCATTAATAACGGATATCCCGAAAATGGCTAATGCCAAAAACAAAGTTATTTGAAATAAATTGTGTGTTTTAAAGAGATCTAGATTTCTTATGTAGTACATTTTTGTCAATCGCTTAACGTTCACATATTATATAAGATTATACACAATCCCTTCCGAATGAAGAGGACTTAAAAGGCTATTCCCAGAAAATGCATTCTATTTGTCATGTAAATATCTTTAATATATGGTATTTTTAATGAAAATTATTAATCCATTGTTTAGAAAATAAAAAATTTTCAAAAAAAATTCCACTTAAACGGTAGTTGAGGAGTGGAGGATTTTCTTGAAAATCTTAGTGACTTTGGAAGGTACTGAACTTACACTGCAGGCCAAACGTTTCTGAACACTCAGGGTAGTAAGTGTAATACAGAGGTGATTTAAAGAAACAAATAGGATAGTAAACATAAAGGAGCAAAAATTTTGTCATATTTTATTTTCTCATTAAAGTTTAATGTGATAATAACCATTACTTTCATTTCATTTAATTCCAATGGATTTATTCTAAGAAATCAATGACCAAGTTATGCCTTTCTTTCTGGCATGAGCCATTTCTGAGATAAGCATTACTGTTAGCATAACAATTAATGGGAAACACAGTGAAGTAATTAAATAAAATTCTAGTGGCAACGCACTCTAACTTCACTCTTTCAAGATAATTACCTTGAACGTGTTTCGAAGACACCCTGTCTTCATCATCAGCTAAGAGCCACTAACAAGTCTGTCGGTTCCAGTGTAGAGGTCGCCATTGGGCTTCCTGACGTTGACGTCATTTTCGGATGAGATCCTTTTCTGGAGGGAAATTGAAATTCATTAGATGGCTTTTGTTTTTTTTGTATGAGGAGTTTTTCCCATATCGTCAATTCTATTGGATTTTGGATCGACTTGATTAGATTTATTTCATTATGGATGTTGTGGTTTGAATTCCAGAAATGATATGGGATGGCAGAATTTTCAGTTTCTTTGTGCCTTATATTTCTAAATGTTCTTTCAGTCTCACCCCTATGTTTCGTTTTGTTTTACCTATGTATTTAAGTTCGCAATCACTACAATTTATCTGGTAAATGCCTGGCATTTTAGTTCTAGGAATTTTATCTTTTGTATTTGTTCTTAATATTTTATTTAAACTATGTTTACTGATGGGTGCTAGTTTGAAGTTCCACTGCTTGAATATCTTTTGGAATTTTTTATGTGCCCAAGGATGAAATGTGAACTTTTTAAAACTATTGTCTTCTGTTATTTTGTGTAGTGTGGTAATTTCCTTTCTTTCCTTATTTTTTTTAAATTTTTGGATTTTCTTGTATCCTAATTCTTTTTTAAAGCCATTTTTGTAGGCTACATCTATGATGTTTTGGAGCTCTTTCTTATATTCCTCATCTTTCAAGGGTATGTTTACCAATCTGATGACCAAACTGTTGAAAATTGCATGTTTATGTGGTCTTGGGTTATACCCTTTGTTCTTTATGTAATTATCCGTGTTGTAGGTTTTCTAAAAATTCCGAATTCTAATTTATTGTTAGTTCTGATGACTATTATATCCAAGAAAAGGAGTTTGTTGTCTGATTCTATTTCCATTATATATATATATATATATACTGGCTGACACTGTAAGTCATTTGGTATAAGTTGAACTGATATCAGCCATTAAGACAGCCTCTATTTACAGCCAGAAATATAGTGTTGGTGGAGTATGGCTAGACCCCTTGGGTGCTCTATCTCACCTGTGGATTAGGATGAGGTGGGACCAGGTTAAATAATCGGTGGTACAGCATGCCTGAATGATGACGGGGCAGGTAGATGCACCCAGTGTGTGACCTGTTTTATAAATTTTCAAAACATATTACTATACTCGCTTTTTTAAACTAACTAATAACAATTCAAGCCAAATACTGAATTCCATTACTTTCACTGGATGTCCGGAAACTTTTGACCGGCAGTGTACATAACAAGTTTGGTGTTTATCCGACTTTTCGTTTTTAAGTTATGACACACACCCACGCATGCACGCACGCACACACACACACAGAGACCTTTTTCTAAAAATTCTGCTTTTTAATTCAGGGGACCTCAAAACATGTATTTTAGGTGAAATCTTGGTTACGGATTTTAGGGTGGAATGTGGTAGAGAAAGTATTAAAAAGGACTGTACTATTTAAATTGATAGATGGTGCGCTCTGGCAACTAAGTATACCTAGAAGATTATCTTAGTTGGAGATTGCCTTTTACCGTGTTCCACAGATGCATTAGTTATTGAGTGACAGCCAATTGAGTAAGGTCATACATAACTGTCTCATTGGATTAGTGACAAAGGAAAAATGATGGAATTGGAAGAACAATACCCATGTATGAAATTTTAAGTAAAACTAGGGAACGCTTTAATGGAAGATTCCATATGCTTATAGAAGCATAAAAGGATAACTGCATGACCTGATCACAGTGCTATGATTGGTTTAAGCAATTTAAGCAGGGCAGGAGTTCAGCTGCCAAAGATCCAATGACTGGACGACCTTCACTTCATCAGACAACCAACATGTGATGGTTCACACTGTGATTCGTGAGAAAGTTTAGGTGTCCATAAGGTTGCTAAAGAAGATGGCATCGTTGTAGTATCTTGCCATTAAACCCTGACTGAAAAACTTGAAATGCATTGCATCAGTGCAAAATTCATGCTGCATTTGTTGACATGACCAGAAGCAGAATCCAGTCGAAATCTGTCAGGAACTGCTTGCAAATGCAAATAAGAATAAAAGCTTCCTCAAAAACATCATAACAAAAAAAGAGACATGGATTTGATGTGAAAACAAATAGGCAGTCTTCACAATGGGTGGAGAAAGAGTCTCCTTGACCAAAGAAAGTATGGTGAATTGGTCAAAGATCAATGTGATGATGGTTGTGTTTTTTTAATGGAAAGCCATTTTGTACCATGAATTTGTACCATATGGTCATGTAGTGAACACAAAAATCTACCAGAGATTAAGAGAGGCTGTGCATACCAAGAGACCCAAAGTGTGGGAGAATCAGTTGAGATGCTACATCATGACAAAGCATCAATCCACGCAAAGGTCGTCATTTGGCAAAACATCGCTCTCTGCTGAAAACCAGTTTGGAAGGACATTGTTTCCAGACACAGAGGAAATTTAGCAGAATGTGACAAGAGAGTTCTGCACACCAATTAGAAGAAATGTTGTCAATGATGTAATAACAATTGAGGGAAATACTTTGAAGGGAATAATGATTTAAAGTTTGAGTCATCAATAAAGCAAGAACAGCAAAACCTCAGTCTTTGTTTGAACTACATTTCAATTTAGCTTGTAAAGCAAAATAATTAATGGTCAATAAACACTCTCACCATTAACGATTAGGTTCAAGGTCAATAGCACGCTTTGGTTGATGGTTCACATTTGTAATTTGCATATTTAATTTCAATAACAAAATTATACTTGTGTACCTGAAGGGGAAGCATTCTTAAAAAGTATTATTGAATTTCTTATTTTTCTCACTTCACTTATTTTTTAAACTGTAGAAGGCAAATATTTTTTAACTTCTTTTACATTGTTTTCAATACATTTCTTTTCTAAGGATCTTCTCAATCTGCTTTTAAACTATTCTCTTCTATTTTTGTCATCATTACAGGATCCAACTGCTCAGAGCAGGTAGGTTCCTAGTACACCACAGTGATGTGGTACCTGTTCATCATCAACTCCAGGGTGTTCCCCCCTTCAGTAAAAAGTTGCACATAATTTATACAATAATGGAAAAGTAGTGACACTTGGGAAGAAAAGGATAGCATAAAATGATACACAACTATCTAAAATTATACACTGCCGTTTGTGAAAATTGCAACACCAAGAAGGAAAAGCATGAATTCAATGAATTTAATACTACAGGTTAGGTACATGACAAGTAACAAATTATAAACTTTTCAAATCTATACATGACCTTTGAACCCTAATATTCAGTATTTGGTGTGGCCTCCATGCGCTGCAATTAGAGCTGTTATATGCCGTGGCATTGAATCAAAAAGGTTCTGAATAAGTTCCTGGTGGATTTCCCTCCACACAGTTTGTATTCGAGCACACAAATCCGCGACACTGGTTACTCGAGGACCGTGAAGGACCAGGTGCTTACCAACCATATCCCAGACATGTTCGATGGGCGACATGTCAGGAGAACGTGCAGGCCCATCGCTCTTTGAAGAAGGCTTGTACATTCCTCACAATATGTGGCCAGGCATTATCCTGTTGAAATGTAGCCTGTGGAGATGCCTGAAGCAGGGGGAGTATCTCAAGCTCTACAACCACTGTTAGGTACCGGTTGCTGTTCAAAGTGCCCCTCAATTTGTAGGAGACGAGATCAGTTGTTGTAACCAATGGTGCCACAAACCATCACATCTGGTGCTTGTCCACTATGCCACTCAAAAGTGCAGCCCTCCAGGTTGCACTCACTACGGTACCACCGGACACGTATGCAGCCATCACTGTAGGACACGTTGAAGTGGGACTCGTCCAAAAAGACTACATTTTGCCACTCAACACCCCAGTGACGGTGTTCACGTGCCCATTGCAGTCAGAGGAGCTTGTGGTTTCTGGACAAGCCGACGTAATGGCATGCATGCAACCAGTCCAACCTGCAGCAGACAGCAATAAACCATTGATGCAGACTAGTTCACACCTGTTGCAGTGCTCCAGCGTCGAGTCAATACTGTGGATGAAACTGTACAGTCTGTTATAGCCATGCAGGCAAGATGACAGTCATCCCGTGCTGTGGTCATGTTCCGTGGTCCAGTACCCACTCTTTGCTGCGTACAACCTTCATCTATCCACTGCTTACACACACGCATCAGTTGTAGCAGCATGCCCTTATGAGCCGAAACATCACGGTATGACAAACCCGCTTGCCGGAGACCAATCATTCTGCTCCGTTCAAACTCACTCATATGCCGATATGGCTCCCTATGATGTTAACGAGGCATACTGGCACTCTCTTTATTGCTTCCACCTGCATTGCACTGACTACACTGGGTACAACACTGATCTTGTCGGACTGAAACGAGAGGGCTGTGCTCAGCCTACATGTGCCCCATCTCTCTGCAAACCTAATCACTTATTGCTTACAGTCTCTTCTACACTTCCACCAAGTTTGGAGTCATTCGGGAAATTCTTTCTTGGTGTTGCAATTTTGACAAACAGCAGTGTATATAAACCATTCTGATAATTTATCCCTACGTCCTTCCAGGTTCCCTGATACTTGGCTGCTATGCTCCCTTTATGGGTGACACTGCTACTGAATTTTCGAGGTATTCATATGTGTACGCAAGGTAGAAGGGGTTTTGGTGCATTAATTTTAAGAGAAGTTTCTTTAATGGGTAACAACACAGGCTACTACAACTATCTCCTCCAATTATGACCCAATTTTCTAATGCCTGAAACCCATTTATGAGCAAGCAACTTTTAAGAAGAAAAATGTGAAAGAAGATGTACCATACAGGAAAGTATTCCCTTATCAGTTTTTTTTACAAAACTCTCAAATGTGAACATAATTCTTATTCATTGATGAACTGAATTGCACTATAATGATAAGGTTTGTGAGTGATCAGGAAATTTTTTGTCCTTTATAGTATTCTCCTTAATGTTCTATTTTGAAACCTTAAAGGTACCTAATAACATGCCTAAAACATGGTTCAAAAATTAAACTTTTATTTTTATTTCTTTGCCCCCTACCTATAGTAGGTAAGAAGATTTATTTATCCCACTCAAAAATTTGATGCCAAGATTTCAATGAAAATACATGTTTGGATCCTTTGATTCCAAGAAAAGCAGTTTTAGTAAAAAGTAAGAGAGTGAGTGAGTGAGTGAGTGAGTGAGTGAGTGAGTGAGTGAGTGAGTGAGTGAGTGAGTGAGTGAGTGAGTGAGTGAGTGAGTGAGTGAGTGAGTGAGTGAGTGAGTGAGTGAGTGAGTGAGTGCGTACGTGGGTGTGTGTGTGTAACGGCATAACTAAAAAACAAAAAGTGTTGGATGAACGCCAAAATTGTGGTGGCAGTGGCAGCAGGGGTGATGATGGTGGTGGTATTTATGAGGATGTACTAATTCTAAGCAGCACTGGATTAATTTCTTTTGCAGTTAAAAGTAAAAAAGGGACCTTTTAATTTAACTTGCAAGGTACGCATTGAATACACATGTTATTCATAAACTATGAATATAAACCCCATTTATTATGCTTTTCTGTTTTCATAGTTTTTAATTAATAGGAACTAAAAATACAACCATACTACTTTTGCAATGCAATTGTTACCCTGTGGTCAAGGCTTTTGCATTTATTATTTTAGAAATAAATAGTACCTACTAATGAAGAAGTAATGTGAAACTTAGATGTTTTTGAGCAATGTTTTACTAGTCTTCACTTTATGTAGCTTTAATTTCATGCAATGTGTAGTATGACCACACAGCTTTTACAATTAGGATGTTAACATGTGATCTAGCATTTTGGCATCTATTATTTTAGATATAAATAACACTTGTTAAAAGGTGTATGTACCGCTTGCACGTTTTTGAGTAAGATTTTACTAGCATTCAGTTTATGTAGTTTTTATTTCATGCAATGTATAATACAACCATGCTGCTTTTGCAACACGATGGTTATCATGTGGTCAAACATTTCTATGTATATTATTTTAAGGGAAGATTCAACAGGGCTCGAGGTCAATAAACTTGAACTTTACTTTTTGTGATAATAAGGTATTTTCATGTTTGTAGAGTATTACAATGTTTATTTTGCCAATTCTCATTATTTTATACAATATATTAAATTTTAAAAATGTGGTACAAAATTTGGCATGCCGCCATTTATGCATGGCCCCATTCATTTATCCATAACTTGGCAACTATTAAAGCAAAATTTGTGAACCCTTATGTTGCTAGGTATATTTCATTGTTTTAGTTTTGCAGCTTCTGGCATATATAATCACTGAAGTTTCTAGTTCAGAACTTCCTGTATATATTTGGATTTTCCTTGGCACATGTACTTCATATGGCTTTACAAAGACTCTAGAAAATAAAGGCCAGATGCTTGAACACAGCAAGGTTTTAGGTGGTATAGACCAAATGACAGGAAACGGAATCAATAAACTCCAGAACATGAGAAAAGCAGTTCTGGCTACTCTGTATCACAAATTCTCAACAGATGAAAAGCCTTGTCATGAAGATTGCCCTAAAGGACCAGATTCATTGTGCATATAAATAGAAATCCAAATGAATATAAGATTCATGGCCTTAAATATGCTGTAATAGAGAAAATAAAACCTATATACAGTGAACTTTCTAGAGTAAATCTTCTCCAAAAATGCTTACATGGGAAGTCACAAAATACAAATGTATCCTTTAATAATTTGATTTGGATTAGAATTCCCAAAACTGTACATGTAGGGATGAAAGTAATGAAATGGTAGTATGTGATGTAGTTCTCTACTTCAATATGGGTAATATTGGCAGAATAAAAGTTGCTGCAAGATCTTGATATGGAATTACGTCCAAACACCACAAACACACTTCTGTTCCAAGATAAACAACAAATTAAAAAAACAGAAAAATTCATGGAAATCCTGGAAAAGGATTCAAGAAGGAAGAACAGGAATGAAAAATGGAAGAGAGAAGATGCAGATTATGGGGTGTGGACTTTCTAGCAAGGTTTTATGGTGAGGGAAATGAAAAAGTTCAACACTGTTTTTCTTTAATTTACATTTTTTAGGACTTAGATTCTATTTTATTAAAAGCCATTTAAAACTGGAATCTGAAACTTTAAATATATATTGAATAAATATGTGGCTATAGAGTGAACCAAATGTTAATTGGTTGATATTCAAAGCACACTGCTAAATTTTTAAAATTTGAGAAACAATTTATTTATTTCACTATTCTTTTAAAACAATTCTACGAAGTTAAAGATAATACAAATAGGTTCAGTGCCTACTTAAGACACCACACTACTTGTACAAAAAGTTTCAATGTGATACTGCATATAGTTTTTGAGAAAACGGAACCCAAGTTTTCAAAATGTAACATTGTAAGTACAGCCTGGTCAATCTCACCTTAAAAATAAATTTTAATGACTAAAAATATGTTGCACGAGCTTTACAAATGTAAATACTAATAAAATCCCTAAAAAGAGATAATAAAATACATGAAAAATTACACTTTTCCATATTTTACTCCTTTTCTGGCACAGGGTTTTAAAATCGGATGAGCATGCTTTACTTTCCAGTTCTTTTACATCCATATTTGGGGTCAGTTGCCAAATTTTCACTACTGGGTTGTTTATATTTGGGGTCATTCATACAGTTTTCTGGTTGCTTATTGTGACCATGTGCACATAGCTACCTGCAGGCTGCCAGCACTTGGGTGGGGGACTTGGGCTGGCCGGCCCTTGGGACAATAAGAGTGCAGAAACAATAGAACAACAGGCACCATGGAATAAAAGCCCCTTTATGTGCCACTTACTTTTTCCGGGACCTTAGTTTCAGCACGCTCTTGGTAGGCTCTTGTTCTGGAAACTTTCTCTTTGTATGCGGAGTCTATATAAGGGGCTGCTCTAACAGGACAGGCAGTCTAGCACTGAAATGGGTCGAGTGTTGAGTTCTGTTAGAAGTGGCAGTGCAGTTTAATTGTAAGCTGTAACTCAGCAGTCAGTTGTGAGTCAAGCAGTTCAGTTGTGTTTTGATTAGATGGATCAGTTGTATTGTATTCTGAGTGTATGCTTAAGTGATTTAGGTGTAACGTTTATGTTATGTTGAGTGCCTTGTGGTAAAGTGTGTTTTAAAGGTAACTGGTGTTCTCTCATTTGTTACATTGGTGTCAAGAGTGGGATCCCAATGCTGTAATGGAGCAACTGCTTAAAAAATTATTAAGTGAAGTGCAGACCATGAAATCTGGAATGGAGAAGATGGAGACAGAATAAATTTGGGAGGAAAAGATGGAGAGAGAAATACAGAATGTACATTTTGGAAAGGGCAAGATGGGAAGTGAAACGATAGTGAATTCCACAATGGAGAAGATGGAAAGCAAAATAACAACAGCGAATTTTGCAATGGAGAAGATGGAGGAGAAAGTGAATTCCAGAATGGAAAACATAGGGACAGAAATGTCCAAGATGAAGACGGAGCTATCAACCAAAATTGACGAATGACTGGCCAACGTGGAGAAAGGCATACAGGAGATCAGTGGAAAGGTGAAAGACCTTAGTCAATGCGTTAACACCCTGGAGGATGTCAGGGAATGGCTTAACGTCCTAGAAGGAAGACACGATGGCATCGCCAAGGAACTGAATACCATAGTGGAAGGAATGTTTAGCGGAAGACTAAAGGACTTGAAAATCAAGATGCCTGAACGTGACACGACATCCACAAGCGTCAAGACACTCAAGTACGATGGAACGTCACTTTCGAAGTCTTCTGCCGACAGTTCGCCAGTATCACTGCCGACAACCAGTAGTCAGCAGAGGAGGAAGCCACACACTAATAGCCAGTCTCCAGGAGTGGGCAGCGGAAATTCTGAAAGCGATTCCGTCAGCAGTGCCTGAAGACATCTGGGAAGCCCTTGAAAAAAGGTTCAAGAACCATCGCTTGGCCTCAGCCTATTGTAGTCAATTCAAGCCAAGGCTAAAAGCTCAAGGGGAGATGCTGGAGTTTGCCCTGGGAAACGAACAGCTAGTGAATAAAGCTCTGGTGAACCTCCCGCCCAGTTATGTATCCCAGGAAGCCGCATTCTGCTTCGTCGACAGGGTGCATAACAACTAGATACGAGAGCGTTTGATGCTCGGAGATTACAAGACCATCCACGAAGCGCTGGTGGCTGCGTTGAGGATGGAGATGGCCAAGATAACAGCGCCAGCTATCTCAAAGACTAGGAGCATTTGATACGGCGGGGACCGAGAATAAATCCAAGGACGACAACGAAGATTTTCAAGTGGTGTCGGTTTGGAGTGTGGCCAGCCAGGAGACCTAGTACAGGAGTATCCACATCAACTCGACGAGCAAGCATAAACGAACAAGCACTGACTTAGCGAGGGACACGTCAGGGCCGTCTTCACCAATCCCTCGAGTGACGTTGCGTGCCTTGGGCAGAATGGTTGACAGCCTCGTCTTGGACAGCTGGATAAAAGGGAAGCTGTGCCGGGTACAAGTCGACAGAGGTGCAGCTGTGAACGTAATCAGAACTGACATGGTGAAGGGCTGGCCATCGAAGAAACCGAACCAGCCCTACCAACTAGTGACGTCATCGGACAATGCCTTGCCTGTAGAGAGGGAGACCCTGCTGAGGTTAACCCTATGGCGGAGCATAGGCTGTGGGTGTTCGTCGCGGGAGTGGCTGTAGATGTGATAATGGGACTAGATGCCCTCAGGAGCTACGAGGTGATGGCGACGTTGGCAGGAGGGTCTTGAAACTCGGTCGAGACAAAGTGACGCTCCGGAGCCCAATTCCTTAGCACGGCTTCCTTCGGAAGGGAAGTAAAGCCAGTGGTCCCGTGTCGTATATCTACGGCACGTAAAAGAACCTCAAGCCTGATAAAGAGGCCTCTGAGCAAAATTTCCGGTCTTTCACGCCCAATATAGAATGGGACGCTAAGAACCATAGTAGTTAAAGAGCGTCCATAAATAAAAAACTCAATTTCAATTTCCGGAGCCCAAAGGACCATCCGGGGTTCTGCAGGGTGATTCTGTCAAAGGATGTGGTTGTGCTTGCAAGATACGAGGTGTTATGAAGGCGCATATGGAAGGTCAGTGCTCAAGGAATCTGATTTTGGACCGGAAGACACCACTGAATGGATTATGCGTCGTCAGGACATTGTTGCCTTGCCGGGAGGAAGTGCCTGTGGGACAGCTGAATCCATCGGACACCGATCGTGATGTCGTCCTCCGTAGTCTAGGGGTACCATGTTATCCCATAGCTTCCCAGGTCGCGGGTTCAAACCCGGCGGAGAGCGATGGATTTTTTCGGCCGTAAAAATCTTAGCATAGCTTCCTTCGGAAGGGAAGTAAAGCTGATGGTCCCGCTTCGTTGATTTACCGCATGTAAAAGAACTTTAAGCCTGATAAGGAGCCATTTGCACAAAATTTCCGGTCTTTCACACCCAATATAAAATGGGACGCTAAGAATCACAGTAGTTAAAGAACGTCCATAAATAAAACTCAATTTAATTTAATTTGAAACTAAACGCGAAGAAGTGCCAACTCTTCTGCAAGGAGTTTCCAGGACCTATGCTACTACTACCGGCGGTTCGTCAGAGGCTTCTCCAACATCACGAAGCCCCTCATCCGTCTGATGGAAGAACACCATCCTTACACGTGGACAGCAAAGACCAAGGAGGCGTTCCAGATGCCTAAGTCAGCACTCTGTAGCGCGCCTGTTTTAGTTTTTCCACAACCGGGCGGCGATTTTACTGTGGACACCGACGCCAGCGACAGTGGTATTGGAGGCGTGCTATCCCAGGTCCAGGATGGGCAGGAGCGGGTAAAAGCGTACAACAGCAAGACACACTTCAAAGCGGAGAAGAATTACTGGGTTACCTAACAGGAGCTCTTGTCAGTTGCGAAGGCACTGGAACACTTCCATAAGTACATGTAAGGTCAGCCATCCCACCTGAGGACTGACCACCCCGTCCTCTCCTGGCTATTGAGCTTTCAGAACCTGGAGAGCCAGACAGCCTGTTCGGTCCAAAGACTTCAGGAATACAACTTCACACCCGAACATCAGAGAGGAAGGAGCCACTCCAATGCAGATGACATGTCAGGAAGACCCTGCGCTGAGAAAAGCGACCACTGCACTAGGAGAAAGAGCGTGCCGCAGCGATTTCGGTGGTGCCTACAGATGGATGGGAAAGCGCAGGCTAAAGGAGGGAGCAACTGGCGGGCACTGACTTGGAACCGCTCCTGAGAGAAGTGGAGGCAGGAACTAGGCTAAATTGGGAGGACATCGAATCCAGGATAGTGGTATAAATCCTACTGGGCTCGATGCGACTCACTACAGACCAAGGAAGGTGTGTTATTCAGAGTTTGGGAGTCACCTAAGGGAAGACCCGGAGAGAGCAATTGGTCCTTCCTTGGAGTAAGGTTTCGAAAGTCCTGGAGGAAGCACATGCGGGGATTTTAGGAGGACACCTTGGATCCAACCGAAGCTCCGACAAAGGTAGGTACCACTGGTAGAGACAAAGGGCAGATGCTGAGAGGTGGTGCTGCCAATGTCATGTGTGCGCGGCCACTCACGGCCCACAGACTAGTAGCCGGGGTCGCATGCAGCAATACAACTACTGAGCACGTCGCCATTCATATAGCTGGACCGTTCCCCGTGTCCGGCAGGGGTAACAAATATCTGTTGGCGGCCATGGATTACTTCACCAAGTGGCCTCAGGTGTACACCATTCCTAACCAGGAAGCCAAGACGATCGCGGACTGTCTAGTGGAAGAAATGTTCTGTCGATTTGGGGTACCGTTAGAGCTACACAGAAATCAAGGCGCAAAATCTGAGTCGAACCTGAGAGGGAAACACCGGAGAGACTTGGTGTGCATAAGATGCACCCGCAGTCAGATGGCATGACCATAGAAGAGCATCTGAGGAAGGTCGTGGAAATCACCAGTGGGACTGGGATGTTAGGGTGCCGCTTTACTTGCTGGCCTACCGCTCGTCAACGCACGACACCACCAGGTTGACACCAGCCAGCATGTCTTCGGCAGGTAGCTGCGTCTTCCATGCAACCTGATGTTTGGGAGCCCCCTGGGGAGGAACAGCCAACAATCAAGCTTCAACAACCTTGGCAAGGACTGTATCACGTGGTAGAGGATCAATGATGTTGTTTACCGTATCCAGAGGCTGCCCCAAGGAAAGATGCTGGTGATACACCTAGACCATCTGGCCCACTGCGACAGCGCTAGTCGCGACGACCAGCCCTGAGGAGGGAGCAGTGTGACCGAGTCCGCGTAGCTACTTGCGGGCTGCCGACACTTGGGTGGGGGACTTGGGCCGCCGGCTCTCGGGACAATAGTGAGTGCGGAAACAATAGAACAGGCGCCGTAGAATAAAAGCTCCTTTATGTGCCGCTTACATCCCGGAACCTTCGTTTCGGTGCGTTCTGGTAGGTTGTTCTCGAAAGTTCGGCTTTGTATGCGGGACTATATAAGGGGCCGCTCTGCTGGACAGGCAGTCTAGTGTTGAATTGAGTCGAGTGTTGAGTTCTGTTAGAAGTGACAGTGCAAGGGGACAGTGCAGTTTAAATGTGAGTTGTAACTTGGCAGTCAGTTGTGAGTTGTGTAGTTCAGTTGTGATTTGATTTGACGGATCAGTTGTGTTGTATTCTGAGTGTATGCCAAAGTGACCCAAGTGTAACGTTTGTGTTACATTGAGTCCTTGTGATAAATAAAGTGTGTTCTCACATAACTGGTGTTCTCATTTGTTACAATATATTTGGGGTCATTCACCCAGTTACTGGATTACTCCTCAAGTATTCTGTGTATACTTTATGGTGTACTTTCATATTTTGTTTCCTTTCCATTTTGCGTAGTTCCCACTGTAAAACACTCCAAAGTAACAACCAAAACAATTAACATGGAACCCCAATGCACCAAGAATGATGGGAAAAAAGTACATGCTTTTAAAGCATATAGATTTGTGATTAGTTGCTTTGGGTGCTTAACAATATGGAAAACAACAGTCTTCAACATAACACAATTACACACTGCTAAAGTTGTTCAGGGACTATTATTAGCCATAAACAGTAACAGTGTTCTTAACAAGAAAGTTATAGAATAGCCATCATTGTGTGTTAGCTTTCTGCCTATGTCTCAAACCAAGGGATCCATATATCCTGGAAAACTGGATTAAGCAATATCTTAGCAGGTTACTAAAAGTTCTGGATTTCTCAAAAGTCATATTATTTATGAATATATTTATTCAAACTCCATTCGTCAAGCTCCAATTTTTCTGCAAAACAATGTCTTGTAGTTTCAAACGGATGCAAAAGTAATACCAAAATCACTCTTGGGTCTGGAAGGTAAAGTATCTTATTCTTTAGTTATTTCTACGTTTGTACAGTCAAATGGTGGAATGTAAGTAAATTTGAAAGCTGAATGTTGCACAATATTTTACATCTTTTAATCAACAACAGAAATGTGCAGTTTCATACATTTAAACTAACTTGCACATGTACAAATTTCTCCCCCCCCCAAAAAAAAATGTGCAAGACATTTTATATTACTGAAAGCATGCTAAAACAATGTTTAATGCAAGCCTTTGTTTCAAATCTTCCTACAAAAAAAAGGGGAATTTGTGTGTTAAAAGGTGATAACCATTTCTGTGAAATTCTCTCATATATAGTAGAATATTCTGATACATTGTACTTCTAGTCTCTGTACAGTTTTATGGAAGAGAATAATGACAACTGCACTCTAATCCCTTAATTTTACTGAGAATGAGGTACACAAGTTATCAATTCTGTTGCTAAATATCCCGAACACGACGAAATAGAAATCACCCCTGATGACTTTAATAACTTCTTCATAAAATCAGTCGAAGAAATTAGAACCAATATTGTGCTTCCCGATAAAACAGCAATTGATTTAATAAAAGAAAATAAGAATAGTCAACACCCTGAATTTACCTTCTTGCAAGTAACTCCAGAAACAGTACTAAGGACAGTGATTAAACTCAAACCATCTGATAGCACCGACATCTATGGTTTCTCTAATAATTTACTAAAAAAGGTTATAGACTGCATAAATGAACCCCTCACATTCTGTTTAAACAAATGCTTGGCTCAGGGAGTTTTCCCTGAAGTATTGAAACTGTCCAGAGTCATTCCAATTTATAAAAACGGAGATAAACATCTAACAGCTAGCTACCGTCCAATATCTCTTGTTCCCATTTTCTCAAAAGTACTAGAATCGATTATGTATACTCAATTATATAATTATTTTGAATTGAACAACATTATTACCAAATCGCAATATGGATTCAGGAAAGGGAAATCTACCTGTGATGCAATAGTTTCATTAACAAGAGAAGTACTCACAGCATTTGAAAACAAAAATTGTGCGCAGGCCTCTTTCTGTGACTTAAGCAAGGCTTTTGATTGCGTGGACCACAATTATCTACTTAACAAATTAATATTCTATGGATTAAAAAACCCAGCAATTGAACTACTTAGATCATAACCTAGTAAAGCGAAAACAGGAAGTTTGCATAGGCAGTAAGACGTCAAAAATAGCAGAAACTAAATATGGTGTCCCACAAGGTTCAATTCTGGGACCTTTATTATTTGTAGTAATGATTAATGATCTACCATCTTTTGTAGACTCTCACTCTACTTTGTATGCAGATGACACTACATTTTTTAATATGAGTAAAGATTTACAGACACTCAAATCCACAACAGAAATCACACTGACCCAAGCAGACAAATGGTTCAGAGCTAATGGCTTTCTACTTAATAAACGAAAGACACAACACATGATTTTTAACTGTAGAGATACACATAGTACAAATTATACGGATAAAGTAAAATTCTTAGGCGTTATAATAGATAATAAATTAACCTGGGCACCGCATATAGAGTTTATAACAACTAAACTCTCTAGAGTAATACATTTGATTAGGAAATTGAAAATGCATGTTCCTGAAGTATACATTAGATCTGCATATTTCGTCTTCTTCCACAGCATTATTTCTTATGGCATTTTACTTTGGGGCAACAGTACTCACATTCATGATATTCTTGTATTACAGAAAAAAGCTATTCACATAATGTCTTATGAATCAAAATTAGCTCATTGTAAACCATTATTTAAGAAATTAAAAATTTTGACAGTAATTAATTTGTACATCTACACAGTGGTATTGTTTAAAAAACAACACATATCAGAATTACAAAACAGACAAGACATTCATTCTTATAATACTAGATCATGTCAACTGATTGATATACCATATTGTAGATTGACTACAACACAGAAGAATTTCGAAATACTTGGCTCTAAATTGTATAATAAGGTACCAGTGAAGTTAAAACAAGGTCCCATACCTAGTTTTAAGTATAAATTGTATGACTGGCTTGTTACTAACCTTTTTATTCACTACAAGAATTTTTTGATGAGTACCAATATTGATCTTAGTACCAATAATAATGTAAATATAATTTTGTAAATAGCCTATACTAGCATTATACTATCTGACGTTGTCTATTACTGTAAAAGTTCAATGACAATAAAATTATTCTTATTCTTATTCATTAGGGATAGGATTTTCTCTGCTGTCAGAAACTGTTCTCATTTGGTATGAGAGTTAATTACTAAATTTCCAGCAATTTAAACAATATTTCAACAGTTTGTAAATTATGCTGCATATTTACTTGTTTTACCTGCATATTTTATAAATATATTTTTATATTGTTTATTTGATGTCCATATTTTATTTACAAATAGATATTTCTTAATAATTTCTTAATCAATCTTGAAATTTGGCAACACTGATGTTAGCTCACATGCAATTCAAGTAATAGGTCACGTCACATCAGTGAATCCCCACCCCATCTGGTCGTAGCCGTTACCTCACGGTATGAAGGTGGCTGTTAGGAGTTTCCAGATTTAAGTTCACATGTGTTGGTTATACTTATATATAATATTTAATTTAGTTTAAATGTTAATGCTTAGTATCTCTTAAGATTTATAGAAGTATAACCTACTAATTTACACAGAGGAAAGCATTTCAAAACATTCAATAGTTTTAGAAATTCAATTCCAAAAATATTCCTATAGGCTCGCAATTGTTCTCCAGCTGAAACTTCAAGCAATTCAATTCAGTGGTGTGGTGCTTGTTTATAGTGGAGGCCATGTTGTAGTATAATTATGCCAAAAGAAAATGTGAACGATGAAGCTAGATTACAGGGGGTACCAATGTTAGTAACTTTCAAAACCACTGTTTCCAAATTAAATTTGGTACCTCGAAGTGTTGGCAATGTAGTGAAGGAAAAATTACATAGCATTCTATCCAAAAATTCAGTATTTTATCAAATGTGAGAAATTGAAGAAATCTTAGCAGAGAAATGTTCCAAACTGCCTAGTGACATATCACTAAAATTAGATCAAATTGCAGCTTTTGTACATACATTCCCTAAGTTTCTGTGAGGTGGAAAGAAGTTTTTCCCACTTTAAGGATATCTTAAGAAGAAAAGGAGGCAGCTAACTATAGAAAACTGAAGAACATTTGGCGATTGTAAACTATAACAGAAAAGCTTCTCAACTTTAACTAAAAATGCGAGTACCATTGATGTGTGGTTTTTTTCTTTTTTTCTTTTTATTTTTAAGGAAAATATATCCTAACTTTAACATTAAAGATAAATTTTAATGAGTTAAATAATTCATATGGTTTCAACAATATTTTTATTCACAGAAAGATTACGCAAATTTGACTTAAGCTTTTATTTTATACCAATACTTTTTTATAATGGGCATATTTATGTGCATATTATGGAAGTTTTCAATGTATAAATGCAAACATATTAAGGGGATTATTAGAGCAATAAAATCCTGTCCCTAGTTATCCTGTAGCTTTGGATATTGAACAACACCACAGAAATTGTAAAGTGGATGATATTTATTATTTGGTTAAATTCATTATTGTGGAATCGTATGAGAACATAACAGTAAATTTTGTATGGTCACAGATGTTCTGCATGTGACTGTACAGAGTATGTAACTCAGCTGGCTTGGCATAACCTATGTGAAAGCTTGTATTTTAGCACAAAAGAAAGTTGAATGTTATTGCTATGTACCTCCATTCCAGAAAGCCTAGCATTATATTCTCTGCTGAGTCGTTCATTTTCCATTTGCAAACGTTGTTCCTGCTTTTCTAAAGCATTCTCCAGAAAGGAAGTTTGTCGCCTAAAAGAAAAGAATAGTCCAATTACATAAATGTGCAGTTCTGCAGAAAAATAAGTTGTCTTTAACTTTTACAAGCATATACACAATATTTAGTCCTATAGCACAACTAGGTGTTTAAAAGCTTCACATGCCTCGACTTTTGTTGTTCAGGATCAGTGGCAGCTGGTAGTAACAAAAGAAGTGTGGGCCAGTGAACAGTGTTGGCAACCCCCCCCCCCAAATAACTGTAAATTTGGACTATTTGAAAATATACTGTCAGAAATTACAATAAAGAGGTATTGAATTAATTACTTCATTAATGAGCAAATTAATTAATTAGTTTACACAGGCATGACTCAAAGTATCCAATCCAACATTATTATCTGCTACAATCATTTTTTTTTAAATAGAGTTATTACGTGCTTGTAATGTAATTATGCAATTTCAAGTTATACATTTATATATGAAACGTTGCAGCCTTACTAAAGCTATGCTAGTTTCACTGTATCATGCCTGCTGAATTTTTATAAACAATACAATTTAAAATATCATTAAGTCCAACAAATATCTTTCAGAATTCAAACAAACTGAGTTTCAGAGAGCTAACAGTGCAAATAACATTATTCACTTTTGTTTATTAATTTTTATTTTAGCTTTATTATTTTCACTGAAAATATACCTTTGTAACCTACATTTCATTTGTACTGAGATATAGCTTTTTAAGTTTTTTAAATTAATGAATAATTTAATTGTTTATATATCATATGACTTATCTTACTAAAAGGAATATGTAGAAATTTGGATGTGTTAACTTAAATATGCTGGCAGATATAATGACGATTGTTAGAGAGCTTACATTTTCTCTATATTTTAGTATCCTTTAAAAGCCATGACTCTTAAAAAGGGTGTACATTTTTTTCGCTGATGGGAAAGGAATTGTTGAAAAGTAGGTATAAAAATTACTGTCGATCATGGAAACACCTCACACAGGCCTTAAGACAATATTTTATATGTTTAGCTACTCTACAAAAATGCATAAAGAAGCAGACAATCAAATATAGAATAAAAAGGCTTATTTGAAGAGATCTAAAAATTAATAAGGAAATAAAAGTCAGAAAAGAACTTAGCATAGTAAGTTTCACAGTGTGTTAATGTTTTATTGAAATTAGCTATATTTAGGCAAACATGTCTATAATAATGTGTAAAGAATTGCAGACAAATTGTTAGCAGTAAATAACTTACAGTAAATCATAATTAGTGACATACTTAACAGCTAATAGAATTGTACAAAAATATGTTACTATAGTGACGAATGACGTGAATACCTAAAACTTGAAAAAGATGCTAAAGAAAAAGAACACTCTTTTGCTGGTTGTTGGGCACGTCAACCAGCAAGCAGAAAAATTGTATGCTGCACAGAGTTTATGTTTGCAATTGTGAATTATAAGCATTAACAGTGTAATATTAAACAGTAAATACTTAAGCTTAAAAGTATTTATAGTGAGTTATTAGATTATACATTGTGAATTTTGCTTCATAAGTGAAATAATAAGTGAATCAATTTTGTTCAACAAAATCACATCTTTCATTCTCGACTGAGACCAACACCTGAGATACCCAATAGTAGAAATATATAGGATATTTTTACAGGAGTCCATGACTGCAATCTACCACTGAACTAAGCTATTGCTGGAGCATTTAAAAAGATACAGCAGAACAAGTCGTCAACCTGTACTTCAGCGCACAAGGTACGTAAACGTGGTATCTGCAAGCTTAAGTATCCAATCCAACATTATTATCTGCTACAGCCTTTTTTTTTTTTTAAAATAGAGTTATAAGCTTGCCAAATGTAATTATGCAATTTCTAGTTATACATGGAAAATGTAATAAACTAATCCCTTACTTGCATTTTTTTTGTTTTCTTATTTTACAAAAAGCATGGGCACATTTTGTATGCAGAATTTTTACTACCCAGAAATCTTAATGAAATGTGAAACAAATCCATTTCTTACGAGCAAAAACTGGGAAAATAAAACAAAGCCACCAGACACAATAAGAGCAGAACAAAGCTGTGACTTGATAGATACTGTCTCTAAATATCTTCTCTCTATTAATAATTAATTACTGTTATGACACATTACAGAAGGAAAAGCATAAAAGCATGTGTGCCAAATCCATTTGGCATTATTTTTTTTTTTAATTGACAAAAGGTTTACAGGTGTGTACATAATTATTTAGAGAACGGAAGTGAATGGGGAAAGGTTATCTTATCTTTGTATTGTACCGATCTAGTAACTGCAAGTCAGATATGCAATGCCAACAGTTTTTAAGATGATCCAAGTAAAAGAGAGAGAAACTGATACAAGAGCCGCCCAACAGAAGATGAATATATGCAGAGAAAAGGTAATCCTCTCTTAAGGGAAGACAACTATAAGCCCTAGAAAACTACAAAGGAACTCTTTCTGCAAGCCAGGATCTGTGTAAGTGCTACTTTACGCCACAGGGATGAAGACAATCGCTACATAGATGCTATAAACTCAGTGCTGGAATGGCTATGTAAAGAAAATGACTGTACCTATATGCATGGGTTAGGGGCTATGATTTAGGTCATGAATTACATTTGAACAGAAGGGGTGTGAGTAAGTTTGTTAGGTTGTTAAATAGAGTTATAAACTGTCTCATTAAAAAAAACGAAGTTCTGTAGAGAGCGGTGATAATGATATCCTGCATCAGGATGAAATGTATGGATTCATGGCTAACATTGAAGGTAAAGCAGTTAATACAGAGCACCTAAAGGCTCAGGTTGCAGCTTCTAGCAAGAAAACAGTAGGGAAAAAAGGAAAGTAGTCAAAGGTATGTAAAACAAGTGATACAGGTATAAAACATTACTTGAAAATCTGCCACTTATATGTTCACAGCTTAAATAATAAAGTGACAGAGTTAGAGGTACTGCTTGAATCAGAAGCAATGAATGTAGAGGTACTATGTCGCACAGAACACTGGCTCAATAGTCAAAATGTAACTTTTGTAAAAATAGATAACCTTAAACCATCATTAGTATTTGTTAGGGACAAAAGCATGCATGGGGGATCAGGAATTTTTGTTCAAGTAGGTTTGGAACCTAAAGATGTAAAAGAATTGCATTACTTAAGCGTAGAAAAACATTTTAAACTCTCTGTAACTGAACTAACTACATTCCAAACATCCATTAGACTGCATCCATAAGACATCTGTCAGTGACTAACATATTCATAAAAAATTTAGATAAGCTGCTTGAAAAGTCAACAAAAAAATATAAAAATGTTGTGATATGTGGGGACTGGAATGTAAACTTAATGCAACATAGTCATAAAAGCATGGAAATAGAAAACTTATTTAGGGTATTTAACATGATCAATACAGTGCAAATTCCAACCAGAACATCAAAAAGCTCAGAAACACTTGTTGTTGTGACAGCTACTAATATGATCTATGATGAGTCTGCTCATATAATGGAAGCAGGTATCTCAGATCACAAAGCACAAATTCTAAAAATATCAAGTCAATCATGGAGTAAAGGTAGAATAAAAAGCAGTAAAAGATGTTTCAATCAGGATAATCTGAAGCAATTTAAATACCTATTAAGCAAGGAAAATTAGGATGAGGTTTATATAGAAAAAGATGTAAACTCAAATAACACCATAAAGGGCGCGTGACTAAAGGAATATGAATGTTCTCAGAAAAAAGTTCTTGTACACATTGAAAAAAAAGCGGAATGTGCCAAGGGAAGCCTTAAATTATATAAAGAAATATAAAAAAGTCATTAGGGATGCAAAACAGCTAGAAAATGATAAACACATTCAAATGGCAACAAACAAAAGTAAGACAATGTGACAAGTAATTAATAAGGAAACTGGAAAAAGCAATGCAAGTGTAAGTAAATTTGAACTGATAGAATGTATGAATTCAGTATTTATTAAACCCATAAATGAAAAGGAAGTAATAATTGCAGTAAAGGGACCGAAAAACACGCTATCAGCAGGTATAGACGATATTCCTGATTTAGCAGTCAAGGATTGCATAGAAAAAATAGCAATACCATTAATGAATGTTTATAACTCATCTTTTGAGACAGGCGTATTCCCAGAAAAATTAAAAACAGCTAAAGTTAAGCCCCTTTACAAAAAAGGGCCTCAAGACGAGATACAAAATTTCACACCAGTATCTATGTTATCAGCATTCTCATAGATTTTGGAAAAGCTAATGTTCATTAGAATAGTGAATTTTTTAGAGAAAAATAAAGTTCTCACAGGGGCAGAGCAGGTTTTAGACAAAGTAAATCCACTGAATCAGCAGTTTACTCCCCAGTGGAAAAACTTATTAACCCATAGAACAGAAAGAGAAATTTATAGGTTTATTTTTGGATCTAACCAAGGCATTAGATAGATCATAATATACTGAGTAAATTAGAGACATACAGTATTAGAGGAATAGCCAATACTTGGTTCAGATCATATTTATCACAACGAACACAAATAGTAGAAATCAGCAATCTGAACAGTGAACATCGCAGTCTAGAAAGATGCAAATCTACACAGAGGAGGTTATTACAGGGGGTACCGCAGGGAACTATATTGGGGCCACTTCTTTTCCTGCTTTATGTAAATGATCTGCCATTGTGTGTTCATATTTGCTGACGATACAAATCTACTGATAAAGGCAAATAATGAATCAGATCTACAGGAGAAAGCAAATGCTGATATATTAAAATTGATATCATGGTTTAAGGCAAATAGGCTGCTAATAAACACACAAAAAAGCACTGCTATGAGCTTTCATGCAAGCCATCACAGAAATATGGTAAAGCCGCAAATAAAGCTAGAAAGCGAAATTATAAAATATCAAGAAGAAACCAAATTTTTGGGAATAATTATAACAGAAGACCTAAAATGGGGGCCTCATAATATGCTAACCAGGAAACTAAGAGTGGGATGCTACATGTTAAATACATTTAAAAGGGTAACAAGTGCACAAGTCCTTAGAAATCCTTATGCACATATCCATACTCATATAAGGTATGGAATAATGTTCTGGGGGGCCTCAGCAGAATCAGAAAAAGTTTTTTGTTTACAAAAGAGAGCTATAAGAATAATCACTGGTGAATCTAGTAGATCATCTTGCAGAGAGTGGTTCAAAAAATTAAGGGTTATGACTGTACATATTAGAAGTTATATATCATCTGATACGGTAATTTGTATCACAAATTACTCAAATGTAAATAATTATTTTAATATGAATATGTATTTTTATATAACATTGATTTCAGAGGTTTAATAATTGTAATTATTATTGGTAAATAATAATATACGGCTCTACTGAAACTGTTAACAATAACGCAATACTGCAGCAAGGGGATGAGTTGTTTATCATTACCGGGAACCAGGAAGTTACGTAATGTTTCGCGCCTTTTCGGTAAAAAAAGCTTCCAGAATGTTCTCTAAAAGAAATATGTATTAGTGGTTTTCATTGGATGTTAAAATAGACGCTAATGTTGGCGCGTTTTATTAGCCAATAGCATTTCATTTATAATCTTTAGGCGTATCTTAAGGTAAGCCTATAAATAGTGTAAATTCAAGAGAGGGTCCCCCAGTGTTCGGCAAGATTCTCAAAACATTATACATCGTCCCCAGTGTTCAACAAGATTCTCAACACATAACACGTCAGCTCCCAGTTCAACAAGATTCTCATGTCGGTCTTTCATTTCGTAAAGTTACGCGCAGCAGAAGTAGGAGAAATCTTATAAAGTATTATACAGTTGAATATATAAAGTTGAAGTACGTGAGTTAAAAGTGATAAGCAATTATTATCAACAGTTTCAGTATGGCGATTATCTAGATAAATCTGTGAAAGTGTTCGTGAACGTGTTCTGCAATAAAGATTATAAAACCAATTTCTTCGTCAGTATCATTTCTAGACAAAAGATTCCTTTCCGCTTCACACCCTGCAAGAGAAACATGTTAGATCCCAAACAGCTGGCCGGAGGACATTTAAAATAAACTATTTCAAAAACTGATACAGATTGCTACGCCAGAGGGAACTATGGACCAGACCAACGAATGACGTCACACAAGATGGCTTCGCGTGAAGTAAACACATATTTGCTCTCGTAAATTGGCTTCCACAACGTGGTGCTATAAACACGTAAAATTGCTATTGCAAATTGGCTCCCATAACGTGGGGCAGTTAAAGTTATGTAGACAAACATTTATTTGCAACAATTTGTTATACTCGCACATCCCCGAGTAATAAGACATCAGCTACCAGATAACGAAGAGATTCACTCTCATAGTACATGGCAGAAAGAAAATGTACATGTCCAATATTGTAGAACAAACCTAGCAAAAAACAGTGCTTATCATAATGGAATAAAGTTGTTCAACAGGTTACCCCTAGCATAAACAATATAGAAAATGTAAATCTGTTCAAAAATAAGCTTAAATCATAGCTATTAGTACATGCATTTTATTCAGTTTCAGAATATGTAAATAGATAAATTTGTGTATTGTAAATACTTGCTACAGTGTGTGTATGTATGTACAAAAGAGGAAAGAGGTGTTCATAAATTTGTAATGTTTCAATCCAGGAAATGTTTGTAAGTCTTTTTGTTTATTTGTAATGTATATTTGTAATGTATTAACTTTGTTATTGTATTGAAAACCTTGACGATTCCATATCATGTATACATGATCTTCAGGATGAAACAAATGAATATGAATAAAGGCACCCTGGTCAATGAATGAAGGCAATTTAAACACATCTTCACGCCAGATGTTCTGAAATGGCCCATGCCAACATGCTACTATCATGGAGAGTAAATTTCTTTACTTGCAACCATGCAAGACAGATCTAAGAAACTAGCACTTATGTTTAGGTGGCCACACAAGACTGATCTATGAAACTACAATCTATATATAATATAAGCTATGTTCATTCAATTTCAAATTTATAAAATAATTAAGTACAAAGATGATGATGATAATAATAATAATAATAATAATAATAATTATTATTATTATTTTTTTTTTTTGTACTTACAATTATTTTATAAATTTGAAATTGAATGAACATAGCTTATATTATAACTATTATTATTATTATTATTATTATTATTATTATTATTATTATTATTATTATTATTATTATTATTATTTGTGACTGCAGTTGAACAGCGGATACAAACACAGGCCCTACATGACGACCCTCGGTGGTGGGGATGACGCCATTACCCACTCGCCCAGCTGCGCACCCAGTGCACAGGTATCCGCCAGGCTGTGTCCACGGAGGATTAAAAAGGAAGAAAATGGTAAAAGAAACCAAAAAGGGTCCAACGGTTTCGTGGCCCGATGTGTGGACATTTCACACGCAAGGTAGGCCAGCGAGGAAGGAAAAAGGATGTGTGAATGTTTGTAGTGCGAAATATTCGGAAATAGAAACCAGAGAAGAAAGAAGCGATGGCGAGGGGCGGCATGAAATGCAAAGAACGCACATGAGCCTACCTTGTGTCCCCTAGTCATGAGGACAAACCCACCTGGACCGGACGAGGGTGGAGAGGTGACAATGACGATGAGTGGCTTGGGACACCGGGTGTGCCTGTACTCACATAAAGTGAGTCCCTGGGGGTCATCCATTTTTTGTGAGAGGTGGCGGAGAGATTTCAGAGGAGAATATTCTAACCTTTCTCCTATCTCAGGCTTTCCTAAGTACATGTGGGTTTCTCTTTCCACATTTATTCAGAAGTGACCCAGTTTCTCTAAAATTTTCTATGAAGTTTAATGTAGTGGTCTTATGTGGAATGGAAACAGCAGACAATTTCATTGCAAAACATCAACAGAATTTTTCACAATTCCTTTTTCTGAAGTAACCCCTGACAAGATAAATTTTTTGTTATAATACTGATACGGTAATTTGTATCACAAATTACTCAAATGTAAATAATTATTTTAATATGAATATGTATTTTTATGTAACATTGATTTCAGAGGTTTAATAATTGTAATTATTATTGGTAAATAATAATATATGGCTTTACTGAAACTGTTAACAATAACGCAAGAATGCAGCAAGGGGATGAGTTGTTTATCGTTACCGGGAACCAGGAAGTTACGTAATGTTTCGCGCCTTTTTGGTAAAAAAAGCTTCCAGAATGTTCTCTAAAAGAAATATGTATTAGTGGTTTTCATTGGATGTTAAAATAGACGCTAATGTTGGCGCGTTTTATAAGCCAATAGCATTTCATTTATAATCTTTAGGCGTATCTTAAGGCTAGCCTATAAATAAGCCAGGTCGAGGTAGCGGGTCCCCCAGTTCGGCAAGATTCTCAAAACATTATACATCGTCCCCAGTGTTCAACAAGATTCTCAACACATAACACGTCAGCTCCCAGTGCAACAAGATTCTCGACACATTACACATCGTCCCCAGTTCGGCAAGATTCTCAAAACATTATACATCGTCCCCAGTGTTCAACAAGATTCTCAACACATAACACGTCAGCCCCCAGTGCAACAAGATTCTCGACACATTACACATCGTCCCCAGTTCGGCAAGATTCTCAAAACATTATACATCGTCCCCAGTGTTCAACAAGATTCTCAACACATAACACGTCAGCTCCCAGTTCGGCAAGATTCTCAAAACATTATACATCGTCCCCAGTGTTCAACAAGATTCTCAACACATAACACGTCAGCTCCCAGTTCAACAAGATTCTCATGTCGGTCTCTCAATTCGTAAAGTTACGCGCAGCAGAAGTACGAGAAATCTTATAAAGTATTATACAGTTGAATATATAAAGTTGAAGTACGTGAGTTAAAAGTGATAAGCAGTTATTATAAACAGTTTCAGTATGGCGATTATCTAGATAAATCTGTGAAAGTGTTCGTGAACGTGTTCTGCAATAAAGATTATAAAACCAATTTCTTCGTCAATATCATTTCTAGAAAAAAGATTCCTTTCCGCTTCACACCCTGCAAGAGAAACATGTTCGATCTCAAATAGCTAGCCGGAGGACATTTAAAATAAATTATTTCAAAAACTGATACAAATTGCTACGCCAGAGGGAACTATGGACCAGACCAACGAATGACGTCACACAAGATGGCTTCGCGTGAAGTAAACACATATTTGCTCTCGTAAATTGGCTTCCACAACGTGGTGCTATAAACACGTAAAATTGCTATTGCAAATTGGCTCCCATACGTGGGGCAGTTAAAGTTAAGTAAACAAACATTTATTTGCAACATACAATTTGTTATTCTCGCAATACAAACTTATGTGGTGCCATATTAAGCCACAATCTTCCATCTTCTACTAAGATGTATTTCATTCTAACAGAGCTCATAGACAACTGAGCAGCAACTATCAGTTACAATGTGATCATGTGCTGTGTCTTTGAAGGCAGAGAAAGAGAGAGAGACTACCTTTATCGTGTGATTATGGTGGACCCCATTCACTAGGAATGGCAAGAGCTGACACCGAGCCTGCTTGTTGCCGAGTGGAATAGAGAATGTCATGGACCGCTTTGTATATGTCATTTGAACAGTCGCACGTTTAACTTTAGCAAATGGCAAGTTCAAGTGAGTTCTCCAGTGGGAAGTTTTATAACTAAGAAGCAACATTTAAATCAGTCACAATTAAACAAAGAAATAATAACTAAAAAAATACCTAAGTGTAGAAAGAGGTGAATTTTTAAATATGCTAGATATGCAGCAATGAGCAGTAGTTGCTACCTTGTTATTTGACTCAGTTACATTTGACCATATAATGTTTCAATTAATGAATGTTAAGATACTGCTGTATTAAATTTTATTCACTAGCAATTAAGCAACCTAGTGCTTTAGTATTAATTGTGATGAAGTTCATTAAGCAATTCCCACAATATGGTACAGTTGAGTTTGAGTGACGTGATCATGCAGAAGTGTGAGTTTGCTTGTACATGAATAATGCATTTTGGTAAACAATAATCATCTTTACATACAGTGAAATACTAGCTGGATGTCCAGAGGTCTTCTTCCTTAGATGCCCTGAGAAATGCCTAAAACATTATAGTTATATTTCCTGAGTGCATCTTAAGACCCCACTCGAAAACTACAAGTGTTTTGTAATGTGTTAAAAGAAAAAATAGAAATCTGACACATATCCTTTAATTCTGTGCATGATACAATGACATACAAACAATTTACAGCACAGCAGAAAGTATGGAAGAAGTACACCATAGCTGAGTCGGCACCTGCAGCTGTTGAATGTGAAGTATGTAGCAATTTATTATTAATATCTGCGCATGTCAAATGCAAATGATTTTCAGCAAGCAAATCAAGACATTTTTATACTGACACACAGGAATTAATTATAAGCATGATCCAAGATGGTATCCAGCAGCTGAAGTTTCTTCATATTTAATTCTCCTTCTTATTCTCTTGGGGCACTGGTTTATTTCTTTTTTCTTTGAGCTATATAAATGAAAAAGTTCATTATGCATAACTATGATTCCCAAAGTATGTTTTTCTTATCTGGAAACAATCAGCAGATGAACATTTGTGGTCTGATGACAAGCAATCAGTTCTACACTGTTTAAAGAACATCTATCAGTAGCATGTTCAACTTTGAAGAGTAATTTCCTTTGGAATCACAGAAAGGTTTGTCAAATCCGCAACGGAAGGCAGCTCAATGTCCAAAATGAGTCTTTAAGATTTATCCAGCCTTTACCACCGCTTGATTTAAATGAATGATGTCATAATAAGTTCAGTGAACACCTTGTCTCAATGCAGAGGTGTGGAATTGAACCTCGGACTGCATGCGTTTCCAACTAGTAAACACATTGATGTATTGTAGTGGTGGAGAATATTCTTTCTTTTATATCTCACAAAATTATTTTCTAAGTTCAAAACCAGACCAGCATGCACGAATGCTGACGGAGCCTGCCAATGTACACCAGCAATCACACTGTAGGTAACATTGATAGTTCCGTGGTCATTTGCTGCCAGCCCCTGTACCAACACCCCAGACATGTGTCTTGCAGACAGCATTGAAACCCAACAGGTATTTGCCAAGTGTACCACTGTTGGAATCAAACTAGCTTTACTGTTTATTTGAAAATAAATATCTTGTCGGGTTCCTGCAATTCATTATGAAAATTTGTATGTGCAAGCTGTGTTTGACTGCAATGGCTAGGCTCATAAATTTAATTGTTTTCTCATACTGTGTAATGAGGAACAATGATGCAGTTTCCTTATGACAAAAGTTTAAGAACACGGATGTTATGCCGCGAGTGCAATTTCACCCTATTATGAAACAAGATTACAAATACTAGTTGTTTCCTTGCAAGAGAAGAGAGTAGGTTGCAAAGGGTTCTTGGTTCAAAAACTCAAGATTACTGTCTGCTCAAGTGCATCTAGTTCCTACAGCTTTGCCCACAAATTTTCTTATGAACAAAAAACTGTACAGAGTTCACCTGGAGATACATGCCTAAGTCACAGAACAACAGCTGACTAGTTCAGCTATTGTAGCAAGATGAACATATCTTCAATGGACATCAAATACACTAACAGGGGCAAAATAGGCAGTGCCAGCCGCATCATTCAGATCGAAGAATGCAAAAGTGGATTAAGAAAATATCATCACAGCCGCATCATAGTAGGAAACTGGATACTGTGAATGATTGATGTTACCAATGAGGTGAGGATGACAGTATGCCCCAATATAGGAGAGATGGTGCCACTCTTTTTGCCTTAATTGAAGAGCATGTGGAGTTTGCCAGCACTGCTGGAGTGGTTACAATGGACTAATGGCTTGGGGTTTTGCTGCCCACTTTACGGTAAAACACAGCCAGCATTTATGGACCCAGTCACAAATGCCCACATGAACAACATCAAGTCGCACTGGCAATCTCTCCAACATCGCCTATCTAGGAGCGGCATCAGGCATAATCAAATGGATATGCATTTGACAGAATACATGTGGTGCCAAGACTGTAAAAACAGATTAGTTGATCCCTCTCAAGAGCTCATTGAGGACATTTAGGAGATTTACCCTGTAGCCTAATTGCATACTAGAGTAGGCATGTACATAAAACGTTAGCTTAGTTTAGACAATCCTTGTTGTTTTTGTTTTAGTTTAGATAAATCAAAAATATAGAAGTAGTTATAGTTCGTATTAGTGAAAACTCAATTTATTAACTTCAAGTTGACAACAAAGATTGTATGTTTTTTTTGTGTACATGTGAATTTATTTGTGTGTAGGTGATTGTGTGAGTAATGGCTACCAACAATGGTGTATGCACATGGATTTAAGTTTTATTTCAGCTCAATTAATATTAATTTGACATTTTAGGCAGTACTATAGGTGATTTTTAATATACGGATCATATTTGTAACTTCCCATAACATGTAATATCGCAATTTGCGAGACATAAAGGAAAGAAGAGTCCAGAACTGTTTTTCACTAAGACATTTTGTACATTATTTGCACTCAAGATGGAAGTGACCACCGATCACAGAATTTGCAATGGTTGAGTGCTACTTCCGAACTGAAGGATATGAGGGAGATTCCATCATTATGGTACTGGCTGCTGTGTGAATGATTTTCTCTGTTCTTGCCCAGAATTTCATCAAGTCCAGAGACAAAACATGACAAAAAATAAAAAAACAGTTTTTTTTCTTAACAAAAGAAGCAACAAAAATATTTTAAAATATTTATAAAGGTTACTTCAGTTGTTTTTTATTAAAAAAGTTAAAATAGTGCCATTAAAGCTGAGACACTCTATGCTAAAAAAAACTGTTCTATCAGCATACAGGCTGAGATTGTGAGTTTGCGAGCTGCAAGTGAAAGTAGTTACAAATGTAAATACTGGAAAGGTACAATATAAGTCCCATTTCACTAAGGTGACCTCAAAATTGTTGACATCCACTCCTTCCAGTCATCTTTCACTAGTCCTCTATCAGATGCATTGGTGATAAACTCGCTTCAAAGTATTGAAGTCATGTGCAGATAAGTGACTGGCGGCAACAGCCAAATAAATCTGAAGACCGCATACAATTATGTATCTAAGTGACCTCATTCCAGTAAGATTCTTCATTTAGGAATGGTACTGCAAGCTACTGAAACACCTTACAGCAACTAAAAATAAGTGACATTTTTAACAAGTTTTTTATTTAATATGTTTCTAGACCATTAACACTACTTTCCCATCAAGAATGAATGGAATTTTGTTTGTTTTTCAGATAAATGTAAAGGTATAATTTCATAATTCATCACTATGCCAAGATTTTCCTCTGCCATAGATTTTACATTTTGTTATATCCAGTATCGTTTGTTTCTTTCTGTGCATTTGATAATACTTGAACCATAATTTATCTTAGTTTGAAAAGGCTTTGCATGACATTATGAGCATTTCATTGAACAGTATATTTGATGGAAAAGCAAAACAAAGAAGAAAGAAAGAAAAAAGAAAAGGGACAGCATCTCAAATGTTTTCAGATCTTTATTGTAGTTTAGTGAAATGATACCTATAAGACTCCTCCAGCATTCGTAACTCCTCTTCATGCTGAGATTTCAAATTTTGCATTGATAATTCAAAATGTTTTCTGATTTCCTCTTCTTTTTTCTCCACAACTGGCTGAAAGCAGTAAAGTAGTTCAGTTATACACTTTGTTATGGTTTGAATAAATTCAATGCTCTGCATGAATTTTGTTGAGGTAACAAAAGTACTTACAATTTTACATAATGCTAATTAGATGCTTCCAAAAATTAATATGCCATGTCATTAAAATAACATCTGTGCAATGTGCTTCTTTGTGGTATGGACATAACATGAATTTTAATAGTAGTGCATATTTAACGTAAGATGCTAATTTATGTTCCGTTTACTAGCGATTATGATCTGATTTTCTTTGACATTTAAAAGGCATTATCAGTGGCTTTAATGCAGGATTTTCCAACTGAGGTGCTGCCAGGCCCTGGCAGCAGCACTGGTGCTGAGCTGTGGCATCGGTAAGGTGGGGAAAGGTGAGAAGTGGCAGAGGCAGCACCACGAGCCCTCTCTGCAGCTGGTGCCTCTAGAGAGGTATAACTGCCTGCAAACCCCTAAGCTGGACCTTGAGCAGGTATTGGATGTGCCAGCAGGTGGTGGATTACTGGGACCTGCACGGTGGTTTTGGCTGATCACCAAACCCCTGTGTAGGTTTGTCTCTGAATAATGAATAGGAGACCATGAACCAACTCCCCAACCTCAAGGTGTTATGCATTTCTGTGCCAAAGGGGTGCATGGCACATGGGAGATGTGTCGTTAATGGAGCCTCTGAGATACCAGGCGACCTCCCTGCGTATTCAGCCTTGCCCTGGTATAGAGGCTCTGCTGGGGTCGACTCTCTTTCCTCCATAATCATGGGATTTAAATGGACATTGGTAAAATAAAACTTGAAACTGTTCAAGGATCTCTAAAAGAAGACTTAACTGTACAAAATGTTTCCGAACCATCTGTAAGGGATCTGGCTGCAAGCACTGCAAATATGAGACTGCAGGCCAAGAGACTTCAGGGGCTCAAAGAGTGATGAAGATATTGCAGGCAAATCTTCAACACAATAGGGTGGCATCTGTTGCCCTCTGTGTGAAGATGAAGACCTGTGATGTCACACTCATCCAGGATCCCTGGTGTTACAAAGGGGAATTAAAGGTCTTAAGGAGGTTGGCTGGAAATTAATTTATAATAGAACCGACATGACTCCAAGAACCTGCATCTTAGTTAAAAATGACTTAAATATACTGCCGCTAATGAATCTCCGTTCTAGGGACCTTACAAAAGTCAGCGTAAAATCAATGGGGGAAGGTGGAACGAGGAGTTTATATTCAGATCGGTCTATCATTTTATCTTCTATGAGGGAATTAGAACTGCTGGTAGCCACCTGATGTTCTGAAGGACTGCAACTGGTAATTAGCTGCGATGCTAACTTCCATCACATTATGTGGGGGATATGGATACAAATGAAAGAGGTGAGTCTCTTTATAATTTCATTATATCTAGTAATCTTGAGATGCTGAATGTGGGTAACAGACCTACTTTTGTTACTACAAGACGGCGGGAAGCTATAGACATAACTTTAGCAACCAACTATGTGGGAAACTTTATTAAAGGTTGGCATGTGTATGAAAGTGAAAGTTGTTCAGACCACAGATACATCCAATTTGAAGTACGATGTATTTCTAAATAAACTAGAACTAAAAAGAACTGACTGGGATTCCTACAGGAAAGACCAAATCAATACTCTGAGTAAGATGGACTATAAGATTCAGTATTGTGAAGATTTAGAAATTGCTGCAGAGCATTTGCAGGATGCAATAATCTCAGCATTTAATGATAACTGTCCTCTGAAAACAAGGCAAGCCAACAGGAATGTGCCCTGGTGGAATCAAGACCTTGCAAGTAAAAAGAAGAAAATTCAGATTGTTGAACTCTATGAACTGTACCAGATAATGGACTGCTTATAGCAGATTGTTGACAGAATACAATGAAGCATTGAGGAAGGCTAAGAAGGACGCCTGGAGGAAGCATTGCGAGGAGACAGAAATGGTCTTAGAATGTGCTAGATTTCAGAAGACTCTTAGAAAAGATCCACACAGCTTTATTAGCAATCTCCAATTGGAAAATGGAGAATATGTCAAAACAGAGGAGACAATGGAAGAGCTTTGAGTTCACTTCTCTGGATCGATTATACTTGATGAACCTGAGGGAGGTCTGGGACTGAGGCTCTCTAGAAAGAGACCCTCCAGGACAGACTGGGAAAGCGCCAATGAAGTCATTAAATATAAAAAATTAAAATGGGCAGTGTTCTCATTTCAACCCTATAAATCTGCAGGAAGTGATGGAATAATGCCCATTATGCTTCAGCAAGGTTTTGATGAATTATCAAACATTTTGTTAC